>VXAZ01009477.1:216534-412345 GCA_013399875.1 Gymnorhina tibicen | reverse complement strand
CCCTCCTTCTCCACTGACCTTGGTATCGCCATGTTGTTTTCCCTCACATATTCTCACCTCCTCCTCTGCTCCGACTAGAAGCAAAAACCCCCGAATTTGTTTTGATTTTCTTCTTAAATATGCCATCACAGAGGCGTTACCAGCCTCTCTCACTGGCCCAGTTCTGGCCAGCAGCGTGTCTGTCTTCAGAGCCGTCAGCCACTGGCTCTGCCGGACATGGTGGGGAGCTCCCAGCAGCTTCTCACAGGAGCCACCTTTGCGGCCTCCTGCTACCCAAAACCAGACCGTGCCAAACCAATACAGTAAGTGATCAAAAGCACAGAACTGAAGAAAACGAGATCTTGCTCTAAGTAAGAAAGACGATCTGTGTCTCCATTGCAATACAGCAGGGTTAAGATCAAGAAAGATCTGAGTAAACCACTGTGGGCTATGCTCAGTGAGGGTGGTATTCAACTGTGGCTTTATTCAGGCTCCTGTATATGAACTAAAGCCTGAGCACTCACTGACAGTCCAGTCAATAAAATTAATGGAACCCATAATGATTAATTAACTTGACTCTATGGCAGATACTTGGCAATAGTTAATAGAATAACTCTCCAGACTGCATCGACATTCATACAGCTGCTTGTACATGGGGATTTAATGCCCCAAGGCATCCCACCTGTCCACCAGGAAGGCATTAATCCTGTGCAGGTCCTGTAACGTATTTGCCAGCTCTGTGTGGATCCCTTGGATCCACATCTCCAATGAAGAAGCCTGTGTGGGGGCAGCAGAATAAAGCCTTCTTGATTGTATAGACTGAACCACTGCTGACTATAATACCTAAGCACCAGCAAGGAGCAGAAGATTCTTTTAAGTAGGTGCAGCAGCTGTTAGGCAGCTGCTGACTGGAACATTCTGGTACTCTGTGTTTGGGCGCCGAATGGTTTGATTGCCTCTACCTTCCGAAAGCATTGCACTAGCAGTGTGTATTAGGAATCTGATTAGGTTAGGGCTAAATATTAAATACTGTGATTCAGTCATGCTCCTGAGGCCCAGCAGACTCTTTCCTGAATAGGTTAGCTTCTGTACTTTAATGAAAGACATTTTTAAAACTTTCACTGTGTTTTCTGCTTCCTTGAGGAAATGAGAAGTTTGTCCCTTATGAGGCACATTAGATTGTCTCCTCCCTTCCCTTAAATCCACTTCTTAATTTCAAGATAGATAAAAATATTTTTTAGCACAAAGCAAAGCTACAACAACAAATATAGAACAAGCATATGTCCAGGCATTTTAATATTTGCCAAAAACTGTAAATTTGTTATGAGGCAAAGACTAAATTTTTATTTTTGCTTCTTCTTGTTGTTGTCCTAGCATTTGGCAGATGACATGGGACATGGCACAGCAGCTGCAAGAATGAACTGTGGTGCAGTATGGCTGGAGCCGGTCTCATTAAAGGAAAGGAAAGGTCCAGATTCCTGTCCTACCAAGCCAGCCACTGAAGTTTGGTCTTTATTTACCTTAATGTAGCACTGCATTTGACATCCATTGTCAAAAGTCCGTGATGGAACTGCAAAGCCTGCCAAAGGTTAAATGACTACTGCAGTCCAATAATGATTTGATTACCTTTTACCTGGGTACTTCTGTACCTCTTAATCATAAATTCTTTTCTCCTCATACACTTGCTTGCCATACATTCCCAGCTTGGATACTACTACCCTCGGCCTTGTCTTTGTCCAGTTTGTATTTGCATTTTAAATTATACTTAAAATATGTGTCTTAGGGAAGCCTAGAATGTGTAAAGCAACAGGACATAAAGAGATTCCTGAACTAATAATATCCTCAGTTAAGATTTCCAGATGAAAATAATAGCATGGTGCCGATTTGCCAGTTTGTGGTTGGCTGCTAATGGAAGTTTTACTAGAGAAATCAAGGTTTCTCACCCGTTAAAATAATAGTTCAGAAACTTGTGAGTAAGTGGTCTGAAAAACCTATGAAATGTTATTTTGATTGAAGTGCTTCAATTATGTTTGTAATGTTTTTAGTGCATTTGCCAAAAACACCTTTTAAATTTGACAATAAAGACACAGAGTTAAATCTTGTCATCACTGGAGCTAACATCAACCTCCTCTTGACTTTCCCTAGAGCTCAAATTTCACTCATAACTAGGGTGCTTTTTTCCTATCTCGCTAATAAAAGTAATAACCCATTATGAAGCCACTGGCATATTTTCCCATCTCCAGAGCAGAGCATGTTCCCCTGAGTTTGTTCTGGGAGGAGCCATTCTGGGAACTGTTTTCCCTTCTGTCTGGAAAGAGGACTCGGGATGCTCATGTGCTACCATAAATCTGATGAAGCCCTTATGTGTGGTCCAGGTCCAGGCTATGTATTGGACAAGGGGAAGAAACATGCCAGACAGAGGAGTAAGTGGGCCAGGTGCCACATCTGATCCTATTTCCTCTTCATCAAAATCAGTGTGAAAAAGCTACGTACATAACTGTCCTGAATAACCAGATGATACTTTAATTTCCCTTACTGTTCTAGTCTTTAACACTCGTTGCCTTGTTTCTTAAGTGGAAAACCTCCACATCAAACTTTGATGATATTATGGACCTTTCTTCTGCCATGCACTGTGCAGGAGCTGGCAAGCAAGTCCAAATCTCCTGTCTGCTGGCTTATATCCCACAGCTGCAGGAAGTCTCAAATTTTTTACACAGAAAGAATTTCTGACTCCAAAATTATTTCCAGGAGCTCTCCAGTATGGGAACTGTCTAAAGGAAAGAAAACAGCAGGAACAGTTAAAAGAACAGCACTGCATATGGTCACAATCTAAGAGTTCTAAGTAAAAAATAAATTCTTCTGCAATGCCAGATATACAGTACAGTACAGTAACTCTGAGGGGAGAATTTATTTTTTTTTAATTCACATATATTACTAGCATTATTGCTGGTAAGAAGAATATCTGAAAGGCTCAGCTATGTCCTGTGCATGAAAAAAGCAGCGAGCTGCTCATGGTGTCACTTTCCTGGGGATTTGAAATGGAAAAGTGGGCTAAAAGTGCATGATATGTTCACATAATGTGAGCTACTATACGAACAACCTGATTTTTATTTTGCAGGGAAGATGATCCTTTTGATGATGATCCATTTTAGAACCTGAGTTCAAAGTTTAGCAACTGATATGCAGCTATGACTACTAATTCATTGTACTCACTGCCTTTTTTTTTTTTTCACTGTACTTTACTGCTCCATTTGGGTCCCTCAAAGGGATGGTTTTGAGATTATGCCTCTGAAATGTTACTGATGAGCATCAGAGGAACAGCAACAACCACCAGGGAAAATTATTATTTTTTTTTACTTATCAGTCAATTTTGTCCAAGGTTTGTTTTTCTTTAAGTTCATTATGTCCCATATTTTCTTGTTATTCACACACTTTCAATCCAAAGAGCCAGCAGAGATATCTAAGAGACATTCTTGTGCAGTCAGAGGAGACTGTTTTATCTTCCATGCTCAGCATTGAGTTTTTAACACAGGTGTGTCTCAAAGCCTTAAGAGGAAAGAAAGGGACATTAAAAGGCAAAACAGAGCTCTGAGAGTATGGAAATAATTTTTCCTACTAATTTTCCTTTCATGATGTTTCATGTCTAAAAGCCAAAAAATGTGGTAAGAAGAAAAAACACAAAACAAAATCCAAATCCTATCTGTCCCAATCAAACAAGCCGCCAAACAAATAGAAATTAATTTCAAAATATTCCATACTATGCACTCTCCAATATCCAAAAATAATATTTTACCTCATGTTTCCGTTACTTCCCTTTGCAATTCAGAACTTTGCTTGGCAACACACCTCTTTCTATTGTTCCTGTCATAGCATTTCTCAAATTACTGTTTGCACTGCAGTCACTCCTGTGTTTGAGCCTCATGTAGACAAACCTCTTTAAGATTTCAGTGGTATAACATGGGCAGTGCTGGCAAGAGAGCTGTGGTACCACAGACACCAGCTTGGGAATGCCTACCAAGTGTCTGGGATTTCCTGGGCATATTTATTTTTCACCTTGAATCTTTTTTTGAAGTGGAAGTGTCACACATGCCTAGGCTGACTGGTAGCCTTTGCAGGGCAGATGGTTTTATCAGACTTTTTATCTGCAGACCCTAGGCATTCTCTCTGTCATATGTCCCAAGATTCCAGACTGCTGCGTGCCTTGTTTGGAAGTGCTGTTCCTGCACACTGCGGTGGATTACCATATGCAGCCAGCCCAGCACTGTGCAACTGCACAGGTTCTGGGAAGTGCTGGCTGAACCCCTTGAACGTCTCCTTCTCATGTGGGCTGCACATGCAGCGGAAGTTAAATGCCTCCTGCGCACATCAAATTTATTACTTGTGCTCAGAAAAAAATGCATAGCAGGTCTGATTCTCATGGATGGGCTGTTCCCTTTGTTCACTCACATTTTACCGTGTACAGGATAATATACTTCCATAAAATGACACGGCTTGGGACTAACATAGAAGACAGAGGCTTAGGCATAATTCACTGGGTAAATGGGGCAACTGCCTCTTTTCTGACAGCAAATACAGGGCTGAGGGAGGACATGTGGAGTCCAAGCTGCCAGTGCCTGGTACAGCAGGCAGTTCAGGCAGTGAGCCCACAGGGTGACCTGGGGCAGCTGTGTGGCCAGTGTTCATCAGGGAGTCCAGCCAGAGCCCAAGGGGAGCTTCTGCAAAAGCTATGGCTATGAAAAACCCTAGACTGATTAGCAAAGTTGGAGAGAAGGATTCCTGGTGAGAAAATAATTTCTGGGTTAGAAAAGGGCTTTGTTTTCAAACATTTGATTTTAACCTGATTTAATTTGGCGGTTTTGGTACATGAACCCTCCAAGAAAAATGGGACAGTTCTCCATGAAGTTTTGGACTCAGATTCTTGTCCAAGAAACACAGATCATGTATCAAGGCACATAAGCATACTGTGTGCAGGTTTCAGTTTAGACAATCCAAAGCTAGGGATCCAAAACCTGCCCAGGTAGTGAAGCAGATACCTAACAGTTTGCCCATGCCAACTCAAGGCTTGTCCTCTGGGTTCACTTCTGTCAGGACCTGAGGTACATTTCAAGTTCCGTCTTCAGTCAATGGGAAGAGAGAGACTGACAAAGACAGCAAATGCTCTTGGCTGTCTTGACCTGTACCTCACAATAGATTATAGAGGGAGTGAGAAGAAATGCTTAGATTAGCTTTAGTTCTGAACCATAACTGTTGGTAGCTGAAGTCAGATGGGATGAACATTTTAAGGACCTGCTAGAGATTAACTCAAGTAGGCAACCAAGCACAGTTTGAACACTACTCCCTCTGTCCTTCCCCAGTGGGACAGGAGAAATTATAGGAAGAGCAAAACTGAGAAAACTCATGGTTTCAGATAGAGATAAGTAGTTAAATAAGCAAAGGAAAGAGGAAGATAGAAAACAAAACAAATGATGCAATGGCAAATCATTCATCACCTCCCCCAAGTAGATTGATGCCCAGCCAGTCTCCAAGCAATGGCTACCATGCCAAAATCTCCCCACTTTGTTTTATTACTGAGCATGATGTTATATGGCATGGCATATCCCTTTTGTCAGTTAGGATCATCTGTCCTGGTTGCATCACCTCTCAAATTCTTGTGCATCCCAAATTTACTTACTGAGGTGAAGAGTTAGAAAGGCTAACTCTTCTATGTTGTGCAACAACAGTTGAGAAATTGCTGCTGAATTATCATCTCTGTTTTAGTCACAAATTCAAAACACAGCATGTTATAGGCTGCTATCAAGAAAATTAACTCCATCCCAGATAGATCCAACACTGGATTAAATTGAGAGAACCTCTATCTGTGAATTGTGAGTATGATACAGTCAAAAGTAAATGTACAGGTATGTTTCAGATTTAAATGGTGTTCTTACAGTGTCTGAAATCGTTACTCTGACAAATACAACACAGAGAGAAGTAAATGGGGAATTAATTTTCAAAAAATTTAATTGGACTATGAATACATTTCCTGTATAAAACTGTAATTGGACTATGAATACATTCCACTGCTCCAGAAAAATAAGTTTATTCTTCCTAGTGATTATGAACTTTATTGTAGTGGTCTTATTACTCCTCAATCCTGGCAATGCTGAGCCACTTCCAGGCAAGCACACCCAGTTCCTCCATAAATTAATACTTTCCTAGTGCTTTGGGATGGTATTAGTGTCAAAGTAGTGACAGCTGATAAAAAGATCAGAGAAAGTTCCTTTAGTCCTGACTACATTGTGGATTTACAGAGACTATATTAAAGTGAACAAAGGACAAAAAGGTAGACATGTTTTTACAGGTATATCTTTGTACGGAAGCTGAGCTAGGCCCCTCTTCTTCATTTATTCTCTAGTAATAACATAATTGAGGAAGTGGAAAAATGGCCAGAGGGATTTTTGGGCAGTGGATGATATGATTAAAGGGAATTTCTTTTTCACAAAGTCTGTACATATTGTCATGGTCCCTAGCAGTGCCAGGGACAATGCGCTTTAGGCTACTGTGAACTCATTTGAAATCTGTTGGATGTATGAAGGAACCAGTTAACCCCAGAGAAAAAGTTCAATTGCAACAGAGGGGATGAAGCAAAAAAATGGGAAGAGGTTTTTATTAATATTATTTAGAAACAAATATAATCATATAGAATCAAGTTGCTTTAATTATTCCTTTTTTGATTACCATGCAGGTGAGATACTGTCCTGGTTACAGAGAGTAGCACAGAGTTTAGTGTTGTGTGGTTGTGACCATGTTGTTATTCTATACCACCTACCTTATCTCTGGGGGTGTGGTTTTGTCATGAAAAGCCCAATGCCTTTTCTGGAAGTTGGCCAGTTTGCCTCGCTCTGGGAAGGTGTCAGCATCAACCTCTGCGGATTCAATCCCTCTGCTGTCCTGCTGGTCTTGCCTCCTGTTCTGTCTGGAGTGTGACTGAGAACCTATAGTGCTGAAAGGGACAGAGGCAAAAACACGCTCAAACAAGAGCACCAGCAGGGAAGCTGGCGGCAGCGGTGGGTGACCCAGTTGAGTCCAGCTGAGCCGAGCAGAGCACAGCTGAGTGGAGCAGTAGGAAGAGCAGCCGTGACCTGCAGGGTGACCCCACAGCATGGTGGGAAGTTAGCAGTGGCAGCACAAGCACCTGTGTACGATTGAGCTTGGCAGAGCGGCAACATCACCCCTACTTGAATGATGTAGCTTCTGGGTGGTTTGTTTATCACTGCTTTTCATTATGTTGGGCTGGGGGGGCTGGGAAACATGAGACAAGGCATATTGCCTTCTTTCCCAAATACTATGTGGCACGGCGTTGGAACGGTTGCCATATTGCTTTTGTCTGGGAAAACCACACAGACCCGACCTGCAGGGAATGTCTGTCATCTTGCTTTACTTCCTGGTGGTAAATACCTATCTGTGGGTAAAACACCTTCTCTCTTCTTTTGGGATACTTTTGTTATTAATACAGCTGTTGTTATTGTGAATGTCTTGTTCCATTGCTTTGTGCTTTCAGTAAATTGTAATCTCAACACAACAGAGATACCCTATTAGTGTCTCTATAATAGTCTCTCCTTTTTTGGACATAATCTCTCCTTTTTTTTGTCCCTCCCTTACTAGGAGGGGCAGGGAAGGGGAGTGGCTTATTTGGCCTTTAATTTCCTGTTTATGTTAAAACCAGCACAGAAAAAAACCCTTGTATAAACACATGCTCATTTGTTAATTTGATAAATTGCTTAGACAAAGGTAATTTTTTGTTTTTGCTTTGGTGTCAATTGTGCACAATTTCGTCATCTGTTCTGTTTTCCAGATTTCATAGTTGGCTCTGTGGTTAAAAAAATGGAATATTCACCATAAAGTTTGTCGTCTGTGGAGTTCTGAAGTATTTTAGTGTGGTCTTATTCCTTTGTCTCATTGCTGTCCATTTTTCAAACAGTTACATTCATGTGTCTCTTGTTTCTCTTTGCACTCACATTGCAGTAGCTTCCTTGACACTTTTCTGATATTCTGATATTACTATTACTTACATTTTGAAGCAGGTCATTCAGTTATTTAATGAAACAAATTTTCACCTCATCACAACAGTACAGGTTAATTAGAAGTTATGGCTTCTGGTCCCTTAGAAAAATGTAACAGAAAAGTTTCTGATGGTAAGTTATAATGTTGAAAAGTGGAAAAGCTCAAACTGATACCCAGATTTGGAAACCTAATAATTATGGAAATTTAGACCCGGAGTATATCTGCACTTCACTGACTCTTTACAATGAGATAAACCAGGACTGGACCATTGTACTTTCCTATTTTATTATGTGAGGTCTGGTGATCTCTAATTGTAATGTAAGGTTTCAGTAATCAGTAATTCTAGCAAATTATCTTAAAGCTCACATCAATTAGTGGATATGATTCACATCTTAATCAATTCAAACCCTATAAAATAATGCATTCCTAGGAAAAGAACAACCATAAATTTAAGTCTCACATACTGTGTGTTGTGCAAATGTGGAAAACCATTTCACATTTAACAGGAAATTTTAGGAATGACAGACAGATTACATTTATGCCAGTGCCTTAATTTTTTTGTTGGCAGAACACATTCAAGAGTCAGACTTTCACATGTCCTTGTAAACTGTAGACATGCCACTGACAGTGAGTAAAATTTCTCATTCTGTAGGCTTTTCTTTTTAGAATAATTATCTCACTTTTCTGTGAGATAAAGTGAAATAAAACTCTAGAAAATGGACAGAAACAAAAAACAAGGAAAATAATCCATTGCAACAGAACTTTACTTTTCAGTGTGGCTGCTTACAAAACCTCTGAGAGAACACTGGACCATATTGGATGCAGGGATTATAAATAAAACCTTTGAATAGCATTATCACTGCTAGCTGTTGACATGATCTGTAGTACTCAGTAACTGCTACAGTCCTGGCTTTGCATAGGCAGGCTCAGTTCAGCTGTTCTTGGTTTGGAAATTCTCTGCTGAAACTAGGGTGTCTTTTCTGTCCTAAGAGAGCATTGCTTCTCCTTTCAGTGATGTTTGACCAGAACACATGCAGTACAGGCATATTTTTTCTTTAGATGAAGTTGCAATCTGCTGTTTGTTTCATGAATTATATCTTTCTAGGAAATCCTCTTGAGCTAAATCTATTTTTTAACCTTTTTGTTCCTAAATCTTCTGATATTTTTCTCTGTGATATCCCATAAAGCACTTGATTTGTAAATCTCACTGTATTTTACTCTTATTTTGTCTAAGTTAGACCTTGCACAAATGAGATTAGAGACTGCTTCATTATTCAGTTAATCATTTGGAATTTGAAACTGCTTGGCAGTACTTAAAATCTTGACAGTACATGGAGGGAAGGCACTCTAAGAAACCATGGGCAAATCCTGCAAAGGCTCTGTAGTGATGAGAAAGGATTTTACAGACGTGGGATAAATATATGTGGGAATTCTTTCTAGATATTTAGCCAACTTCTTAAAGGTGAACTAAATGAAAACAGTTTTGTTGCATTGTTTTTGCTCTTTGCTTTTCTTCTCTTGGCAACTGCTCTGCACTTATCTTTATCAGATAAAACAGCATATGGTAAACCAAATCATATGTTCTCTGGCATAAATCTTTTTAATGCTAAAGCTTTCTCAGGGCCTAAGTGATAACTCCGGATGTTGACTCATTTGATAAATGGTATCTCATGATCGTGACTGTAGCCTCAAAAACTCCCGGATAAAGTTATGTCCCATGCTGTGAGGTTCTGCTCTGTGCTGAATAGGAGAAAACTGAAAAGAGTCTGCTTGGGCAAGGCAAAGGGTGGGCTCGTGTGTAGCATGTTGTTCAAGGCTCAGTCTCCTGAGACAGATACTGGGACAACTTTTCCCCCTGCCAGGCCCTGACACTGTTCTCCAAGTAAAAGCCAGCGTATAGACTCTGCCGTCAGAGCAGTTGTGCCTAAGTGCTGCTCCTTTCCTGAGTGGGGCAGATTGCAACCATTTCCATCAGGCTGCAACCCACGCACCAACTCAGTGGCTGCCTCAGGCCGCAGGCTTATTGTGCCCCATGAACTTCCAGCCTGGGTATCAGCTAGTGGTGGTCAGTGTCACCTAGCAGCAGCCTGCTGACACCAGGAAGTCTGTCCCTCTGTTGGCTGTGTGGCCTGCCAGGTGCTTGGAAATTGCTTGTAGGATAACACCACACCTTGAGTTGTTGCTCTGTGCGTAGCAGGGCTGATAAAATCTGGTTTCTTATGGGCTTGGGTCCTTTAAAGTTCTCCAAAAGTGTTGATACCAAACTTCTCCCACCCATCATAACACTTTTTAGGGCAGACCCAAGGAAGACAGACAGACCATGCAGCAGCTGATATCCAGCTTGGCATCTCCATATTTTGGCCACAGCTTGCATCTTCAATGATGAGTCAACTCCTGGATCCAAGTGTGTTCAGTCAGGCCTACTAACAAAAATTCAACAGGTACAGGCAGACAATGAATAATCTTCATCTTAATTAAATAAATATTAATAAACAAATGGATTTTCAGTGTAGATGTTACTGATTTTAAGGCTATTTGTAAACAATTCCAATGGACCACAGAGAACCCCAGTTTTATAAACACCTCTCTACTTCACAAGGTTTCTTGTAGCTGGTAGCAGTTTATATGTGTACACCTGACTTCAAAAATTCCACTTGTAGGATATTTTCAGCGGTTTTCACTCGAAGTGAACTTGAAGCTCGGTTATAAGACATTCATCTACCTGTATTTCTGGTTCCAAGAGCTACTTTCAGAAGGGCAAATTTAGTGACTTACTCCTATTTGCCAAAATAATGTTTTTATTGATGTGTCCTTCCCTTTGTTGTAGCCCATTGCAACTATTTTGAAGCTGAATGGAAGGACACCAAGGAGTACTCTTCTGAATAGCCATGCTTTTCTGTAAACTTTTTTTTTTTTTAATGTGAAAGGCATTTAAGAAACTATGTTCAGGCACAATATTATACACGGTTATCTGGTCTCCTTCTTATGTTACTGCAGTTACTGCACCTCTGAATAACAAGAGATGGAAATTAATCTGGATGAGTTTCAAATTCATCTAAGGAAACAGGGAAAGGTGAAGAGTTGTATGACCTACTGATTTAAAAAGGAGACTGGGACCTTGCTTCTGCAGCTGGTATTTCTTAGTTTAGCTGCTGCCTTACCTTGTGACTTTAGAGATTCCCAGGTATTCCCAGGTGAAAGGCCAAATGTATCAATTTCAGTTTTCTTTTTTTCCCATGAGGAACTTTTCTAGGTAGAAACAGAGACATGCTAAATGCAAGTTTTTGATACCACCACACAGTGAGTTCAGGTATCTTTGCTTCACTCTTAATCTATGACTGTGTCAGTCACAGAAAAGAAAGATACAGAATAGGCCAGGAGACTTGAGATAATCCTGACACCTGGCAGTCTGGGTCTCATAGTTGGGATTTACTGAGATTTGAGAGACCTTAAGCAAATCATATGGTCCTTCACTGATGTTGTGCTCATTAGGAAGCCTAATTAGATACAGTGTAACAGTAATGGAACTCATCTCTTAAAATAGATTTCTTAAAATACTGGAAGGAAACAGGTCCACAATTCTCATTGAAATCCAGTGAGAAATAACAAGCATCTAACTTACCTCAAGTGACAGGACAAGAGGGCAAGTTTACATTAGATATTAGGAAGAAATTCTTAGCTGTGAGGGTGATGAAGAACTAGAACAGGTTGCCTAAAGACGTCATGGATGCCAAATCCCTGGGAGTTTTCCAGGCCATGTTGGATGGCTCTTTGAGGAACTTCATTTAGTGGAAGGTGTCCCTGCCCGTGGCAGGGGGGTTAGAACTAGAGGATCCTTAAGGTCCCTTCTAACTCAAACCATTCTATGATTCTATGAAAAACTCTTGAAAATTCTGTCTTTGTAACTTTTTTTAGTTTTCTATACATGTCATGTTTGCAAACACTGTATGATTTCACTGCACAGGTACAAGTAGAGACCATAAAAACTATCCAGTATTGTATTTCTGAGCTATTTGTTGTTTCTTTTGTCACAAAAAATTATGGGAAATACAAGACACAACAGACACAGTGCAATAGTAAGGGTACTGGAAAAAATTGTCACAACAGTATCTACTGCCAAATGCTTCCATTGAAAACAATCTGCTGCAAACTTAATGAGATTTAATGCATTTAAAATGAGTTTTAGAACTTTACAGTTTTTCTCCCAGCTAGTTTTATATAAAAATGATGTGAATACTAGCCCCTGTAAGAATGCAACTAGAAAGATGTTCCTGATAAATATTTTTAAAGCAGAAAACCTGCAATTGGTGTAGATAAATATTTTTAAAGCAGAAAACCTGCAATTGGTGTAAATAGCATGCCCAGGAAATGTACAATTACAAGCTCTTGGCCTCATTACTAGAGGATTTTATTACAATTATGTTACGTAAGATTTTTTTCTTTGTCTGTTTTCCTAGGCGTTTTTTGCATCCATCTGTCCAATCGCATCCTAAGGGACCCAGGGAGTGTGAGAGAATGAGAGACTGTTTTGTGTCTGTGTAAGCAGTTGTTCCACATTTACTCTTCTCTGCACCACACTGTAACTAAAAACCTATTCATTTAAGTCTTGAAATATATGTTTCAAACTGCATTCATTAGAAATGAATCTCCTTTCCCTTTCTCAACTGCATTCTTGCAGGGCTATTGAAGCTTGAGCCCTGAGTTCAGTCTTGGCAGGTCCCCACCCCCCTCCAAGGTCCAGGTTCAAGCCGTATTTGGGTTCTTTTGTGCTGATGCCTTCAAATTCAGCAGGGAAGTTCAAGAGAGGATAGATGAGCTCTTACACTTCTTAGGCCAGTCTCCATTTCAGAGCTGGAAGGTGACAAAAAGTGCAAAAGTGAAGTTGGTCCAGGAGGGTTTTGAACAGAAAGCCATAAATAATCTTTCCCTTTTTTTCCATTCTTTCTCCCTTCTCAAGAGAAGGCATTTCCAGTAAAAGCTAAATTTGTCTCGGGAATTGGCTCTGTTCTTTTCAACACTGCTGAACGCTTCACTGCCAAGAGGGACCCCTAGTGTTTTTGTCAGGTTTCATCTCTTTCAGGCTTGTGGGGTTTTGTGTATAAAATACATGTAAACGCAAAAATAATTAGGAGCGCATTATATACACATGTGTATAGACAGTGCAGGGTCATCTTTTTTCTGCAATGGACTCAAACCATGCACTAATCTCTGTCTAGATCTTCAGGGCTGGCTGTTTTCAAAGATGTACTACATCCTGGGGAAAGCCAATTTTATTATTTTATAATTTTATAATTTTGCAGTTACGATAGACACACTGAACAGGTAAACTTGGTTATACCATGTGTCACAAATAGCAAAGGGCATTACCTTTTTCCTACTATTTTGTGGCATCTTTTTTAAGAGGTTAAGAAGACAGATAACATAAATCAATAAAAGTCTTTGTGAAATATGCCATTTGGTGACAAGAAAGTCCTGTAGTCCAGTCATGAGCTGGCTGGCAGTTCACCCAAGTGCACACAGAGGTGAGAGTCAGGGGCCTGATTTTCCCCCCACACAGGGAGAGATGTGCACCTGGTGGGGGCTGCACTCTGCTGTCAGGCCTGACAACCACAGACACTTGAAACTTGCTTTTCCTAGTCTTACCTGGCACAGGTACAGATCACCACACTGTGATAAGCTCAGTGCAGATGGGATGCCGTGGGGTGCCTGGGGAGCCCCGTCACCTGTCCCAGAGAGTATCCTCTAGAAAGTGACTGAAGGACTGATGGCCTGAACCACCCATGCAGATGCATTCTCTACATTGTCAAGACATTTGGCAGCATCAGATTTGGATATAGTTTTTCTCTGCTATCCACTACAGGAATATCACCAGCTGGGCAAAAATTGCTCATACTCAGAATCCTTAAGTGTGTCTTATGTATTTTGATGAAAGTTTTTTTGACTGGAAAAATACCAATTAGTCGAAACAGAAATTTGCAGAAAAGTTAATTTTGACAGTCAGCTTATATTTCAAGTTGCCAGAAAATTTTGACCTTTTATAAGCAAAATGTTCTAATTTTCTGGCCCAAGAGTTTTATTAAAATTATGTGCTCCAAAAGCAGTTAGAAAGAGTGAAATTCAGGTGGAAATTTCTTAGAAGTAACCAAAAATAATAAAATACCTGATGTGATTAATTCAGACATTTGCTTAATATAAATTTTCAGTATTTAGTCTTCTGCCAGTGTAGTAGTCCCAACATCTCCCCATCTTTTCCTGCTTTGCTCTCTGAGGGGCTGTGGTTAATGGCATTTATCCATATGAGATTTTGATGTGTGGTTTCTCCTAACTTAAATAGGAACTTCTTCTCCAGTGTCGTTATGAGATTTTTTCAGATGTGTCAGTAGTTTTATTGAGGTGAAGCCTGTTTTCTAATCATGAGCAGTGCACAGTTCTGAAATTTACCCTTAACTAAATGAAAACACAATTCTAAAATAAATTTTCCAACATGTCAGGTTATACCTTGAAGATGAGAAAAGTGATAACTTTTTCATTGACTTGACTACAAAACTTATCCCCTTTATCATATCATCAGTAAAACAAAGAAATGCACATAGTAAGTTGAAATTTCTGTGTAAAATTTTCTACAGGACATAACTTTATTATCTTCTATTTTAGAAATCATCTGCAAGTTTATATCTCCTGCGGGTACTAAGAATTTTGACCTAATTTCTATAGACATCTTAGCAAATGTCTCTTTCTCCTCAGATCAAAGTTTTTTCCAGTGAAAAAAATGTCATTGTTAATTGTCTGTCAACATTAATGAAATAAAAAATGAAAAATTAACTCATATCCAGTATAAAAGCACTAAATTCCCTGTCAGGAAGCTTCCTTGCTCTTTATCCTGCAATACAGTAAGACAGGAACTAATCCACTTTTCTATCCAAAATTTTGCTGGAGACATTAAGGAGCTTTTAAGCTGCCTAAACTCATTTATAATCCAAATGAGTTATCCACATTGCTGGGAAAAAAGGCATGCAATAAAAAAACCCAAACAACATTAAGACAAGACAGTGATAACACATCAATTTTTTCCATAGATGATGTAGCTCTTTCTACAGGAAAGATGGCTAATCAGTGTCACAAACACCAACTATCTCTGTTTCTCTTCTGCAAGTCCACCACTCCTCTCCTAATCTCTCTCAGCCCTGGGATCATATAAATAGCCCTTTTATCCAGAAATTTTTATTTCTTGTCCATGGCAGTTGCACAATTGTATTTATAGCAGGACATGACAATCAAATTAAAAAAATAAAAATCTTGTGGCTGGTAGGAAAATTAGCAAGAACAAACCCCATATTTCTAAGTTTAGAATATTTATTAAATATTTCCAAGTAATTTCAACAGAAGACATGTATTTCTCTGGTAATAAACCCATTGATCATTTTTTGAGAATGGGCTAAGTGAATGGAGTGCCTGAAATGTTGATGTTTGCCACATTCCTGTGGCGGTTTAGTACTTGGACAAAAAGCTTGTACAAACACATCACTAGCCCTTACACTTATTTGAAAACTTGTTTTGGTGTGTACATCCTTGCTAATAAATTGAATAGTAAATGGAAACGCATGTTCTCTGTCCTTGCAGACAAGTGGCACAGTCTGGGCACATCCACATCTCTCCAGATCCAAAACTGCGTAGCTGGGTGCAGACTGGGTAATAGGTCCCTGCTGATGCTAATCCCAGCACCATTCTCATGGATTTGGGAGAAATCCAGGTCAAAACCATGCTGGGGCCTGTTCCAGTACGAATTACTGGTTCTGAAGATTGTTTCACTTTCTGCTAATACTAACTCTGTTTAATTAATATAGACACAGCCCTCATGTCCTGCATTTTCTGTAAGCTTTCTCATAAAATTCAGTGTTGGCTACCCAGAGGGAAACAGTTAATCTCTGAGCAAAATCAGGCATCAGATGCCACTGATAGATGAGGAAGGGTTACTTTCTTTTGCTTTTCAGATGAGTAGTTGGTAGTGTGCTAGGAATTTCTCATGTGGCTGGGTATTTGGGCAGCAGTGATGTTAGAGCAGTGCGTAACTAATGAGAAAGAACTATTAATACTTTGCTGCAATAACTATGCAATACTTTTTCCCAGTCTTTAAAACTCTGGCACTTGGTTGGCAAAGATGCTTTGGAAGTCCTAAAACCTCTGGGCATGTGTAAAAAATAGTGGGGTATGCCATGCGTGCCTGAAGGAAAGAGGTACATAATGAGAATTTTTAAATTCCCTAAGCAGCATAATTAGCTACCAGGTTCAGCAACCTGATTCCAGACATAATGGGAGTGTATTCTGATTCACTTTAATAAATTTTATGCCCTTAAGTAAAGTTCTTGAGGATTTTATCTATACTGTTTTGTTGTTCCATTTCAAACTTTGTTGCATTTCATTTCTCTTTTTTTCTTTTCCATCAGAAGTAGGTTGATCAATCAGCTAATCTATTTTCACAAAAACATGTTTAATGTAGAGCATGGCTATGCATTTACTTGTTAAGGAGGTTACCTAGAAGAGAAATCAAGGGAGCTAGTGCAGCAGTTTTGTTAGCAATACCTCCAGAGTGCTGCTGTCTTTTGAGATATATTTAGAGAGTGAAGAGGGGGCCATGATTTACAGTAAAGGTTTCAGCTGACAAACCCTGGAGAAAAGTAACCATTTGATCAATCTAACACAGACCATGGAAAATATCTGCTTCAGACAGAAAAGTCTGAAATCTAAAACCTGGAACAGTAATGTTGTGCTCAGAAGAGGCTACAAAGAGCCAATGACTTTCATTTTTTAAAGAGCTCGTGGATTTGGATGGACTAAAATATCTCAGCTTTTTCCTGAAAGTCAAGAACATAGAAAAGATGAGGGAAAGCAAGGGAGGAACAGAAGCTATTACAAGTCTAATGAACACTATATAACTGAGTCATTGTATAATTTGAAAAATCAAAATCATATGGGTTTTGTCCTTTGCCTACTGTTTGCAAATTTTTTTATTGTGATCACATTATTTAAGAAACCTAAGTGCTTTCTCTATGCTTTTCACATTAAACCAGTGAAATAATTTGGCTTTCCACTGACACTCTCTGCTTTCTGCTTATTCTTTTCCAGCCTGATTTTTCAGTAAGCAAGTTCCCTCTAACTTTATGGAGTCTTTTAAAAATTTTTTTCTTAGGAAATTAAATTTTCCAGAAGTCAGAGATTTTAAAATATCCAGTGTATAGTCATCTGATCTATGTTTTGGTAGTTGTTTAAAAAGATTGATGTAACATGTAGAGAAAATACATGATGGCAGGTGTAGATATAAAGATTTTATATTCATTAGGTTGTACTGGCTGCATTGCTTATATGTGGTGAAGTCACAAAAGTGTTTTGTTATCACTATTTATTATTTATGAAGTGCCAAGAATGTGTTTGACAGTACCTTGTTATGAATACAATAAAACATTTTTATGACATGGCCTACCATATATTTACATTAGACTCTGTTTTAGAGATATTTGAGAATGCACTGTAGGTTTTTAAATTTGTGTGGTTTTATTTTCCAATATCCTTCTCCCTCTAAACTATGGTGGTCTTTACTCTTATTTTCTTTTTTAGCACATTCAAGGCTTACTTTTATGATGTTAACCACCACTAGTTTGCAATTTGTCTGAGATAACTATTTTTACATCTTGCTGCAAAGCTGGGAATCAAGGTATCTACTAGAACAGACCTAGTATTTCTGGCTCTAAATGACCCCATGCTTCAGAATAGGAAGTTTCTTGTAGTAGATTTAGGGAAAAAAAAAAAGGGAAAAGGTATCGTTTTTCTACTTTAGTACAAGAAAAAGGGAAATAAATGTGTAAGACTTTTCTTTTTAGTCTTTTCTTTTTTTCAGAGCAGTTGGCTATTTCTTGTAGTACAACCCTGCACACGTAAACCAAAGGGTGTTCCTTGCTTCCAAAACCAAGTTTTGTGTATGACCAAAATGTTCCTGGTAGTAGTGCTGTAGTGGATGCATGCCATAGATATGTGTATGAGGCTCTCCTTCAGTAGAGTATGAGGTTGTGATTTGAGAGGGATGAAATGAAATTAGTCAGGAAAGAAAAGAAACCGTGGTGATTGCTCCTCACACTTGGTTGTCAGGGCTGCAGGGCTAGCAGCAAGTATGCAGTGGTTGTCAGCATTCAGGGAAAGAACCTGCGTGCAGTGTGGCTGTTTTGCAAGACAAAGTAAAACTGCAAAGCAGTGAAGACTGGTGGTGAGGCTGACCTGGATGTCGATTGCACTTGCGGTGCAGGCTGAGCAAAAGGGAAGGAGGTTGTTGCCCTGGCAGCTGAGCAGGATCTGGGAAATTTCTGTCATGTTATTTTTCATGAAATTATTTAAAAAATAAATCTAATAAGAGTAGTAGTAATGCACAATACACTATTTCATAAAACCATAGATCTCAAACCTATGAGGGAGTATTTGACTCATCTTCTCTGATCTTCTTTATAAAACTCACCATAGTACTTTCCTAAATTAAATTGTGCTTGGATTAAACGATATCTATCTCTCTCTCATACTCTTTCTCTTAGTCAAAATTCAATCTTTATTTTGAAACTGGCATAGAAAGTGATAGTCCACTGCAAGCTGAAGTAATTTGTTCCAGTGAAAAAAAATTTCGCTGTTAAAAGTTTGCGCCTTATTTCTTGCCTGAATTAGCCACACTTGAGCTTCCAGGCATTGGGTTATGCCTTCATCTTCTAGGCTGAAGATGCAACTCATTGCTGAAATTCTGCTTCCATGTGGGTGCTTATTTACAGGCTGTGGTCATATCAATTCCTCATTTTTTATGGACAGAAAAATAAATAGAGTTTCTATAATCCTTGACTAAAAGCCACAATATGGAGTCATTTATCCTTTTCCTGGAAGGAACATTATTCAATAATTTAATCATTCTTACGGCAATTCTCTAAAATTTTGCCTATCCATTAACATCCTTGAGCTGTGGTCCTCAACAGAGGATGAGAGCAGATGATTGCAGTAGATATCACCTCAGGTTCAGGGTTATGAAAGAGCCTCCTCCTCTCCTATTCCAAATTTCCTGGATCCCAGGTCATCTGTGCTGCTGCATCCACTTGGGGGATGACAATTTTTCTGGTATGAACCATAGGCCAAACACTTTTTTTCAAAATGCCATTATAATGATTGCACTACTTAACTTCAGCCTAAAAGTATGAAGCTAAACTTGAGAAGTTTATGTGTACGTGAGGAAGATTTTCATGGGACATGTCATAACACAAGAGAATCACTGAATCAATTAAGTTGGACAAGGCTTCTGAGATCGAGCCCAACGTATAAAAATTAATTCCCCTGACTGGAAAACTGTGCGCTGTGACATCTTATTGACCATAAAGAACCTAAAGAGGTTATATCCTGATTTGGGCCCTTAAAGATAAATGGTGCAAACACCTTCCCCAGGTCTCCAATCTTCTCTTATGCAAAAACCACCAGATTCCATCCCTTTTTTAAAAAACTACATCCCAACTCTAAACCTACTCAGTACTACCACTGAGGTAGCACCTAGCAGTCAAGTAATCTGCCTGAAGCTAATCGCATTTTAGGCATTCACTACACTTAAAACATGAGTAGCTATGGCCACTCCTGAACACTCTTAAGTGTCTACCCATGGTTTTCACACTGTAGGCACCCAGCGTCTTCCCTGTAATAATACACCAATTAACACAATGGTGCCTTCAGTCCTTATCTCTACTGGACCTAGAACATCATGTGCTGTCTGAAAGGACTCAAACTATTTTTTGGGTTCTTCATTATTGGTCTAAGTTCCAAGGTGGAAATTGTTCTTTTTGGATTGTGGAGGAAAAATAAAGAAGCCCTATGATTCTTGTGTGGAAGCTGTGCTTGAAACTCTGTTGCTTCACATCTTTATAGTTATGAAACCTTCACCTCAGTGGCTGTTTGATCTCTTTTAAAGTCTGCTTCATCCTCAGAATTGCTCTAAATTTCTTTCAGTAGTTGTGTTATTGCTAGAAATAAATACACTGCATTTAATGATAAATGGCATTCATTTAGTTGTGTGGGAATTTTTCCTTAAATATCTCTGTGATGTGCTGAACATTAATTTATTTTGTAGCATCTTATGACATAGGATTTTTCTCCAAGAGTCCCACACTTCAGATGGGGGGTAGGTTCCTTGGCTTTGCAGTCTCTCACTGAGTGAGTGAGTGAATGGAAGAGGGGAGAGGACCAGCATCATATTTCCCTCTGGTTTCCCCTGAGACAGAAAGTGCTAAAGAAGCTCATTAATCAAGGTGTGGAGCTGGTCAGACATCTGTAGTTCAGTAATACTTCGATCACAGTGACTTGGGGTTTAAAAATTATATTTTAATTTGTTGAGACAGCTTATAGTTTCAGGGTGAATGATTATAGAGAAGCCTGCAGTAGATTACTAGGCTTGAGTCTCTCTCAAAAAATCTGCAGTTGTTTGGATTTGACTTTATATTAACACTGGAGCCAACGTGTTAGCTTGAGACTTTTCTGTCAGTCTGAAACAGGTCAGGCTAAAATTGCCAGGGCCAGTGCGCACACACACACATCGCCGCACATCCCCACTGAACTCTGTCTTAATGAACTTTACAGCTTGGATCTGCCTTAGGAAAACGAAGGTCTCGGTTTCCTGGGAAATGTGGTTATTAGAACATCTATACAACAGTATTTGGCTTTCAGCCCAAAATGAACACCTCAGACATATATTAGTACACGGTTTTGTCCATAAAATTATAAGCAAATGTTTTTGTTTTTTTTTAAATTTGTAGCTCAAGCAGTAGAATCTGAGGGGCACTTTTGGAGTCATGTAATGTAAAAATAAATAGTCCTATACCAAAACATATTCTCAGTCTGGATTAATTTCTCTATAAAACTGAATCACTGTCCCTGTGTAAAATAGTATCATTAACCCTGAAGAATGTTTTTATTGAAGTACTGACTTTCCTATGAAAGTTAATGTGCTGGTAGGGTTTAAAAACTGTGCCCAAGCAGCATTTTTTTAAACACTAGAAATTATAGGCATAATAATTACAATACAAGATTCTATAAACTGCTCTGCCAGTGCACTCAGTTCTTACCAAAATGTGCTGGGAAATCATTTACTGTTCACATTGTGTTTGGAACATGCCCAGGAGCTTAGCTAACTACACCGCAAATTATGTCCTATTTTTTGTGCTGTGTACTGGCTAACACATGCTCTGCTGTCCCACAGACTGGCCAGTACAGAGTTGTCTTTCCTTTGCAGGAGGTGGGAAGCCCTCCTCCTTAAATGACTATTCAGTTTTGAGTTGGTTTCAAAGTCTGGCCATGTCAGCAGGAAGGAATATTTTAGCTCATCAGGTTGGCAGATGACGACCGGCAAGTTCCATCACATTCAGTGTAGCCATACTGGGGAAGACGCTGTTACTGTGATGAAAGAGGAGGACTGTGGCAAGACAGCCTCAAAAAAGTTGTATGCCTAATACTTTTATTTGTGTCTATAATTTTTATTAGTGGATTAGAAACTGCACCGAATTCATACATTCAAAATTTAAAAACACACACACCTGAAGTTCTGAAGGCTCAACCATTCACTTGCTGGTCGTCTTCTCATTTACTTCTTACTTAATGTACTTTTAGATAAGATTTTATTATCTGGGGAATAATCCAATGGAAAATTCTAGCAAATTATTTTTTTTTTTATTTAATACTAGTAAAAACATACAGTATCAGCTCAGACCAAGAGGTTTACTCACTCAGTGCTCAGTCTCTCATTAGTCTAACAATCTAGACTTTGTTAGATAAAGAAAATGCATACAATTCAAGAACCTACTCCTTCTTGTTTGGCAAGATAGGTGTTTATTGCACAGAACAAGGTACGGTTTACATTGTACACAATTCTTTTCTTAGTGTTTCATAGAGAAGAGATTAATTTTCAACTTATTTAAGTGCTAAGAATGAACTCCTTTTCCCAGAAATTTCTTTCTGTTTGGCAACCCTTCTGTTGAAGATCATGAGCTCTGTAAGAGATTTGGCTTCTGCTGAGACAGTTCTTATCCTACACTAATTTAATTACTCTTGTTATTGTAAAGAAATAAACACTGAATAATTATTGATATATCTGTTTCTCTGTTCAGATATTGTTGTTTATGAGTGTGCTGCTTACTCTTCTTTCAAGGCACAATTTTTAACATTGATTCCTCTGCAGTCTCTGTTTCTTCCCTACAGCAGTCTTATTCAGGCTCTTACTTTTTATCCTATTCACGTCATTTGTGGCAGTAGGACTCCCTAAGCTAGAAAAGGTTGTGTTAAATGTGGTATGTTTTTCTTCCACTAATTTACTTTTTGAACATGTAATCTTTTAGCATTTTAAGTGTCATGTGGCAAAAACCCCCAGATATTTAAGCTGTGCATTAAATAAGGAATAACCTTTTTTTTTTAATTTGATTTTGAGCATTTCTCCAGATAATCTCTTTTGATGGCTTGTAGTGCTTGGATTCGAGCATGTATTAAAAACACTGGTAAGCCATCCTATGGTTTAATGTGTCCAGCTGTCCTTGAGCTAGTATAACCTACTCCTCCTTAACATTCAGTTTCCTGGAATTTTTGAAACCATGATGTCTATTTACATGTCTTCAGCAGACTGAAATCCTGAACAAAACATGCTGTCTCAATGGGGTGGAAACAGAGAAAAAATACAAGGTATCCATCAGATGTAGACATTGATGTATCTCTATGGCTGTGAAATGAAAAAAATAAAAAAAAAAAAAGATGGCTAAACTCCATGCATTGCTGAATCTTTCTGTGAGAGCTTGAAGCAGTTGCCCTTTTTCCTATGTTTTTTCTTGAAGTAATTAAGTACAGATGGGGCTTCTTTCTAACAGGTTATCTTTGTCTCCCTTTTCAGACCATTTTTTGGTTTTGCACATTGGTTGTTTTGAATGTACCTAAGTGTCATGGTTAATTGTGCAGAGAATATTATTTAGCAAAAGACACCTTACTATTTTTTCTATTCTATTCTATTTCTTATTCTATTTTCCCTAGTTATGAAGTGATTGAAATTGACTTTTTTGCAGGGATTTTAGGAACCCAGCTATTATGTAAAATTACCATAGAATTATATGACTTATTTTACCAAAGCTTAAATCAAGGTTGAGGAATGCATATTATGAATCCATTTCTGAATACAGCAATCTGAAGTTAGAGAGGAATATTCAGGGACCAGTTAAAGATTCCTAATAGAGAACCTTGATTGACATTGAACAGATCTGTTGTTGAGAGGCTAAGTTCTTTGCAGATTCAGGCCTAATTTATGTTTATTATTTTTAAAATGTAAAAAGTCCCAAACAACAAAACAACCAAGCACAAGCTGAGTATTGTTACAGCAAGCATGTGGTTGTGGGGTGGAATCATGGTTAAAAGAGCTCACTCTGTTCGTTTTCTGGCAAGAGGGTTGTAATGCAGTATGACTGAAATGCAACACTTACACAAGTAACTTCTGTAGCCTTCACTCACCATGAGAATAACACAATTTTATTTGCAGCAGTGATTTCAAAAATAGTATACTCTGCTGATACAGCGTAATTGCATAATTTCAAATGATGCAGGCTTATATTTATTTCTTTAAAAGTTAATTGCAATGGGAATGGACTGGACCACACTGAAGTGGACTGATTCCTAATACTCCTGGAAGACAACTGATTTATTGCTTTGGAAAAAACCCAGGAAATTCTTTGCACTAAAAACAAATAAAAGGAAAGATCTTTACAAGCAGAGCTAAGTTACCAGAGTGATAGAAAGCTACCCCTGCACAAATGATAAATAGGCTCTTAGGCTGTAGATGTCATGTTTGTAGAGAAAATCTGCAAATGGGTAGAGGCAAGCTACAGTGGCATTGTTTTCCTGGTTGAGGAGAAAGTTTAAATTGACAGGTCTGAGGCAAAAACACTCTCCCTTTTCGTTTTGGGAAGTATTAACTCCATTTATGAAGTTGCTACTTCTTTGTTTTACTGTTCATAAAGGAATAAATTGGAGAAGAACAGTATGTTATGGACACACAGATGTTACCTTGTGCTATGATTTGCAAGATGTGGGAGAGAGGGAGTCCCTGAGTATCATCAAGGGATGTTGCCTTGGTGGGGAGTGAGGCCAGGAAGGGTGAAAGGAGAGCTGAACTGGTCATGATTTGGCTGAGAGTATGCTAATATTTGCAGGGTTTGGAAAGTTACCCTTTGGAAAATACTGCGCATTGGTTGTCTCTTTCAAATCTGAAAGGTGAATTTGTAGTTGTTGGGTAGGAAGATTATAGATAATATTTTCTGTATCTTTAAAAGCTATGTCAGTGAAGGGCATGTATGTATCATGTTAACTAGCTACTGTAACCCTAATTTCCAGGAAATGTCATTGTTTTCATGAATAAATTTCTGTGTGTTGGTTCATTTTCTTAAAAAAGTTAATAGCAACAAATTTAGAAATAAATTAATTTTACAGTGAAGCTTAAGCTAGACACTCCCAAGTTCCTCTCTGGTGAACAACAAAATAGGTAGTGAGTGTTATTGTTGTGAGGATGAGCTATATAAGAGTGGGTCTATCTAATCCTTAGACAAATAAAGCTCAGGGTCTCTTACAAGCTTCCTGGGCCATGGTGAGCTATCCTTTCTGGAGAGTGAGATGAGTAACAAAGACATAATCTCCCCGAAGACCTGCAAGGATACCTTTGTTGTACCAGATTTGCTGTATTTTCAAAATTTGGTGAACTTAAGGGTTAAACTCTAAAAGCAGTTCAGTTCCATCCTGACAATGGAACCCTACTGCATAATAAACCAGACTTGGCTTTGTCAGTCTTTTCAATGCCTGTTCTTCAAAGAAAAGCTCAGTGGGTTCTTGCTTATGTTATAGGCTATTTTCCTGCAGATTTGTGCTAGGACCAAGCTCTAGCAAAATGTTGCAATTTTCCTAGTGATGAACAACTTGTTCAAATCCCCTAATCCTCAAAGACCCCTTCGGCTCCTTTTCTGCTTTGCTGGTGCTTTCTGTTCTTCTGTGTTTCCAATTTGATCAGAAAGAGGAATTGTGTTTAAAAAAATCTTAACGTGGGTTTGCCAAAAAAACAATTGTAATGGTGAACCATTGCCTGAGGCAGGAAGCAGTAAAAGTGAAGGAAATGGGAGATTAGCAAACATGACAGCATAGAGAAGTGAGAACCTGTAGAGACAAATACATGGACCTATGTGTTGTTTTGCTTTGTTTATGGTAAAAATGAAGAAGACTGAAATGGAAACCATGCCAACAATACATGGAATATAAGATTTGTTGCAGGAAATGAAGATGATAGGATGTAGGGATGTCAGAGGACTGTCAATGCAGCTAAAATCAACAAAGATCTTTGTACGGGTCTTTGGGGAGATGATGAAGTAAACAGCTCTGAGGTTGAGCGTAAAATTACAAAGCAAGAAATCACATCTGTGAAAACAGGTTTGTGTGACAGTTGGGTGGTGAGCACAACAAGAAAGATAATGAGCAGTGATGTATTTTGACTGGGTTAGAGGTTAAAGCAAGCAGCATCAGATAATGGTTAATCCCCCAAAGAGGAAGACCACCTATGCAAAGAAATATATTTGAGTTAAAGGAGGAATGGTGTTTGTGTCCTTTAGATATATCAGGATAATGGCCAGACAGAAGACAAGCTAGAAAACAGAAGATTGGCAAGTATATCCTCACCCATAAGAATCAGATCTCTCTGACTGAGGGTGTAGGTATAAGAAGAGTATGAAGCAGTTCTGAAGCAACTCTGGAAAACAGATGCATAAATAGTACTTAGGCTCAAGAGATTTATATTGTATCACAGAAACATAGAAGATCCTGAGTTGGAAGGGAACCACAAGGATCATTAAGTCCAACTCCCGGTTGTGCACAGGACAGCCCCAAGAATTACAGCATGTGCCTGAGAGCTTTGTCCAAATCCTTCCTAAACTCTGTCAGGTGACCACTTCAACGGAAGAGAAGATTCAGATGGCTAAACCTAATGACAAACATGAGGACTTGAGTCTAGGGGAGGAAAAAAATGAAGATGTAAAGAGTTTTGAGGAAATGTTCATAGAATTTGAGGAAATGTTCATAGAAGGTTTTGAAAGAGAGTGATTTAGATTGTCTTGCTTGTAGCATGGAAATAAGTCTGGTTCTTGAGATCTGTGAATTTTATTTACACTATCTTTACAAGAGCCTTTGACACCGAGGATATCCTTAACTTTTCTGTCTCCTGCTGTACCATTTAATCTTTTATTGCAGTCTGTAAGTTTGTTACAAACTCCTGAGATCTGCATTGAGGTCTAGGGCATAGAGAAAAGTGCAGAACAGGTCTAGGATGCCTTTCTAGAATTGCCTGGTTGCTTCTAATTACAGAGGATTGCTGTCACAAAACAAGGTGCTTCAGAGAATTTTGTTTTCTTTCACTTGTGTTTATTTTTCAGTATTAGTCTTTGCATCCAGAAATATTCTTCATAAATAAGGAATAATGCCAGCATTCCAATGCTAGCAGTTCAGTTAACTCTACCATATACATTTATTTTCAAATGTATGATTTCAAATTCACATGGACATAAAAATATAGAGAATAGAAAAATAATATTTTAGGGCAAGTAGTGGAAGACCTATCACTTAAGTTATGTAAAATATGACCCCATCTGAAGGGTTCAGGCATATATTAAAGGGAAGAGTCATACATTGGCCAGGATAAAACAAGATGACCTAAGAGCTCTTTCATCTATAATTGCATGTTTATATTCCCATAGTTTATGGTTTCCCATAATTTAGTAACAAGACAAGCATGCAGCTGGATTTGATGTCCAAATTACCTTTAGGACTTTAAGCATGATACCTATGTGAATAGCAGAAGTATGACGTGTATTATATCATGAGTAATAGTACTTTTACCAGAAATGCCATAATGAAGGAATGAGATGTGTTCTAACTATCATCTGAATTGCCAAGTTCATATAAGTACCTGTTTGGTAATGTGTTATTTAAGCCAAGTTATGGTGTAACTTTTGGATGTATATGGATATAACTTGTGGATCTATATATGATTCTCTGCACATGGACACACACCCACTCACACCATGCTGTTCACTGAAGTCCTGTTCAATGTGATCTCTGATCTCTATTATTATTAGCAAATCCTGTCACCAGTAAGTCTAAACAGAGGAAAAAGACTGGAATTTTAAACATTTTAATGAGAAGTACAAGAATACAGAACTACAAGAGGTCATAATATCAAATCCCATCCTATCTATATGAAGACTGACATTTCCAGTAATCTTTTTCAAAAATTTATTAAAATTCATCTTTAAAATTAACTAGGTTTCTGTCCTCCACTACAGTCACAGGAATGTTCTTTCAGAACTGTACATATGAAAAATGACATTTTCCTTATTTGTAGTGGAAAAGCATCCATTGCTAATGTCTGCCTGCATGTTTAATTACTGTTCTCAGAAGACATTTTCCCTTCTGTCTCCCATTCTTTTCTTTGTCCAAACATCTGCAGAAAGGAATCATAACTTCCTTACCCTTTGTTCTGACTGCCTATGTAAGTTGATGATCTTGGAGTTTCCCTGTTTCATCTCAGTTGTGCAATATAGATCTAAGCTTTTACATATTTACTTTGCTTTGTTACGATCAGTAGCATAACTTTAAAATAATATTTAAAAAGTAGCATACTTTATCAAAACACTAGTAACTTTAAACAATGGTCTCCTTTTGACTTCTGTCATGCTTATGGCAATTAGATAACTGACAATAAAGAATGGTGACATTTTGGAGGCAAAATTCAAAAAGCCAGTTTGATTTTAAGCAATATATATTAATTTTCCTTAATGAGAAACAGATAACTCCATATTAACAATTGGCCTTTTTGTTTGTGCAGATTAGGGAGCAGGTTGCTAGGAATGTCTGCTTGTTTTATCAGAAGTAAGACAATTGTATGTTCATGGTAAGATAAGAAAGCAGCTCTCTTTGGGGGTCTGCTCCTGTGGCAATGAATCAGGGCTTGTGCTGGTTTCCCACCTGCAGCAGCACTACAACCTGAATAGAAGACTCCTCTCATTCTGCAGTCGGTATTGCATGGTCCTTATTCTCCACAGTTACTTTCAATTCATGATTATCCAGTTTATAGGATAAATTCTTATTTGTTGGTCTTGCATTGACCTGACTTGCACACACAGAATCATAGAACCATTAAGGTTGGAAAGTCCATTGAGTCTTGGAAGTCCATTGAGTCCAACTTTTTACTGAACAGCACCTTGTCAACTAAACCATAGCACTAAGTGTCAAGTCCAGTCATTTCTGGAACACTTCCAGGGATTGTGACTCCATGACTTCCCTAGGCAGCCTGTTCCAATTCTTAATAACCCTTTCAGTGAAGAAATTCTTCCTAATGTCCAGCCTCAACCTGCCTTGGTTCAGCTTGAGGCTACATCCTCTGGTTCCGTCACCTGCTGCCTAGGAGAAGAGACTGACCCCCATCTGGCTACACCCTCCTTTCAGGTGATTGTAGAGGGCAATAAGGTCACCCTTGAGCCTCCTTTGCTCCAGGCTAAATCACCCCACCTCCTTCAGCTGCTCTTCATATGACTTGCTTTCTGTACCCTTCACCAGCTCCATTGCTCCTTCTCTGGTAAAGCTCCAGAACTTCAATGTCTTTCCTGAACTGAGCGGCCCAGAACTGGACACAGGATTTGAGGTGCGGCCTCACCAATACCAAGCACAGAAGTACAATTCCTTCGCTTGTCCTACTGGCCCTATTTTTTTTGATATAGGCTAGGATGCCATAGCCAATGTTGTTTTCATCCCATTTCCATCACTCTTCTACTCATGTCCTTCCAGCTCATGATATCCCTTGCCTCCTCCAGACTGGAGACGCTTCTTGCAAATCAAGAGCTTTTTGCTACTGTCCTTGAGGCAACATCATTAAAAAGTAAAACTACAAAAGTTTCATGATAATCCTCAATGCATTCCTGAAGGACCTTTCCTGGTAAACTCCTCCTGCTGGATTAAAACTATTTTTTTCATGTTCCCCTCATCAGTCCATTTCTCATCAGAGAACCTACTAATCTCCAGTTAAACTAATGACTTCCTTCAGTAATTAATATCAGATGCTAGTAGCCTAGATAAATGAGGTCTATATTACTGTCTTTGCTTAGACAATCAATTATTTCATCAAAAGAAAGACGTCAACTAGTATTATGTATTTTACCTCTGATAAACCCATGTCACAATTTTTTCCCTATTTCCATCTCCTTATATTTATTATTGAATATTTTTCTCCAAACCTGATGTACTTTGAATATTTAGGCAAACAGGCCTTTTCAATAAGTGCACAAAGCTTGCTGCTTACAAACCATATGATACTACCCCATCTTGAAGTAATAAAAAAAATGGCAAAATATATCCTAATAGTTTCCAACAAAGTAATGTAAACAAACAGTCCCAGTATTCTCAGGCTCATGCATTTTCTCCAAAGATTTGAATTCTTTCTCAAGAAAGATAAAATTGATGATAGAGAAAATATGTTGGCAAGAAAATTCTAATTATTTTAGCTATTAGAATTGGATAGCCCCTCAGTCCTGAATTAAGAAGATTCCCTTTGTAAAGTTTGGCAGAATAGATTCTCCATATCATATTTTTCCTTTCAAACTAAGGCCTCAGGCTGATGCCTGATTACATCAGTCTATCCCACAATTGGGCTCTGGAATGAAACTTGCAAATCAGGACAGGATACCCTTATGGGTACACTGTGTATTCTGGAAATGCTTATTATTGATAAAGAATGTTTTCTCTTTTTTTAACTAATCCTAGTCTCTATTGGTAAATCTTCAACAACTAGGTTCTTCAAAGTTCTTCGTGTGTCAGGTTTTTTAGGTCAGATTCAGATGTTCTTGAACTTGGTTTACAAAGACACCAGTGCTGTCTCTTCCTTTCTAGTCTCTACTACACTTGTTTGTCTCATCTTGTAAACTCTTGTTTACAAGTCTTCTTTGTCTCATCTTGTAAACTTCCAAACTCTTCAGTTTGGAAATGGTACTTTGTGGTTCTCAGGATCCATGTAAAACCATCTCTTGGCTCAATTTATGCAAGAACAACTTACCAAAAACCAGGTTTTGAGTGTAATTGGTTTAATATGCCCCTGTTCAGTTTTCGTCTTTTTCAGCTGATTCCATGGTATTTCAGGGAGTTTCTTCTCTTTTACTTTCTCTCTCTCAGCTTTAAGACTAATATCAAGTTCCTCTGTTTCAAAGTTAAAAGAATTTTCAGTACTTTAAGCCCAATATATTAGCGAGAAAAATGTGGGGTTTTGTTTTACTCATTTTCTGTGCTCGCTGACCTATGAGGAAAATCTGTCATTGTTTCCAGTTAGACTCAATGTCCTGTTGGGTTTCTTTCACTCTAGTAATGCTTTATTGCTAACCGAGGAATATAGGGTTTTTTTAAGCACAAGAAAAATTTTGCACATTTTCTAGAGGTAGAAATAGATATCTAGTGGTTCTTAGTGAGAAGTCATTGCAACTACTCTAGGCCAATTTGTAAGATAAGTGCAAAAATTAGAAACATTTTCTTTATTCATTTGAAATGAAACACTTCAGTATTATATCTGAAGTGAAAGTCTGTTTTAGTGTGAAACTAAAAAGTTTATTTGTTCTTAGCTTTGAGATGGCTAATTTTGGGGAAAAAAATTGACAAATGGTGGCCAATTAAAATGTAGTAATCCAAAACCTTTTTTTTTTTGATAATCATAAATTTTTCTTTTTGGAAAACTTGCTCTTGGTGAAATATGTTCTTTATTTTGAAAAGCAACTGACATTATAGAAAATGTTTCTGCTTTGAACTGACAAGCAATTACAGATACTCAGTGTATGCTAATTACATGGTACATTGAAACAATTATATGCATATTGTCTCTTTTTCCACACTCAGAATCCTACAGTAATTTACTTACTCAATTACTCTTAGTGTTTTTCTGCTTTATATTTCCCAGCACATGGAGCAGTATTTAGTTTACAGACTTCAGAGCTAGGCACTGGAACACATGTTCCAAATACCCGGTATGGAAGACATATTGCTTCAAAGCTTGGAGAGTTTTACCAGTCAGTTTAGGGACTCATCTAGATCCTTCCATCACAGCTAAGAGTTGCTGCATCTTGTGGAAAACTATCCATGGGAAACCCCTCAGCCTTTGTTCCATGAATAGGCCATTTGCTTCCCTTATTCCGGAAAGTTTCTGCATCATATGATCTGCATATGTGCATATTATCATATTTTGACCTGTTTAAGCCAGATTTACCACACAGTGTTTAGGACAATGAAAATCAGACCAAATTCACCTAAATTTTTGGACAATACAGGACAATGGATGACTGTGTTACATATTGTTTCATGAATAAATGCTCAGGTCACTGTTTGGTAAATTCTCTAACATCAACTCTTTTTAGACATATTTTTGCTACCAGAGAATGGCAGCTGTCTCACTATTTCCTTGAGTGTTTCTCTATGAGGTGGGATAAGAGATATTTGAGGGTATTTAATTCAATTTTAAATTAATAAAAATCAGGCTATACAATATTTGTAAAAGCGTATCAATTGTAATTAAGCCTATTTTTTCTCCATAATAGATATTTCAGATATCAATGGAATCTGACTTTTAAAACAAGTACCTTTCATTCATTCTGTGATTTAAGTATTTTGAGAGAGAAGTATTACAAATTCCATATATATTGCAATTATTATCAATAATGGTATCAATGTTCATATTATTTGATTCTTCTGACCAGTGACTTTAGAGACGTTCAGCGAAAAAGATCTTGTATTTTTTTTTACTTGAAAAAATCTGTGAGTTCACAGTATTTACTCACCCCCATGGTTATTTAGATTTTTCTGTTTCTCCCTCTTTCCATATAGAGCTCAAATATATAATCCATGAGCAAAACAGGGTGGATTCACATGACAACATAAGCATAGCTAAAAAATTCCAAACATTGCATACCTCTCTGATTTAGTGTATATGTACAATTCTGAGGTCAATGCATGGTTTGAGTGTCAGGAATTTGTGTTGATGACTGCTTGACGGCCTGAAGGTTGGCAGATTTGCATTAGACAGTTAATTTTATTTTCCTGGTAGTGTTAAATTAATTCAAAATAAATCTGTTTCTAGACCTTATTTTTACATTTCTGTATTTGAATTGGGCAATTTGTACTCTGAATCCTTAGCAAAATGTAATTTGAGCAGCTTACGTGTTACTATTATTTCTTGGGCTGGATTTAGTCCCACATGGAATTCAGATTCATAATAAATTTTTGTCTGCTGTGGTAAGGATAATATTGTTTGATCCCCTTATTTTTATTATCACTGGATACTCTGCAGGGATAAATCAATGGTTTAGTGTCTGTCTATCAATCTGTTTATAAGAAAGAAATAACAACTTGAAAATTAATTTCCAGTCAGATCTGAGTCTGGTTGTTTGGTTTTGTTATTATTCTGGTACGCAGCTTCATAAATCGTATATCACTACAAAAGTCTAAAACGGGCATATCAGAAGGGGCATTTCTACGTATAGAAAACTTTTTTTTAATATTTTTTCCTCTTAATATAAACATAAAACTTCTATATTCTTGATACCAGTATTTTTATTTTCTTAGTGTTAACAATAGCGTCCTCATTTAGAGGATCTTACTGGGCATTTGTGTATTTGCATATTCCCACCAGCTAGAAGCAACTTGACTTGGTAAAATTTGCTCCAGTCTTGCAAGGAAAGTGTGAGAAAATAGATCTGCTATGAAGGCTGGAAGGCAGCTTTCAGGGACTGAAGTGCCCAGAAGAGCACTTCAAGAGCAATGATGTATTTCAGTCATTCAGAAGTTGATGGAAGAACAGTCCTTAGGAAATGTACTTTCCATCATTAAATTCTGAATTTTCTATTGCCTTCTGCCCCACTAAGAATTTATTGATTTTTTACATTAACTGTAATGAAAAATTATTTCGTTTACATGAATGGAATACCTTCAGTGGAATACCTTCTTTTATTGGGGAGATGCAATTACATACCAGAAAAGGTGAAGCTCTTTTGGGTGTTGTGAGCATTGGTTCCAAACAGCATTTACAGACTAGTACTTATGAAAGACAAAATCTATGGACTAAATTTTAAAACCCAACAATACAAACCAACCAAACAAAAAAGATGCTGGGATAATTTTAAACCAGGAAGAATAAGAACAGGCAGGGTGGTATATGCAAGCACCTGACAAAAAAAGCTGGGAACAGATGGAGACTCCTGGATGCTGTGGCACTGCAGCTGAAGGGAACTTTGACAGAGGCCTGTGACTGCCCAGCAGGTTTGTGCAAGGGTTCTCGAAGGCTGAAACTGGTCACTATGAAAAGTTTCAGAGGAGAAAGGGAAACAGCCAGCAGCAGGTAGACAGAAGGAAATAATTAATGTCTAATCTCCTTGTGGAAGACTTTCAAATTCAGTAGGAGTAAGACCTGAGACCTGACCAAAAAGAGATATTAGATGGTGCAATTTTTTTTAATGCATGTGTACATACAGTACATTTTTTATTACATGTGTATCTAGGTAGTTAACTTTTTTCCTTTAAAAATAATTTTGCTTGTTTTTTTTTTTTTAATGGAAACACTGAGACAAAATTAAGCTTTGGTGTACTTCCATTTATGTCAATGAAATAGTAGAACTTAATCTTGCTTTCAGTACTCAGTTTGAAAGAGGTAAATTTGTGGTTGATCCCTGCTATTCTCAAGTTTCAGAGAAGATGCAAAACATCTGTATTTTAGCATCATAATTGCAGTGTAGAATCAGCTGTACTACGGGGCAGAGGAAGCCTAATTTCAAGGAGATCATGGTTGCTTTCCCAATGATTTTTGAAACCTATTTTCATTTAGCTGCTGGTGCACAGGAGAATTAAGAATGTAAGAAAGGTCCCACTGGCCTGGATAAGTGATCCATCTGCCCTTATTCAGCCTCTGGAAATAGGACCTGGAGATCACAATAGGGAGAGAAAAAAAAACCTGGGCACTTCTTGTCATCCATTCTTGACATTCCCTTCAGCATCCATAATTGTTTTATTAGAGTGTCCATTTCTTGTCCTGTGCTTTTAAAATCCATTTCCAAATATAATATCCATTAATTTTTAGAATGTTTTCTTGAATGTGGTAGTGTTCAAATCTATTCCTCCACCTCCTCTGGCAATAAACTCCTGAATTACCCATGAAGTTAAGAAGACATTTCTTCTAACTCTTTTCTACCTACTTGTGACAGTGACTGTCCCTCAGTTTTTTGTTGCAGGTTTTGGTGAACAACAGGTGGGTATCCAGCTTATTCACAGCTTTTATGGTTACATAAACCCCCCCACATGCTGCCCCTGAGTTTTCCGTTTCAAACATGACATTAGTTTGGACAACTGTCAGTGATGAACCAGTACTGTTCTCTAGTTACAACACCAAGTTTAACATGAAGTATATGTACCAAGACTATTTTTCCTGATTGTATTATGTTGGCTGCATCTACACTAAGATGCCTCTGCTGTCTTTTTGCCCTGTGTCTGAGTTCTGTGAGGTTTTCTGAAGTTCCTCATTACTTGACTACTCAGATCATCACCTGTGGACTTGGCAACTTCAATTCTCTCTTCTGTTTCCAGGTAATTGATGAAGATTTTAATAAAACCACTTCCAGCAACTAAAAGGCTAGGATCAAACTTTTTAATGTACTCTTTTCTCAGTTCCAAGACTCCTGCTTGCTTGCTTTCATAGAGGCATGGCTTCAAAAGAAAGGGCAGAGCACAATCTTTACCATAGTTTGGCCTGAGGCTGATAGACAATAAGGCCGTGCAGATCCCAGGTCACTTCATTCTTTAGTGAATCTTTTCTGCAAATAGATCCATACTGTGCCTTGGTTGGTCAGGCACTCCTTGTATGAAAGTGTTACATGGATCCCCAAACTTTCCCACTGGTTACCTACAATGCAGATGGAAGTGATATATGTCTCACTAAATTGACTCTGGGGACACAATTTTCTATGCAGATGTCAGATCAGAATAGGGAAGACCTAAATGAAGCAAATGTGTTGCTAATCATCCTGGAGACTAATGTCATTTTCTGTCTTCATAAGGCATGCAGGTGTTCGATGAAACTATGCAAAGTACTGCACTAACCACTGTGGTGGAGCTGCTTGCTTCTCCCTGGAGAAATGTGGCAAAATTATTTGCTCTGTGATGCTTCTGTTTAACATTAACTCTTCCAGTGATTTGATCTTACATGAAAAGCACAGCTTCTTGGATCAATTCAGTGAAAGGTTATCTTCAAAATATGTGTTGGCGATGTGAAAATTGATTTATTTTCTAAATTAGTTACAGGATGGTAATTATAATGAGAGTATTGCACATGAACTCATTCTGTCTTGTTTATTGCTAAATATTGTTTATGGTCTGCATTATATTTTCTTGCCCCTTTCAAATACTGCTCCTTTGTCTTGATCTGGAAGAATACTGAGTGATTTGCTTAGTTTCAAGGGAACTTCAAAACATTCTTATCTTGTCTAACTGTGATTTGTCAACACCAAGTATGCTAGAGCACTAGTGTTGATGAAACTATTATGGTTTAAGGGTAAAAGTGAGAAAAGGTTTTTGTGAAGGACATCTTTTGTTATTGAATCTTAGCAGAATAAAGCAAGCAGTCTTTTGAGTATCAAGAAAGGTACACTGGCAAGCTGGCATTTACCTTGAGATAGCTGGTGAGTCTCAAAATCTCCTTTTTTGTTGTTTTTATATTTGGTGGCGGATGATTCCCAACTGCAGTGCCTCTCTACTGAAAAGTTATTCTGTTCCAGTGAAAAAATCACTGCTTTAAGACATTTTAAAATCTTATCTGAGAAATGTTTTTTAGAAGTAGACATTGCACTCAGGGTTCAGTAGATTCAGACAGTGTGAACATTGTGTTTGAAAAAGGCATGGGTTTACATGCTGAGTATATACAGATTGACTCTCAATTTCTACTTTGCACAGAAAAAGATGTATGCATAAGGGCCATATTACTGCTACCACTTTGCAGTGGTGGAATAAAGATGTTGGGAAGTGAGTAAAGGAGACGGGATGGGAAGGACAAGGACAAAGAACAGGAGTGGGTGACTATTTTTGTAAAGGACTGGCACCCACAACAAAGGGGCTCTGGAAAGAGGTATTTTATGTGTAATAATGATAATCATTATTACTGCTATCAGAATACCTAAGAGACTGAAATGCATGAGCTCATTAAACACAGAAGTCCAGATACTTGAAACCTAGACAAGAGATCAGAGACAGTAGGTAAATTCAAGGGAATATCAGAAAACTCACAAAATAGTTACAATGCAAGGATGTCACTGCATAGATGATGTTACTGGTTGTCAGGGTTGGTGTTGGTATTGCTGTTTTTTTTTTAAACCCATAATAAATATCTGTATAAGGAAATTTTAGTGTCTTTAAGGAAATTAGACATTACTGGGGAGGTAGTCTCTAATGGAATGGGTCACTGGGAATAAGCACAAAAGTTCTTGCTGCTGCAATCACTAACACTCATACAACGAAGACTGGTGTTACAAGTCACAAAGGTTTTGTTCCTCTGAACAGTTTTCAAAATACAGCCAAACACTCGGTATTTGGTGCTTTGGTCAGAGTATTCAGCAGGAGGGGAGTAAACTCTCCAAGGAGAAGCTAACACCTGCAACGGCCTTGCCATAGTTAAGGTTATTTTAGACAATGCCTGAAAGATGATTAAGAGTTTCTGAAAGACTTTTACTTCTCCAGATTAATAGGGAAGTCTCCATTTGAATGTCGCATGTTGGGAGTAGAGGATTTGCAATATTTAGATACGGCTAGAATGGGAACACCTGTAGCAAGGAACAGATTCTGAGCAAAGTGTGATATCTTGGGGGTGATGGAGGAGGTTTGGCTGAGATGTAAAAAGGGTAAAGGGTGAAGGTATAGAGCATGTTCTTTGAATATGCCAGCAGCCCTTCTAGACCTCCTAGTTTGCAGCTGTGCAAACAACTGGTTTTTCAGTTAGGTGTATGAACCCAAACACACTCAACGTGTAATTTCTGCCGATCCAGAATGAAAAAGTTTCCAATTGCTTTATGAAACAGAGACCCTCAACACTTTCACTCCAGCTTAACAAAATGTTCTCTTTGGCTGAAACAAAATTGCTCATTTGGGTTTTTTGGGGTTTTTTGCTTCTAAAAATATTTAAAAATCAAACATAACTTCATGGGGTCTCAATACACCATTTGGAAACAAACAATAAACCTTTCTTACCCTCATTCAGATTTTCTTACCAAATTAGACATGAATTTGTGAGGAGGTTCAGTGGTCACAAAATTGCTGATTTCAGTGAACAAGCTACTTGGGGAAAGTAAGCATTCACCCAGTTCCTTTAATAATACTGACTGCCAGGGTATGAGCCTGCTCTGGTGGCTTGGTGTGGGCTGGCCTTCTGTCAAACCTTCAGTAGCTGTTCCCATACTGGAGGGTCAGAGCTACTCTAGATGAGTGACCATGATCCACATTTTGCTCTCGGTGTTTAGATGGACCATCTAGAGTAATGCACAGGCAAGCCCTCAATGCTCTCAATTTTCAGTGTGTTTCAAGGCTGCAGAGCCTTCTCTCTTGTCAGGTGGTCATTTCCTGATACTTCTTTTCTGCAATTGTTTTCTGCAGTTGGGAATTGTTTCCAAGTATCATGAAAATTGTTGCTTACATGTTGTCCAGAAACAAGTCCGTTAGACAAAAAGGTGTGGTAGAATAGTTTACCCTTTGAACAGCAATCATCAGCCTTAACCAGCGTCATGCACTTACTGGTTTGGACGCTCCTAATCCTGATTTATGCCTTACTGCTTCACATGAATGAGTCTGCTAGTGGAGTGGAGAGGATTTAATGTGAGTAGAGTGCCAGACCCTGTTCCCTGAAATAAGAAATGTTTATATTGTTGGGAAGTGATGTAATGGCAGCTTGAATTATGTTTATTAGCATGTGAAAAGTTTTAGCAGTATATCTGTCTGTTTTCTATTAGAGATTTGTATCCAATAACAAAAAAATACCCATGGATAACAAACTGGAAAATGGATGCATATTTGGCTGGCTTTAAATACTGGGGGGAAGCGGGGTGGGGATGGGGCTGGAGAGGAGGTCTGGGGCTTTTAAAAATATTTTTCAGTAAAAAACCAAGTTTAATTAAGGAGAGACAATTTTTTTTTTAAATTGGAAATTAAAAATAAAAGCTAATTGGAAAGTAACCCTCACTTTTCTGCCTGTATTGGGAAGTATTGTTACTTATCTGAATTTAAAATTTGCTACAGCACCATTTCTTCTATTTTTACTTATATTACTGAAGGACATCACTGCAAAGTAATTACAGACCTCTTTTGCTGGATAATTAACTGCTGCATAGGAAGGGTATTTCTTATTTATCGAGTTAGCATCTTGTATCTGTTTCACTAAAATTAAAGTCAAGGCATCTGCTGCTTTTCTGAATCTAGACCTTACCACATTAGAAGAAAAATGCACCACAGATGAGACCTAATGTTGTTAGAAATTCTTTTATTTACATGTGCATATATTGTTTAAAATGTTCTTTTGCTAATTAAAAACAAACAAACAAACACATTATGAGTGCTGCTGGGATTTTTTCTGCATTTGCCAGAACTTTTAGAGTTGGTCTAGGGCTTTTCCTGTCATTTTTTATTTGTTTGTTTTGAGATAAGTAATATCACAATTTAAAAATTTTTGTCTTCAGTAAACATTGTATGGCATAAAAGCACATATTGTGGCTTTCTGTCTAAGCAGTTTTCTAGCTCTTACACCATAATGATCTTGGAAAAAATGAATATTTTAACACAGTAAAATGCATCAAACAAAATCAGACATTGAAAGGAGATGTTCCACTCGAATGGAATGCCGTTGAAACTAGAGTCCTACATTACAGGTGATACAGAGTATGACAGATTACGAGGTTTAAGCAATTCAAGTCAGATCTGAGGACTGGAGTAAATTATTGTAATAATGTTTGCACAATTTAAAATAAATTGAGGCTTCAGAACATCTTCTAGTGAGCCTTTAGGTTTAGTACAGCATAGATAAAGGTCCATTTAACATGAGGGGTGATGGTAAGATCTGGCAGACTGTATAGGACATACATACATATAGATAAAATTGGTTCCTAATACATTTATTATTTATTTAGTCCTGTAAAAAAGCCTTTTGGCAAGAAATTTTCTTGCTGTAAATCCAGTCAGGAAAATAGTTTATAAAACAATTCTTTTCTGCAATTGCTTTTTTAAAATTTTTTATTTACAGTAATAGATGATTCATAAATAGTGTGATCTGGAAAATAATAGAAGTGCATCCAAGTCAATGTTTGGGAAAGCTGGATGGAACCATTTCACTAGAATTTAGGTCTGTAATAATTGTGTAGAACCTAATTAGAGTTGGGGATTATAATTCATGTGTAAATGCAGTCAACAGAAATTACTGCTTGTAAAAGCAATAGTAAGACTGTAGGGAGAGAGAGAGGAAGGAAGGTCTGTGAAGGAATGGATGAAGTGGCCAGAGTAGCAGGGAGGGGGGCAAAGCCTCTGAGGAACTGTCTATTGGTTGGAGGCATCCACGTGGCAACCTGGACACTCGCCTCCGGAGCCCCAGTGGAGCTTTTTGCTCATTTCTCAAAACATCTGTGGAAATATCCTTAGCCAGGACACCATGAATCAGTCCAGCATTCACTGCAGGATCATAATGGAATCATTTCTGGTTGTTTTGTGATTGCAACTTTCCCACTGGTTTTACATTTGGATTTCATTCACAATAAGCCTATTGCTGTCTGGAATTTCTTTGTGTCATTGAAAATTAAGAGAAAATTGCCTACCCTAATGGTATTGGAACACATGTAGAAGACGTGAGAAGGAACTACATTGTCTTATATTACAAATCATAGACAAATTTTCTGATTTGTTCTAATGATTTCTATCTTCAATGTGAGGAATGTGGAATCATACAATCATAGAACCAAGACTTTTGACATCACCAAGTCCAAACATTAACCAAACACTCGGTCCCTAAGTGCCACATCTACACCAGGTATACATTAAATACATCCAGGGATAGTGACTCAACCGCTTCCCTGTGCCACCTATTCCAAATCTTGGCAAGCCTTTCAGTGAGGAAATTCTTCCCAATATCCAGATCTAAGCTTCCCCTAGTGCAACTTGAAACTATTTCCTCCTGTCCCAGCACTTTTTACTTAGGAGAAGAGATTGTTTTGTATATTCTCAATATCATTCTGAAGTTATAGCTGCAGCTTTCAGGAATGATTCTTTACAACAGGGGAGCCATTTGCCCATGGAAAACCACAAGATAAAATCTGTTCTGGTTTTCCTTTCAAGGATAGATTTTTTCTAACTAACTGTAAAGTTCCCATCTTTTAAAAGGGAAAGAAATATCTGTGTAAAGGATGAGATTACAGGAATGATAAAAGATGCATTACACTGAATTCAATAGAGCTACAACTTTGTTAATGTCTGCTAAAGTCTTAAGATGTATGCCACTATAGGTAGCTTGCTACTGCACCTGATGTCACTGTGAAATATTTCTAGGATCATTTAGAAAGGTGAAAAGTCTTTGCAACTGTCTGTACAAATCAGACATGGTAAGAGTCATATTGCTTAAATGATGTGTTCTTTATTGATAGGCTATATATGAGAAGGAAGTAACAATATATGCAGTATATGTAATGCAGAGCTTCTTAAAACTTAGGTATCCAATTTTTTTTCAGCTGTTTTTTCTGAGTCTAGTTCATGAGTACCTCCAAAAGATGAATGGCTGTTTCTGAAGACCAGCATCTCAGATGGCAAGAACCACCTTTTGAAATTTCTTCTTTCCACTGTCTGCCAAAGCAGTCTTGGTAACTTGTTTGAAAACACACTTTACAGGCTGGCATGGATCTTGCCTATTGTGTTCTGCCTGGTGGGAATAATGTCTGTATCCAGCAAACAATATTTGCTATACTAATTCACTGTTTAACAATCCTTGCCTGTTAATTATAAAGTGATAGGAAGAGTTTAGAAGATCATTCACTGATTATAACATATGAATATCTTGCATAGCAACGACCTCCTTCCTGTTTACTTAGGGTACAAAAAATTGTGTGAGCTGCTTGTAAAAATTGTAAAAACTTGCTTTAAAAGTAATAGAGAAATAATACAACTCCTCAGCATAAAAATTTTATTATTATCCCATGAAAAGATAAAAAACCCCATCAGATTCCAAATAAATTGAAATACTGAATTCTACTCTTGCAGTCTGCAGTGTTTGTTAATGAAGATGCAGGCAGTAAAATGCTTGGCAAATCCTATTGACTCTGATGAAAAAACTTAACCAAGATTGATTAGCAGTGATGCTATTTTTGCATGGACTAGAGGTTTATCCCTCAGACCTGAAGAGACTTGATCTGACAGGAAAAGATGTAAGTGCTGCAGTAACTCTTAGAATTAGCCATCCTTAGAAAGGATTCACTTTTGTGAGAGTGTTGATGTCGTGTCTCTATGAGACACTGGATAAATTTATAAGTAAAGAAGGTCTTACAAAAGTGGTGCAGGGAGGCATCTTCTAAAAGCTGCTGGTTCTGGGAAAAAGTCCAAAAGTATTTCCATGTATTGAAACTTATCCTGAAGATCAGAGTTGTTGTTGCTCACTGCAGAAATAGGTCTGAAATTGTCCTAGAGAACTCAACAAAACTAAAGAGGACATCCTGGTCTAACCATTGAACTTTTTCAGAAATTATAACAGATGAAGATGTCACCTCAGCATGAGACCTGAGTAAAAACCATGAACTCACCAGTGAGTTCTGAACTCACTAGAACCTCAGAGATTCCACCCTGTATCAGAAATAAAACTTCTCAGCAATATTATGTTTCTATGTGAGAAGTTCCTGGAAAATACTGAAAAAAACTCCCACGAACAGACATTCAAAAGCAGTTGCATAACTTCATGAGACTTTATAAGGGGAAGATTAACTGTTAGAGATTAGGAAGGACAGAAGGTAATGTTGTGAAGAAAATGAAATTTTCTGTGTTGATACATTTTCGTGCCAGTCCTCAACATGTGATAAATTGCCATTCTCACATCTAGAGATGCAGAGAAATGGAGGAAAGCATTTTCCGTCTGTTGAGCCCCTTTTTTGACCTCTTTTTCAAAGGAAAGTAGTAAGGTCACTTCCATTCAGAGCCCTGATTAGCCCAGCAGAGCTACGTTTTGCAGTGATGTCTTCCATGTGCAGAATGATGAAGTCCTTACTCCCACCTGGGAGCCTGCCTTGCCAGAAACTGACATCCCAACTTCAGTCAATCTATGGAAAATTTTGTAGTGGCACCGACGTATCCAAAGTTTCACCATAAGAAAGTGCCTTCAAGCATTAAATGCCAAGATGGAACGACCTAAGAATCTCAATTAAAATACATTCAAAGTTAATTGAAATAAATGTTAAATCATGGTTTTAAGGGCATGTGCCATGTACAAGACAGAAAAAAGAGAGTTGCAATATCTTCCTTGAGAAAAGTGCAACTACTACTGAAGTTGGGATTTTTATTTCAGTAATAGACAATGAAGGCTTTTAATCAGAGGAAATCTGAAATGCCCAGGAGTGTTATGAGCAACACAGAATACAGAACTGACTTGTGCTGTGACATAACTTCTATTTCTTTCAGTTTGTTCCTAAACAGGTGGTCATAAAGTAGAATATAATTTTCTGAATGGATGGAGTCTTGAATTCTTCCTGTTTGGCTATACAGAAAAGTTGGCTATTTGATAAAACTTCTGGAAAGCCTAGGATTTGTTTAACTTGGGTTCTTAATGATCCTACAACTCTGGCATGAAAAATGAACTGGTGTTGTTACAGAGAGGGAAGATGGAAAATTGGAGAAATCATACTTTTCCATAATGGAAGATCTGAAAAGAAGTTAGTACTCAAATACAAATTAGTAGTTTCGTTGTACTGCAAACATCTGTGTCCTGAAACCAATTTTACGTGCAGCCAGTGGAAATGAACACTTCCCATGTGTGCTGGCCTAACACTAGAGAAATGTTTTGAGCTGTTGAAGAGCTCTGGGATGAAACACTTTCCTTTGGAAAATGGCAAGCTGATGAAATGGAGGCTTTTTTAAGAATTAGTTCCTTTCAAAAACCTTTTGATTTTTGAAAGAAAAGTACTGCCACTGCCAAAAAAATTTTGGCTTAACTTTTATTAATGTAAGCATTCCATTTTTAGTTCAAACCAACTTCTCATTCCCCTAAATTAATTAATGTGAGACAGTAATTAATTAACTTCAGACACAAGTATGTCAGCATTATCTGAACAACCTGCTCAATGTGTTATTGCTAGAGAATGATTCCATGGCAGAACAGAAGAAATAGCATTTGCATATTTTTACTGAATATTCTTGTGAATATTATTGGTATTTTATAATGTAAGTGCCTCATAGCAGTAATTATATAAAGCATAACATGAACACAACTGAACACAAATAAAGTAAACCAGAAGTAATAATAAGTGTTACATCAGGATTTTTGCTGAGAGGAAGCATCTTGCACCTTTCATATTTCCTACTTTCTACACGGCAAGAATGCACATTTTCCAAGCATCAGCATGTGCTTAACTTGCTCACTTGTGGACCAAGTCCTCTGTCCATCTGTCTACTATTTTTCTCTTCAACAAATGCATAATTTTCGGTGTCAAAGGTCTAAAAGTCTATGCAAAGAAATTGTTTGAAGAGGCATGTACATGACTATTTTGAAGTATGCTATAGAGAGAGAAAGAAAAAATAGTGAAGTATTTCTTTATCTACTTTTGGCAAATCCAGAAGATTGATAAGTAGACTAGACTGAGAAAAAATAAATTAGATTCTCTTGATCATCTCTCATTTTATCCCAGTTCAAAACTAGATAGCTATCCAGCAGGCTAAGTCTCAGATTATTTAAGTTTTTTGGAAACCATTTTGATGTGTCCCAGTTTACTGAGCCCTGGGATGCTAATTATCAGTTAAAATTGTATACAAATTTTTATAGGCTGGGCTTTTTGATAAATCTGAAATACACTAGGGACCTTTCTCATACTGTATACTCAAAACCAGGAGACATGAAAAATATCTCTCACACAATGTCAAACAGTATTTTCTCCACATACATTTTATCAAAAATTAAATAAAACAAGGCTATGGGCTCGCAGACGAGTAGTCTTTTCTGGGATAACCGTTCTTGGAAAAGCAGGTGCAAAGTATGAAGATATTGCCAAGGCAGGTGAGTGTGTCTCATGCTGGACTTGAGGAAATGTGTTGTATGGTCATAATAAAAAAGCAGGATATATAACTGTTAACTAAAACTCTCAGCAGTTAGTAGAAGACCCAAACCAAACTAAACCAAAACAAGTAAACTTCCATAGTTTTTTAGTTTTGGGCTTTTAATCACGTGATAAAGTTCCACAGCTTGGACAGCTCTTAGGTTCCATGGAGGAAGGTGTTAATTTATAATTAAAAGAGAAATATAACAATTGGAAATCTGATGCATTGGGGAATATTCTCAAAAGGATGTGCTTAAAGTAACGCATCCAGATTTCACTAAAGCAATTAGAAGTGAGGCACAAAGGCATCTCTGTGCTCAAAATTATCCCACAGTAAAATCTCTTGAGTATTTTCATGCCCATAACCTCAATTCTGCCAGATCCTGTGACAATTGGTTGGTCTGCTGCAACTCGCAAAAATCAGACCAAGCATTCACAAGCTTCTGCTAAAGTTGTATCTTACATATATTTTACATAGATACACGCTTTACATCTATTTCTAAATAAAAATAAAAGAGTTGTGTAGCTTTTAAACTAAAATATAATCTGTGAGTACTGAAGTCTTGCCTTATTACCAAAAAACTAGGATTGCTACTGATTCCCTCCCTTCCTTCCTCCCTTCCTTCCTTCCTTCCTTCCTTCCTTCCTTCCTTCCTTTTCCTTCCTTCCTTCCTTCCCTCCTGTTAGCAAATGAATCTCAGATGTCTTGTGAACTGCAATGCCAGTCTATGAATAACTGCATGAGTCGAGAAGGTTTTAAATTTGTTCAGATCCCTTCTCTTTGTTCTCTCTCTTCCTTCCCTATCATTAGCTTTGGTAGTTGGGGTTTTTTTTCTTTATTTTCTTACCTATAGTAGCCTGTAGATGTGTTTTCTGTTGTATATGGGGTTTTTTTCTGAAACAGACTTCATTATCATATAGTTGAATTGTATTTAAATTTTATTCTCTGGTTATTTTTATTTCATTCTAACTGGTGAAACTCAAATTGGTAAGGGAATATATGTTAACCGTTCCCTTTCCGCTTTTCTCCCTGTGAATTACCCCGGGGTGCAGAGGGAATGGGAAGACTTAGTTATGGTTTTTGTGGGTTTTTTTTTGTCTTTCAGGGACCACTACAAACAGAAGAAGACAAGTGCTCAAGTTAGTATTTTGAGTGACTAATCAGTCAAATGGAAAAGCTAGTTGATGTTATGTCCTTCTGCAAGGATTGCACATATTGAGCTTGCAGAGGTTTGGCTGTGGATTCTTATTAATATCATGAATCACCTGTTGTGTGGTCCACTAAAAACTAATAGAATTTAATAACAAGCTATGTATTGCCTTTGGAAAGGACTGATAGCAAGAACCCTATATTTTGAAGTGTCTGAAGTGCTTAAGCATTACATTCTGGCTTGCAGCTGTGTGCCTAAAATGATGTGTTTGATATATTAGCCAAATTTTAAGTACTTATAAGGATTATCAAAGCTATTTAATGAAGTAACTAAAAAATTTAGCATTGTTGTTTGGATTTAAAATTTCTCCTCCTTATCTGCTTGAGAAAATATGATATCATTTTATGTAGCATCTGTTATGAATTACATGTAACTTTCAGCTCCTTTTTCACAGTTCCTACATATACATTTTCCTTTATAACAAACAAGCAGTTATAAAGCTCTGACAGCCCACAGTTGTTTGAGTTAGATGGAGAAAGCCTGCCTATTTTTGCTCCTACAGGAAAAAAATTGAGTTAGGTTCAATGTGTTGATAAATGTAAAAGTGGTAATATTCCAAGGTGTTGTGGTTATGACAGAGACAGCTTGTTAAATATATCAAAGCATACCCCAGATAACAGCTGAATTAAGCTGGATGGTTAGGAATTGATTCTAGTTGAAAACATACTTTCTTTACATGAAATTTAGCTCCACCAGTACATACCCCACCCAAACATTTGTTTGTTTTCTAAAACTTGGAGTAGGGATGCATATAGAAAAAAGCTAAAGAGTTTCATATGTTCAGAAATTGTGCAGAACAATTAAACAAGATGCCATTCAGATTTAGTTGTTGTGACAAGCAAGAGAACAAAATGTGAACTGCGTGCAAAATATCATTCCCCTTTTGTGAACAGCGCTGGCATATTTTTTTGGCTTGCAGGCTTGAACAAGTGACATGGTTGGCTGAGTGACACCTCACTTCCAGCTAACTCTTGGCATCAAACTTAGATCAGTCTTTGTACAGCTGCACTGACTGATACAAGCTCTACTAGAGGATATGATGCTCTTAGATCGGTGCTTTGGAGAATCCTATAAAAACCTTGTCTTCCAAGCTAGAAGAGACAATAAAGGGTTTTTTCTTACATTTTTTTTCTTTTTTAAGCCTCAAGGGTTAATTTCTCATCTCATTAAAATCAAGGAGAATTTAACATTAAATTCAACATCAGCTTTTATTCTCAAATGACAATTCATACAGTTGTGGGGCTTTTCATGAGCTCTGCTGGGAAGATGCATTTGAGAAACTAAACACTCCCTTTGTTTTAACCAGTCTCTGAACACGTCAAGCATGATGAGGTAAAGGAAAGTTTTGAGATTTATGTGGATTACTGAACCAGTGGTTAGGACGGGAGGAGAGGCAGCACTTCAGTGCTGGTTCTCTCTGGGATAGAGTTAATGTTCTCAGTAACAGGCATGGGACTCTGTTTTGTACTTGTGTTGGAAACAGTGTTGATAGCATGTTTGCACTCTGAGCAGTGCTTGCAGAGGACCTAGGCCTTTTCTGCCTCTCATCCCAACCCAGCAGCAAGCAGGCTGGGGGTGCACAAGAAGCTGGGAGAGGACAAACTGGGACAGTTGACCCCAAGTGACCCAAGGGATGTCCCATGCTCTATGGCCTCGTGCTCAGGATATAAACCTGAGGAAGGAGAAAAGAGGGGAATGTTTGGAATGATGGTTTTCATCTGCCTGAATGACCATTCTGGGTGGTGGAGCCTGGCTGTCCCTGTAGGCAGCTGAACACCTGCCTGCTGATGGGAAGTGGTGAATTAATTCCTTGTTCTGCTTTGCTTGTGCGCACAGTTTTTGCTTTACCTGACTCTGCATGAGGGACAATATGGGGTGACCCTAATGAAGGCAGCTTCATTGTCTCTTGGGTAGTGTACAACACACGTGCTTGAAAGTCTTAAAAACAGTAGAAAGAAGGATTACTTGTAAATGACCATTTTTCTGCTACAGCTGCAGTAACTTAGTAATGCTATGTTACAAATTTTGCTAGCAGAACCTATTCTCTGTAAGTGTTCCATACTTTTTACTCTTGATGTTGTCCTATTAGCTTGTGGAAGACAGATCTCATAGTCAATGAAAAATGAGGGCATCAGAAAACAATTGACTGTGCCCTGAGCATTTCATCACTATTGTAGCTTCTGAACAAAAATCTCAAAAAGTTCAGGTATGGCAATAACAATTCTTGTTCCCAGGACCTTTTTTCAGTCTCCTTTCCTCCAAGATGACAGTGAAAATAATAACTTTTGTTCTTGGATTGGGGAACATTTTTCTTGTTCAAACAACAGGAAATTAGGCATTACCTGGAGATATTTTATCTGCAGAACACCAAGAATAAGAATAACTATGCTATTTTTCTGTGTTTTATACTGGTTGAGTAGTTACCATTATAGCTTCACAGCATGAAAATGTCTCCAAGCATTTCAATGAGCAATTTCTACAACAGGGACAAATTTTCAATTGTGATTGCAGCAAAGCTGAGTATTTGTCTTGGGGTGATTTTATGCTGTTGTATCCCCNTTTTTTTTCCCTTCTTCTCTTCTGGACTTGTTCGGAACACCAGAACATCAGAACCCTACTGGGGGACCTTCCACCGGCCTGGAGGGGGGCCCCCCACGCCGACCCAGCTCCGAGGAGGAGGAGAGAGACCACACCCACAGAAGGACTCTAAAATCTCTCAGGTTTTCTCTCCAGAGTGAGAGATTTTATTATTTAGCATTATTATTATTATTATTTTCCTGTGTGTTTGTTAAATAAATAGTTTTTATTTTCTCCTTCACTTTCCTCCGAGGAAAATTTGTTTTTCCCGAACCCGGTTGGGGGAAGGGGTGGTTGTAACCTGCCTTCCCTTGAGGAGACGTTCCTTTTGGACGTTGCCCTGAATTTGGCCGAAACCACCACAGTATTTTTTGCAGAAGTCAGACTTCTTTCAGTTTTCTTAACAAAAGGCAACATTTCAAAAGAAAACTTCTACTGAATTGTAGATATTTTTATCAGCCTTTATGGTAGAAAATAGCTGCTTATCACCCAGCTAAGCTTAATATATATATATATATGTATATATATATAGTATTGAAATTACACTTTGAGTCTATAAGAATAACCACATGTTTAAATGGTGATGTCATGGTCTCTCCTGTGATACAGCCGGTGGAAATGCTGGCCCTTGACAAAGAAGTTCCTTGTCTCTTACAGAAAATCTCCCAAATGCACAGCTGCTTTCTGAGAATCAAATGTAAACCACACAAATTATATCCGTTTGTTATATATGGTTCTGGGGTTTTTTCTCCCAGCTGCTGACACCTTAATAACACTTGAAAATAGCCAAAAACCTCATCATTCCTGCAAAGAAATGGGATGTATTGCTTATTCCTTTTCTGAAAGAGCTTCAGGAAATCCTTGCTTAAAAATGTAGACTTCATTATTTGTTAGCTTTCTTTCTTCATTCTAAAAGAATGGTTTTCCTGGACAGCTTAACCTTCTTCCCTGCCCATCTACTTGCCTATTTTAATTAAACCAGATCATCAGTAAAGCACAAGGGATAGAAGATAGGACCATGGCCATTGCATGTAGTGAAGAAAACACTTTCTGGAAAATGGGACCGTTTCTTGTGACCTGTTTCACTGACTCCTCATGCTTCCCTGCACACCCCCTCCTGGCATGAAAGATCAAAATAGCAATGTCTTCACACATGATGACAAAAAAATCCTCACCATCTCTTTTTTACTTTTAGTTTGTCATGCTTCCCTAACTTGGGGACGTCTTTTGGTACTGCTGCACAAGGGGGAATTAAACAGCCTTACCCTGACACCAAAGACATTATCCGTCTCTCAGTTTAATACTTCCTGTGTGGTTTCTCCAGTGTCACTTTAGGCAGCTGCGTGAGCAGAGTGGGTATTGCAGTCCCCACTGCTGGTTATGTGCAAGTGATGACCCTGTAACAGCTGGGTTTGAACTTCTGCCCACAGTGACAGCCCCGAACATCCCATACAGCTGCCAGCCACTCAGGACAGCGGAACGGCAGTGACAGAGCTACCACCTGGATTTTACTCAGCCAAGCAGGATTTGCCTCGGCGTGAGCTGCGGTTTCATGTTCATAATGGTCTTTCCCTGAGCCTGGGTGAGAATATCTCTCCAGACTTCATATTGTATAGAAGATTTGTGATTGAAAGTTCAGTCCAGACTTGTCTGAGACATCAGCAGCAGGCAGCAAGTGTCTAAAGCTGTGGCCAAAACAGATGTGTGTGGCAAAATTTACAAGGTAGTAAAACCTTCATTAAAGCAATGTACTGCAACATGACTTGCTTTGAAGACAATACCTTGTTCTAAAAAACAGTGAATCTCCGGTCATAGGCAAAATAAAACCAAAGAGTATTTATATTTCCCATATCTAAATCCTCTCTGATCCTGTTAACTAGCAAGTGAAATGCACTACTTTTGTCTGGAATATACTAACATAAAAATACAATGAACTTAACATGTGCTTTTTTTGTTTCTATCATGCATCCCAATGCCTATTAGTGCTTTTGGCCATATCCTGCAAAGCAACTGTTAAGTACAGGTTAAGTCCAGTATCCAAAAATCTTGAGTGCATGTTCATAATATTAACTTAAAAATTAAGCTAATCCCAAACCCCAGAAATAATAATAATGATAATAATAATATTATGGCAGAGGTGAAGGGGTATTTCTTCAAATTGTCTTCTTTTCTATTATTAAAAAAGCTGAGCAAACGTAATTCCCAGCCAAAAGAAACTCATAAAAAACTGTATCCACTCAAAATGCATGCCTTCCCCTATATATTGATAGAAACACAGTATCACAGAATCAAAGAATGGGTCAGGTTGGAAGTACTATTTTACTGTTTGAATAGTAAAAATCTGAGCTAAAGGTTACTAACAGTTCAGACATCACTAGACTTAGTATTTACAAAGAGTTTTGGTTGGTATGTATGGTTTAAATTCCAGTCAGGCTTAAAGGACACAGTTTGAAAATTCAGCTTCAAATTCAGGTATTGTTAGGAAAAAAAAAAAAAAAAAGGCTTGAGAAGTCAAAGGGCAATAAGATTGTTTCCATATAAATTTGACTTTTGTATATGAAATGTATAAATAAAATACCTGAAGTCTATGTCAGAGAATGGAAAACCTTAAACTGAAACTAAATTTTTTGGACAATATCATTGGTATCTTAAATTCAAAATGCTACAAGAGCGCTTTCTGCTTTTAACAGTCTCAGCAAAGGATGAGAAATTTTCTGGTAAGCTACAGACAGGTCTGGCATCAATGAACGTAGGCACTTGCCATTTCTCAGGAGTACAGGTCATCAAACTTCATAATTTCTTAATAGTTTCCCGGGTTTTTTTCTTAAGGACCACCAGATTTTCTCCCTTATCTCCTGTTGGTACTTGGGGGTGGAGTGTAAATCCACGTTGCCAGAACTAGAACAATGTATCCAGTGAGCAGTAGAGTCAATCAAGCCTGATTTCTGTGGATTTCTCTCATTTCTCTCATTTTTGCTTTGTTGAAAAGCAGATCTTGAATTCTTCCTGTAGAGTTCTGGGTAGCAGGGCATTTGTAATAACAACCCACTATCCTGTCAGCATGAGAGTTGAATTGATGCTGCAAACTTTCCCTTAAAAGGATTTTTCTCCTCTCCCCTGCCACCAGCTGCAGAAAGTACTTCGGAATTTTAAATTTTCAAGTAGTTTTTTCCCCTAAGACATCTTTGAGTTGGCCAACAGATTCAAAACATATTAGAATGAAGGGACACATGCCAAAAAATATGCAACATAATCGCACCAGCCTTATTTGATTAAGAAATGATGCTGTATGCTGTGCACTGCACAGTGCAAACTGTGGTACCTCAGTCCCAGAAACCCTCACCAGCTAAGGTCATCAGAAGCCTAAAGTCTGAGGATAGTGTTAACTCCAGCATTTCATGGCTGAACCAAAAAGCTCAGATTGGGCTTCTCGTGAAGTGATTCAGACCAGGGGCTGATTCAGAGCCACAGGTTTCTCATGTAATCTTCAGGCAAATGCCTCAAGGAGATGTTTAAATTCAAAAGCACATAAGCAGTGTAATGCTGATTTAGAGATGGAATTATTCTGGGTTTGTTCCACTGATTCGCTTATTTTTTCTTCCTTAGATCAAAACATTCAGAAGGTGCCATTAGAAAAAAAAGACTAGTAAAACAATAGGCCACTGCCTTGGTTTGAAAGACAGGTGTCTGCTAAGGAAGGCAGGAGCGCCCCTTGGAATGGAAAATGCAACCCCCTTCCCTCCAAATTATTACAAATTTGAGATCAAGGGGCTTTCAGGCAAAGGTATGAGGAATAGGAATAACAGTTTTTTACTAATATATATACATATATATATATAAAACAAAGCAATAGTACAGAGACACTGGTTTAAAGCCTGACAGAGTCAGGGGTACAACCTGGCACCCTGCTGGGCAGGGGGTTGGTAGCAGTCCGATGCAGTGGTAGCTGCAGTTCTCTTTGAAGTGGGTCTGTTGAAGTGGTGATCTTGTAGAAAAAGGTCTGGTCCTCCTCAGAAAGTCCAGTGGTAGTGTAGTCCTTGTACTCTGGGATCTCAGCAGGTAAGGCTGCCTGTGCTGTTCCAAACCCTAGATTATATCCAGGTGGGAATGCTTGGTTCCTTCCCCCTGGGCGGAGCATCTCACAATGGGATGGGGAGTCATGGGGCAAGGCATTACGGGGCCCATTAACAGGAGATAGTCCCGAGAGAGGAGGCAAGGAACATCGCTACACCTGGTCTCAACAGCTCATGGTAATAGAATACATTGTAACCCAGGACAGCCACACATACATAAACTGTAATAACTTGCAAGATATTTGGTCAGTACTACAGCACTTCTGCCTGAAATTGAGACCTTTTTAGTCAAAATATCTGCATGGTGGGGTTTGCTGAGGATGAACAGTCCCCCAAATCTACAGATGAAACAGGTAAATTAAGTGGAAAACTTCAGTTTGTTATTATACAGGTTCACCCTTGAAAAGTTTCTTACTGCATGTTGTTTTCAATTATTTTCTATTAATTCTAAATTAATTATTCAAGTATTTTTAATTTCCAATGAATTTTTAAAATTTGTATTTCCACCAATTTTGCATTATAACCTAATGCTAATATGACTTAGCATTCAGAAAGATGTGTCTTTGTGTTTCAGTTGACATTGCTGTCACTTAGCTGCTGAAATTTCTCTGGAATTTGATATTAATTATCTCTTCTTTCTTAGCTTTTTTTTTTTTTGACTTTTCTTTGTGACTCAGTGAAATGGAAACCCTCCTATCTTTTGGCCAATCAGTCTTTTGTTTTATCTTCATTTCAGAACTAACTCAATGTGAAGTGCAAAAGGGGTTGCAAAGAACGATTGAGAACATGAATGACCTTACACCAAGGAAGATATAAAATCCTCCTTTCTCTCCTGTCACTATTCCCCTTTAGCCAATCTTCAAGAGATTCAGAGATGTCTTGATATTCCTTTCTTGCCAGAGAGATCCCAGAAAGTACTGAGTCTTGGGATCAGAGAAGGGAGATATTTTTGCTTCTGGGTGATCCACATGCAAGCAGTTCTTAGTACATACAGCTTCTGCCCTGCTCTTCCACTGGAAGACTGGTAAGCCATATAGGTATGAGATGCATTTGTTTTTCAGTTAAACTGGTATAAGATGGCTCTTGTTAGCTGAGTCAATATACCAGTGGGAAAAACTAAGTGCCACTTAAATTTCCAAGCAATATTGCCAAAGCCACTGGAATGACTGATATCAACCACAGTGATTTAGTAACTTTGCTTTAGTAACTTGTTCCACTCATTTCCAGTGCCATCTCCATGCACAAAAGCACACACAAACATGTATGCTTTCATTTCAGTTCCAGGTGATTCAGAAATGTACAAAAGAGTTACTTAGGTATTTTGCAGTTTCTCTACTAAATTTTTTTCCCTTCTTTTCTTGTGGTTTCTTTGTTTCCTTTCTCAGCTGTTACTAAACAATGACAGGGTGTCTCAGATGCTTTATTTTCACCACACTGACCTGATTAGTTTCCTTTGAGAAAACCCCCACAGATTTTCAAAAACTTCAAGGTTAATTTTTTTCACTATAAATACATACATCTGAGCCAGCTTTTGGGATTTCTTCTACAATGAGTGGAGAAAAGCAGACATCTTCTGGGTGCAATTCATTACATTTTGACAGAGATATCTACTGCATTGGATAAATCCACTGCAGAATTATACATCTTTCTCTTTGCCCTAGTCTACCCATGACTACCTCACAACTGCAGTTTAGATGTCTAACATTGCATCATGCTTGGATCTCATAACTCACATTCCACAGTTCAGGAACAAAGAAAGAAAATGGTAGACAGTGGAAATGAGAATGTGAAACTTTGCAAGGAGTTGGTACGGCAGTGGTTTAGGTATTGTGGAACATCACAGAAAAGGAAGGCCAGCTGAAAACTCAGGGATTTAGTCAAGTTATAACATTCTCAACATGCTTTTGGAGTTAAAAAGCAGTCTTCAAATGCTCTTGGAGCATGGTTAGAAGTTCTTTTCATGGGATAAGTGAACTGTAACTCTAAACCCTTTCAGAAGATAAGGAAATGGTTACATGTGGCATTGTTAGGCTGGACAAAAGAAAAATTGTGGATATTTTTAGTATTTTCATTCATTTCATTGGCTAAGTGGAGAGCTGTAAAGTGGTTAGTTTTGGCATCCATGAGATGCTTCCCGTGTGAGACCTTTGATTGGTACTTTTTAGCTTTCTGATGTGGGTCAAAACTGGATGACAAAAGAATTCCAAATCCACTAACTGTATAGGCTCTAATGAAACTACATTTTTTTAAAAATCCTTCTCACCTGAACCGCAAATACTAAAAGGCTGGGAGAGCTTAGAACACAATTTGACTGAAATTTACCTTGACAGATGTCTAAAGGGTCTTTGTCATATTAGATTATACTTAGTTGTTTTAAAGCAATGTGTCCCATGCCACCTCAGTAGTTCTGAGTACATCTCTTCAGCTCATGAATTTTCCCTGGACAATCTTTTTTTCCAAACTTCACTGGTGACAAAATTTAAACTGTAATACAAAGAACAAGCTTTCATTTTTCCATCATCCATTAAAAAAAAAGTTGAAAGAAATCCTATTAAAACGTTCTGGGGTAGTTTTCAAACTTTTCCACAGTTTTATCTCACTCAGATCTAACTGTTCTCATGACCTTAAGGAATTACTGCATTTCCCTTGGAAAAAACATGCCTTTTAGATGTGTCATTTTTCTTGCTCTTGCTTTTTTAAGCTAGAGAATTGAATATGATCAGACTCAGTTGTGATTTGTCACATGTTCCTCAATAATGTTTGTTTTTACACAGTATGTTATTTATTTATATTATTTAACATGCTCTCTGAGTACTCCTTTTACAAATTCCTGTCTCTAAAATAATTTATTAATCATTATATGTATAGATATTAAATCACTTTGTTTATTTGCTAGAAATAGTTGTATTTGTATTAGTTCCTGAGTATTTAGAAGACTTTTCAAAAAATAACATGCTTTCTCATGAGCAATGTCACTGAAATTCAAGGTTACATCTTGCACAAAATATTGTGAAAGGGTATTTGAAGTAGTATGCAAACCTCTGGGAAGCAAGCAGAAAATGCTTTTAATATATAAAAATTTTTTCTGCTTTGTAATGGAAGACTAATTTGTCACTGTCATTACTTTAATGCAGCTAATACCTGGGCATCTGAGGAAAAGCTGAATTAATAGTGTAATTAAGTTCTGTTACTACAAAGATATTTGCTGAAATAACTAAATGACCTAAGAAAGCCTTGTGTGCTTGACATTTTTCAAGATTTCCCAGCTACAGTAACTTGCTAGTAACTATATATTATCTCTACCTATAAGGCTTTCCTTGACACACTCCTCAGTCTATTCTGAGGTCAAAGCTGCCACTGAATCTTCACTAGATCAGAAGGAGATTTTTAAAAAGTCAAAATAGTGCTCAAGGCATGTGCCAGCTTTACAGATGAAATTCACTATCTAGCCTCAGAAAAGACTGAGGAAGTCCAGCAGCTATGCAAGTGTGATCATTTTTCTCTCCCAATACATATTTAATCCCATAGGAGGCAACCAGTGAAGTTAATTGGAGCTTATTTTTCTGTATTTTCCCATTTATCAAGATTAAATTTAGCATTGTTGTGTTTGTCCTATAACATCAAATGTATGATGACTTCTTTGTGACATAAATCCCTTTCATGTAGCTATCAACCAAGACTACAAAAATTCACATTGCACTGGCCACTGGTGGAAAATTTTTCAGACTTTGACAGAAGAACTGATAATAAAAATGCTTCCATGGTGAGAGAAAAAACCAGTCATAGGAACATAATCAAGCTGTATCCCTGTGAATAATTCTTTTGTTAGGTCTGTACTAGCATAGATGAAGGCAGAATTTATCTGTGCTCCTTCTGAAAACATACATCGCTGTCAACTAGTGTTTTGTTTTCCATCTCACAATACAATCTGTATTTCTTTTTAAAAGAAAACATAAATGAACAGGAAAACAGCTTAAAAAATTAAAGACCTTGCAGCATGTAACAATGTTAAATGTCTGCCTGCCATTGAAGATGCATTGAAGTACATTATTCTTTGTATGTCATGCAAATTACAACTCCTAAGACTCTTAAAGTCTCCAAAAACCTCAATCTGCACCAAAAAAAGAAAGAAAGAAAAAAGCATTCCAGCGTCTTTGTCAATATGTACTTTACATACAGTGATATATAAAACAAAGTTGTTTCTTAAGAACCAGTTGTGTAACACATCTCTGTAAACTTGTGATTCTCATCCTGAGAATTCAACAGTTCCTTTTAATTATCCATTAGCCTAAGAGAAATTATCTGTCGCTATGAATTTAACATTTGATTTCTGGCAGCCAATACTTTCAGAGCTTGGGGCCACAAGTAGGTAACAGACATGTCCGCATCCAAATACAATATGCATTAAAGTGATTCCACGTCATGTAGCATGATAAGACATAATTTCCATCAGCAAAAGATTATGTAGTGCAGCACTCATTTGCTCTAGTTTTACTGCTCACTTTATGGTTTTTATTCTAGAACACATCTGACTTTGTGTTTGTCACTTCACAGAAAGATGTTCAAGGCCACAAAGAATTCCTTATTTCCTTCAGTGCTGCAAAAGAACTATTGGCAGACAGTTGAGTGACACTTCGCTCTTTATATCTAATAATCTATCTCTGTACCTGTTTTACTGGGCTACATTTAGTGCAGCAGTTACAGGTGAGGAATTCCTGCAGTATGTTAGACAGCATGGCTTTCCCCCTTCCTATCTTCTTCAGGACTCGGAAGTGCACTGCTGTCAGCACCTGCCCTCAGTATTTCAAAATTTGTTACAATCTAACAACCCAAGTCAGTGCGGAAGATGTAGCCTACATGAATGGCTAAACTACCTAAACATAAGTTCTGGGCTGTAAAGTACTTCCAACTGTATGAAGAATTGTGCACAGTGATGTTCAGTCGATGACAACAAAAAATCTGTCAGTGACAATTGACAATATCAATTATTTATAATGCAGAAGAGAAATGTGCGTTGCCAAACAAGATTCTTAGGTCAGCCCCTATCAAACTCTATTTATTGGCAAAAAAGATCTCCTTCTCTTCTGGTCAGTGCTAACCATGTATAACAGTAAAAGTTGAAAAAGCAAGAAAATATTTTGTCCATTTTTGAATGCAATAGACAACGCAATTGAAATTCAGTCAAAATTTGTCTTACTCTTTTAATATTTACACTTTAAAAGGAAATAACTGATAAAACCTGAAACTTCTGTCACACGAAAATGGTGATAGTAGCCTTTTAGCAGAGGATAATTTTGTGGAAAGGCTTCATTTTTATTATATTTCGAGTTATTTCAGTAGCACCCTTTATAGTCAGAACAAAATGTGAGAATTATTCAAGGTATTTATCTACATATAACTGAATCATGGATGAAATATTAATTCAAAATACAAAGGATTTTACACATTTAACCTCTTCTTGTTTAATAATCTCTTCTCAATTTATTCCAAATAATGTCCTTAAGTATATAGTTCACAAATTTATCTCTCCAGAAATGCTTCTTCTTCTTTAGTTCTATACTGTTCCCTGCTTTCCAAATACTTCTGCTTGATGCTAATCTTAAATTTACCATGGTAAAGATCAAACATTTCGTTTACCTTCACCTCTTCCTTGTGTTCATTGCTGCTCATCGCCCTCCTCCCTATTACGTTCCTTTGACATCTCTTGGTGTCTTGATGCCCTGACAAGCTACTTTTTCATTTTCTTTCATTTCTATTTGTCCCATAATCTTTAAAAATCATGGCAAACTCCCTTCAGGACATCTCTGTCTCTGGGTCAAGCTTTTCTTTGCATTATTTAGTGCTATTTCCCACTGAAATTAGCCAGTCCTGTCATCAGTATGCCCATGGTTTAGGATTCAGTCCTAAGTCTATAGGTAAATTCTATCTGCTTTAATTAACATTTGAATCAAGGTTATATAAAAAGAGTTAGTTGTCCAAATTTGTGTGTGAATATGGTCTAAACAGTAAAAGAGACTTTAAGAATATTTAACTTAATTTTACTGTACTGTCTCAGAATCAGACAGTTAACCTTTCTTGTCTTAGTGGTTTCTTTTCTCTTTCCCCTGTCTCCAGATCCCTTTTTTTTGGTTATGCAGTGGGTTGATATCTTGTGTCTTGATGATTGTGTAAACTCTTTGGCTCAGGCATAGTCCTTCTCTCTCTGCAATAAATGAGGCCTCAGAACAGCATCACAACAGTAATGAATGAATTTAGTGCAATAGCTACATATACATTTTTTTTATATATACACATATACAATGGTGCCTATAAATTTATTTAATTAAAATGCTTGTGATGTAGTATTTGAGGACAGAAATAATACCTTATGGCGTATGAGAAGATCTTGGTAAATGTAAATTCCTGAAAATTGTGAGATGGTTTTGCTCCACCCCTATAAATATCATATTGGCTAAAAATCTCAAGCATTTAAAAAAAAAAATTATAGAAATGTATTTTGCATTGCCTTTGCTTGCTTTCCAGATGTTAAGCATTTGGTATGCACAGTAGACAAATTCTCCAGCACAGGTCCTAAACCATGAAGGAAGAAAATTCACTAGTGTGTCTTTAATAAAGACAACACTGCTTTCTCAGAATTTACGTGGGAGTTGTAAACTGGGAGAAAGTGTTTCTTCCCGTCTTCTCCCAGTGCAGTTCTTCTGTCTGAATGCCAATAAGAGTGAATCTTCATTAACATTTTTTACTGAGGTCACTTCTGTAGCAAAAGAATTGGATTTCCTGACTCTGTAAGTGCAATACATTCCAGATTAGTTACTGGCCAAAAAAAAAAAAAAAATTATAATTATCAGATTTTTCTGGGAACTATTTTCCCCTTCTGTCAATAGGAAGAGAAAACTTTCCATATACCAGCGCCAGTCTAAGTTACAACTGCATTACATCATACAATCTATGACTTGTAGACTTAGTGATCCTGAAATGTTCTTACCTTTATTTTATGAAACATTTCCAAGTAACATTTTTCACTTTCTCAGAGGTTCCGGGTAAGAAGATCAACTGCAGGTTTGTGAGTTCCTTTAAATGCTTGCCCTCTGGGACATTAGCAAAAAAGAGCTCCTGCCAAATATCCCATATGCTATGGAAAAGGAAGACAACGCAGTGTCTCAGATAAGATATAAAGCTTCATTCCTGGACACCAGAATGAGTCTGCTCTCTTGTCACAGCCCTCCATGAGGTCATTCCCTCAATAATGATAACAGCAACAGTTAGATTAATGGAAATCAGGCCTCTAAAATTTTTTCAGAAAATATTTCCACTGGGTTTTGCACATTGTTACATAGAACACTGAAAGTCAACCTTATTGCTGGTCAGTCCAGTATAAAGATGTGTTTAGCACATGTGTTTGGTCCTCTTTGTTATTCTATGCAAAAATGTAGTCATACGAAATTGATTTATGACAATGCAATTCACTCTAGCAAGTGCAATCAAACAAAATAAAAAGGTCTGACTCTTCCTCATGCTCAGTCAGTTAAACCTGAAGTTCCTTCTGAATTACACTGCCACACAGTCCCATGAAATGAGGCTAAAATAGGCTCAAAAAGGTAATAGATAACTGGCTACAGATTTTAAAGAATGTAGTTTTTCTTCCTTTCTGGGTGGATTAGGTAATATGATGCATTTTGGTTAGCAGGGAAAAAGTGCTAATAGCAATTCCATCAAGAAAATTGCTTCTGATAAGTGCCTGTTTGAAATATTTACCTTGGACTCTGCAAAAGTCAGGAATGTTCTAATCCAATATAAACACTGAGTTAATACTAATACCTCTGTCCAACTCAAATGCTGAGCTGACAGAAAGATTAGGAAAAAGAAGGTGAATTAATAGTTCAGTATCTCCTTTATGTACTTATTTTTCCATTCCTTTGATCTTGGAGCTTTTTAAAATTACACCAAGTTGATTTTCTTTTTGCCTCAGTTTCACCGGGCTTATCTTTGGTTCATTTGGATTTTGTTTAGTTTTTTTTTAAACATTGTAAAGAATGTGACATTGCAACTATATATTTTAATAACTGTAGCAGCAACACAATTTGGCAATATAAGTCACCCTCTTTACATTGAGAAAATCAACAGTATCGCCCTTCTGCATTATGATGCTTATAATTATAAATTATGCTTGTCATAATTATAAGTTCTTGGAGTAACATCCATTTTCAGTAATTTAGCTCCTAGACAGAGAGATGTAGATGCTCTCTTACACTCAGATACAGACACAGAGATGTCCTAAGCCCATTATATTTGAAAGGTTAGGGTCATAAATTATTTTTTTTAAATAATAGCTGCATTTTTGTATCACGTACTTAAAATATTTCTAGTTAAAATTTAGATACTGTGATCTTAGAAAAGACAAAATAGTTCAGAAAATGTTATTGATGAAACTATGTAAAATGAGCTTTGAATGACAATGTGCCATTCAGCTGCAGCATGCCTTCTCTAGGTTGGGAGAACAATTTGTGTGTGTGGGCTGACCGTGTGCCACAATCTCCAGCAGGTTCTTCTTGGGAAAATGCTGTCTCAGTGTTCTCTTCCTTTTAAAATGTTGTGAGTTAACTCTTCCTTTGCTTTTATGAGACACTTCAGTTAGTAGATTTTCTCATACTGTCAGACGAATTCTCAGAGTGGTATCATACATATCAAGCTCAGGCTGAGAGCTGAGCTGACCCCTAAGCCATGCAGCTGGGCCAGCTGGGTACTAGTCTGGTGCTAAAACCCTGGGTGTAGCAGGGTGCTAAAACCCTGGGTGTATCCTCCCAGGGTGTAGCATCCATATCTGCAGGGTTCAGTGGTGACACAAGAAAGGCTGTCTGACTCAGACTGGCACTCCCCAGCACTGTCTGTTGGATGCCATGGACAATGACTTTAGAAAAAAAAAAATCAGCACTTATTTTGTTCAGAATGTATGCAAACACATCTTCACTGTGCCAAAAAAACCAATTGAGCATGAAAAACAAGCACAGATGTAATATGAGAGCATGGAGAAGCAGCAGGCACTCAGCAGGGAGGTAACACTTTTAACAGTAACAAAGATACATTCTTCCTCCTAATGTTATTCTTCAAAAATAGCAATTTCTGATTTCATTGACATTGAGTCCTATCATCCCTTTTGACCTGCAGATTCTCCTCTGGCCCTGTTTCCTCCAGTGAGTAAGACTATGGGCAGGAAAGGCTCAGAGATGCACCCCATCAACAACCCAGGTAACAACCTCGAAATGAAAAATGTAGTGAAAACACAAAAGATTCAATCTTCCATTTCAAGTCTGAAGAAAACCTACCCCTGTATTTTTCCTGAGTGGACTTTGAGCATGGCTCTGCAACTTACTGTGTTCTGCTGCAATGCCTGTGTTGGGTGCTGTCTGTGTTGTGTAGGTGATGTTAGTCAAGTATTGCTCTAGACTGTGTTTCTCCCTAGATGAGTTATTTTTTCTCACAAGCCATTTTAGTTCATCTTTAACATTAATACATCAACAAGCAGAATCCCTATTTTTTTTACTTTCGAAACAAGACGGATATTTCTTTGTAGAAATGAGACTATAGACATTAAATTTTTTTTGATTCCCTGGTGAAATATTTCTATATCTGCTGCTATTATGTTGATGTCTTCTTATGCAAATAAACTAATTTTACAAATTTTGAAGAAATGTGGCAGCAAACACATAGTCTAGACAAAATTTTCAGCTATTTGGACACAAATGTTAAACTTCTGAAGAGTTTAAGTAATTAATTTCACATATTTCTAGATTTTCCAAGTTCACTGAAATTGCTTTTGCTGTGGGTTTGTATCTAGTAAATAACATACATTTTATTTTTCATTTATTTTACATATATGTGTATATAAAGATACAGATAAGAGCTGGATCAGATTGCTCTATTTCTTTATTCATCCTCCTACACAATTACAAAACTTTTGAAATCACATTGACGTTGAGAAATCAGTGTTGCTTTGTGGGACAATAACAACAGGATGATTTCAGTGGTTGGACTTGCTGATCTTAGAGACCTTTCTATAGTTCTATGATATCCAAAGAAATCTGTGTCTGAGGTTTATTTCATTTGTAGAATTCACGTTTAGAAGGACCAAAACATACTACATGGATGACAGGAATGAGACTTCATAGTTTTTCTGGAAGGAAGATATCTATGGAGATAAGTACTTTTAACCTGAGTTTTCATTTATGTGTTGGAAGGTTTGGCGTGACTTCTCAAGGGATACGTGGTTTTTAACTTGCCATTCAGAAGGCTGAATTTGGTTCTGCAGTATAGTTTTATAACAGATGGTGGTAGGATCCCAGAGATAATGATCTTGATACTATTTCACCAGTTATTCCCATCCTGATATAGAAAGCTAAGAAAAGAAAAGTTTGTTTAGACTGATCATTATACATATAGCCTTCTTTTTTGTTTGGTTGGTTTTTTTTTGCTGTTCTCAAACTTTCTTAAATATTCTTAGATAAGAGATGCCTTTTGCCCCTGACACAGACCTCATTTTGACAGGGTATATATGAGTAGCTTTGGTTGTGTTAACGGCATTCAATCCTCTCTGGCATAGGTATGTTTATGAATACAAGGCCGGGCTGGATGGGGCTTTGAGCAACCTGTTCTAGAGAAAAGTGTGCCTGGTCCACTGCAGTGGGGTTGAAAGTAGGTGATCTTTAAGGGCCATTCCAACCCAAACCATTCTATGATTCTGTGATTCCATCATTCTTGGCAAGTCTGCCAACTAGAGTGTCACATCCAATCTGCCATGATAGGTCTTAATGAACATTTTTCTAGTTCTGCTGGGAACTGAACTGAGATTACTGGTAAAATTCTGGCATGGCTGAGCTCAGTAAAAAAAAAGTTTGTATGCCAGAATTTTATCCCTTTCAATGTAATTTGCAGCTATCAGTCGCTAAATTAACCTGGAGCAAGAGTGAATAGTTAGCTGGCATCTGATGATCTTCAATGGAACTTTTCTACTGGAGAGGAATAATTATTTAAAAGACAGCTGAAGGTGAGAGTTTAGATACATATTAGAAGTACAGAACTCCTAGTAGGTGTAAGTCCTACTGAACTTAAATGAACTTTGCCTTACATTTTTCTGCTTCTCTGACCTGCTTTTTTTAAATGCATCTGAGTAATACCTGTCCAGTTGGGTTTTTTATCCAGGACTGTACTGCTAGGCTGTTACTTTTGAAGCCAATAAATGACTGGCTCTTCCAGAAAAGATCATGGAGTATTTTAGATGCTGGCACTATATTTTTCTTCAGACTCACAATAAGCCAGTTTCTCACCTGAGTGTCAGACCTGCCTCTGACAGACCCTGTCTCTTTTAATAGCACCAATACGCATGACTTGTCTGTTATTCACTACTGGAATTGTGAATGACATCTCAATGTGACTTCTGGAAAAGGTGCCAAAAGTAGAAAGTGAACCAAAGAATTATAGGCATAGAGAGCACAGGCAGCACTGTCTGAGTTTGGTGGTATTAGATATTGTCAGAAATAAAAATAGTCCTGAAGCCTGAAGAGAAAAAGTAAGAAGAGAAATATCATATGTACAAATTTGATCTTGATTCCTCCTAGACTCACTCCTGCAAATTTTCTTGTTGCAAGAATGTACTAAGTCGAAGTAGATGGGGAAAACTGGCTGGGGAAGATATGAACTGCCAGATGCCTCCTGGAAAAAGTGGACTCAGTTGTGTCAGAGACTCCCTTTGTGGATATCATTATAGTGCATTTTTACTTTTTCAGTCACCAAGGATTACAAGCAACGCTGGCTTCCTGAATACAGAGACGTGATCTTGCCTTGGCTGGGCACAAAGCCACCTCTTGCCAGGAGGCTCTGCCAGCTCTGTGCCTATCAGTATACTGAAGTGAAAGAAAAGGGGCTCATGCAATTCCTGATGCTTTTTCATGTGCCTTTGAATTTTCAGAAAGCTAAATTGAGCAAAATGGCATTAGCTTTTCTTTTAAACTTGAGGGAAGAGAGAGAAATCTGGTATGCAAGACAATATATTACAAAGAATATATTGCAATGGAAAAGAGATTGACAGGAAAAGAAAATAAAAAAGAAAAAAGGTAAGAAAAATAGATTTTAGTGTTCTAAAAGTGAATAGGATGAACTTAATCCCAACAAGGAAAAAAGAGAATAATTTTAAAAGGATGAAATTGAAAACAAGGAGAGAGTCCACACTAAGATTTTAAAGGATATACTGTTGAGCATGTGGAATAAATTAACAAAAGCATAAATATGTTCAACAGACAAGTTATTTTAGTGTTTCAAAATCTTCATTAAAAGATACAAATAAATGGATAAGGAAAAAGAAATGTGAACTCCATTTATTATTCCTCCTCCATAAGTTTTTCATTTTTTGGTGTTCACCTGTTTTGCAGCTAGTTTCATATGCAATGCCTATTGTTAAAGAATTGTATATACAATTAAACTATTAAACCAGTTTAAATATGTATAACATAATGCATAGTTGGAGCATTATTTCTAAACAAAATTTGAGATTGACAAAATCCCCTTACTTTTGCAGTTGCATTTTTTGTTGCTGTCGCAATAAAGGAAAAACAGGAGACAAATCTGGTGCCATTGCTGTTCTTCCCTCCCGGTGGATTTCATGCCTTAGAGCAGGTGCTGCTGGGAGCTGGTGTATGTCTGTGACTCTCTGACTCTCCCTGTGCTGAATCAAAAGCAGACAACAGCACTTGGGCCGTGCTGGGTCCAGGTGCGTGCTGAACCCAAGTGCATAGCCACGCTCACGCTTGGACAGGAGTCTAAGTGCACGCAGTGTGTGCTGCCAACAAAAACAGAACATTTTATTTTAGTAACTAATATTTTTAAATGAGCTATAATCATTGACTGTAAGAGAGGGGGGAAGGGGAACAGGTTGATTAAGGTATTGGGGGATCTTCAGCTTTTAAGTTAACACCAGCTGCCACGGCACAAACACATGCCACAGGGCAGAAGGGGAGAAAAAATTTCCTCCCATTACCAATCACAGCTGGACTTGTTTGAAGAGCAAACCTTTCTATGCTGCATCTCCTCCCAGAGCTGGCAGCAGGTAAGCAGGTGAGAGTATTGGTGCACCATGCTGAGGTGTATCAACTTCTTGTTTCTTTATTGTATGGAGTTTATGAGTGGCCCTCTTCCTCCATAGGTTTCCCTGTGGGAAATTCCTTAAAGCAGGGTTTGCCCTCTGGATCTGTGCTTATACAACATCCAGCACACTGGCCTGTGTTAATTACTGCAGGATACAATGGTCGTGTAAATAATAACATCCAGTTTGGGTAGCCCTTAGTAAGCTTTATAGACCACAGACCCATAACAACCTTTTTCTTTGGCTGTTAGCCAGAACACCCAGTGGATAATATTGCTTTTTGTGGCACCTCCAGCCCCTTCAAAAATCCTCGTAGCATCCTGGGCTGGAATCCGGACCCAGTGCTATATACAATTCACGGCTGCTCAGGAGGATTCTCTTTGGATTTCACTCCTGGGGAGAAGAATCTGCTGGCTTTCTGCTGGGAAAGAAAGAAAGAAACTTAGCTGGGAAACAACCCCTTATGCTTTCTGCCTCCTGCTGCAAGCTCTGGAGCAGCAGGTATGCTTGCAGCTGCCTCAGCGCACCTTGCGCCAGTTTGGGGAACTTGAAGAACAGAAGTTCCCACTGCCATCCCCAGGAACCACAGTGAAAAGAGCTGAGCCTATCTCAGCTGGGGGCTTGGCACAAGGTTAGGAATAAAGTATGCACATTGGGATGGAGCTAGAGACTGGAAGGAAAACAATATGACAGTGGGTAAAGGAATACAGACAATGAACCGAAAGGGGTGAGAGGGGAAATTGCAAACCCTTGTTCAATAGAGCTATGCTATCTTAAGCAAAGAGATCAAAGTGAGAAAGTTTTTCTCACTTAAAAGAGACTATACTTAAGAAGTCAGGAAGACCTCTGTTTGATGAGATAGTGAAAGGCTGTTTAAAATTGCAGATGGTACAGTTTATTTTCACTTGTTCTCCACATCCCAAATTGAGATGGTTGGCTCAAGGACAGGATGGCATAAAGCTAGCCAAAGAAAATGTGGCCCCACAATCCTGAGTTAAATATGGCTTCTGCTTTGTCAGCAACTCTCAAGGAGAAGAAAATAATTGACAGTGCATACTTTGACAAAACCAGAGCTGCAAGCAGGAGCTCAAATGTGGGATTTTTCTTCTGTGACTGAGTGTCTGCTCTCCCAACTCCTGCCTGACTGAGGAGAAAAAACAAAGACTAGGACTGAAATATCTCTCCTTCCAATTCAATTTTTATTAGATGCAAGGCCACTTTAACCTTGAATGTTTGAATGAAAGGTGTAAACGTTTTTGGGGGGACTTCTAGATACACAGACACACATGCCTGCTATATAGACAGGTAGCAGGTCTATTCCTCTTCAGTTTTTGGATGAACTAGACAACAGATGTGTAAAGTTCAAAAGTTCCTTTGCCAGAAGTGCAGATGAAAAATCCATTTGTAATGTATCTGATAAAAGTAATATTTTTATTAGTTGAAAATGAAATTTTGAGGAATTATAAAACTACCAAGGAGTTGGCTTAAAGTTCTTCTGTAAACAGTTTTGTATCAGAATGTCATCCAAATTGTAAATAGCTCAGAGATAAAACAGAAACATTTGAGAGTACTTAACTTTTATTAACTGAACAATAGTGAATTAACATAAATCCATGCTGGAGCATAGAGGACCATAATATTTTCATTTGCACTGTATTGGTGAGTTAAATCCTGATCTTGAGATGGGACCTGAAGATCAATTTATGAAATATATATTGTAGGTACTTTTCATTGCCACCCAGTTACTAAAAATAATGAAACATCTTTTTTAAACTAATATTTATATAATTTGTATCAACTCAATTTTCAAGATTTCATAGCTAAAAACAAGGCAAGATAAAGAAACTTTTCTCTAAAAGTTTGAAATTCATAGTTACTTGGAACTATTTGGAAATCAATATAGAATTAAAATGACACAAGGTCAATTTTTTCAAGGAGAATTATGTGGGAATTTCTAGTGGTTTTTTTGTTAAAAAATTATATTCTGGGCATATAAGGCACACCTACCTTAAAAACGAAACTGTTCTGTGACCAAGTCTCTGTAAATGCTAACAAATAAGGAAGCCATTTTTGCTTGTAGAGTCTTTTGTCAGAGTTATGGAAATACATTGAGAAAATTCCTTGAAAAAAAAATTTGAAATTAACATTATTTAGATTAGTTTTCAGCACAATAATTTCTAGCAAAACCTTATTTATGACAGACAAAATCTTATCATTAGGTTGACTAACCTTGAAGTCCTCTTCCAGGGTATTTCTCAGGAAGCAGATGGTATAACCTGGGTAGAGATATCCAACTAAATTTCATGTAAATGAAAAGGGCAAAGCAGAAATACAAAGTTCATAAGTAATCCAATATCTTCACAAATGTTTGGTTTATATATAATCAGGAATAGAACAATTATTAAAAAATAATTCTAAAAAATATTGTGTTAATGGATAATTCACAGACAAGAAAGAGATCTGTATTTCTAAAAAAATTAATTATTAAAATGATAATTCTTTTACATTTCAAATTTTGAAAAATGGCTTTCTAACTCAATCATGATGCTTTTAGAAGAGAATGAAGAAAGAAAGTAAGCTTTGGATTTGTAAATCATAGTGTTTTCTGTCTTTCTAATTACTTTGGGCTTTATCGGGTTTTTTCAAGTTTCTTCACACGCTTCACAAATTCTTCTTAATGTATTACTTTGGATGATTAATTCTATTTCCATTATTAACAGAATTTATCTCTTCAGTGAATCATCTATCAAAATTATTACAAGATAACAAACCAGTAGAAAGAAAGTCTTTTAACTGACCTTATGTCAGCCTGAAGTTTCCCCTGTTTTCATTGGTACTGCGTGTTGGAACTGAAATGAGACAGAGCCAAGTAATCAACGAGGTAAGAGATAAACATGAAAAAACAACCAGAAGAAAAAGACTCTCTGTGACTTTGAAGAGTGAAAAAAATGTGAAGAATTAGAGCATGTTCCCTTTGGGATTTCTGCATCAGGGTTAGAAACCAGGAAGAAAGGATGTATGTGCAAGCTGTGATGTTGGGTGATGATCCCACGTAAAGAAAAGTGTAAAACAAGACTGAGCCAGATTCCTCCCAAAGGTATGCATTAAAAGGATAAGGGGAAACAGTCCCAAGCTATAGGAAGAAAAATGATGTAAGGAAAACATTTTCCACAGTAAGAGTAGTTCAAATCTGAAACAGGCTGAGAAATCTCCAAATTGTCTTGAAGATTTTAAATACTTATCAGCTTGATCTGACTTCAAAACATTAAAAATCTATAGCAGAGTGTTGGAATATAAACCTCCAAGAGGTCCTTTAAAGCCAAATTATTCTGCGATTCTCTCGGTGAGTGCAATGAATTAGTGAATAGAGAAATTGCTTACACTTTATAGAGTATAAATGAGGTAGAAATATTTTCATAAAATGACTTAACTTCTCCATTTAAAAGCAATTTCCTTTGTTTCAGTAAAATTCCTTTACTTCTTAACCAAGTGGTCTGTGCAACCTATTCAGTTGCCAAGATATGTGAGCAGAAAACATGATTGAGAGGCTATAGGACTCCCTCCTTAAATGTGGTGCCCACAAATCTGTATCTGTGAGCTTCTATGGCCTACACTGGACTTTGTGTCCTTAGAAAGGCAGTATTTTATCATTTGAAGCAGGCTGTAATGAAAAGTCCTCTGTTCTTTTACCCAGTTACATATTGAGCCTGCATCTGAGACCAATTTTTTGTCATAATTTTCTGCTTGCAACAGTGTAAAATCCTGGAAAGGTGACCTACAGTGCCCCAGAGTCCCCGGAGCCCCCATGGTGAGGGTGACAGCCTGCGGTGAGTCAGGGTGGGGATGTGCTTGCAAAGGATATGAGTGTGGTACTCAGCTGCTGGGGATCTGCTCAAAGTGTGACCCCCAGGAAGGGGTGGACAAGGACTGTTTGGGAGTGCCCTAAGACCACGGGGTTCCCGGGGGGCAAGCTCCATCAAATGTGCTGCAGCCGAGTCACCCTGCACCCTGTGATCCTGGGATCTGGTGAGCAGTGAAAGGAGCCCCTGCCAGTGGGGCTGCCTGTAGCTGAGACTCTTTGCACGACTTAAAAGCGAGCAAAGGGGAGCTTTTCTGCTCCCAAAAGCTTATGCTGCATAACAAAAACTGCAGCATTGAAGAAACCTGTATTTGTAACTGGCATGTGAGAAAGGGTTTATTGGTTATTTTCTTAGACTGCAGCTCTTGCTGAACCACAGCATAAGAAGTTAACTTAAACTGGAAGACTGGTCTCAGTTTCTTGAATTTTTCTTCTTTAAAGGAAGCTTAGAATTTGATCCTGTGTAAAGCTTTCTATAAAATTTTTATGAACTATCAGGTTGAAAAGTATATTTTCCTTTTTAGCAAAAAATAAAAACCTTAAAAAAAGATTTTTAAATTTCCAATACAAATTGCTAAATATTTTTACAGATCCCCCAAAGTATAAAATGAAGTAAAAAAAGTTATCTTTCCTTTTCTCCATTTCATTTCTATACATAAAATAGAAAGAAGAAGATGAAAGGGAAGAGAAAAAAATAAAAACATTGGATTTGATGGGTTCTTTAACCCAAAGTATATCTATTTATATATGAAGTAGTCCAGTACTACTTTAAAAGTACAAAATTCTAGTACTTTTTGATGAGGAATAAAAATTACAATTTGGTTTTCTGGGAAATTACAAAGCTATGTTTCTACTAGCTTTTCTTACAACTAGCTTTTAACTAGCTCTCACTTCTAAGAGATTACTTGACAAATAGGAAATAATCCTATGAGAAAAAATTTTATGGATCATTATGCTAGTTTGCCATTATTGTTGGATCTCAATTTTACATGTTATCTGAATATGCTATGTTAATAAAATTCTTTTATAAAAAGCTGAATCTTGTTTATGCTTTTGGTCCCTGGGTTTTTCCTTCAAAGCACCTTAATTTTATAACCTTTCATTGTTACCAAGAAACAATGATGACTGTAAAACAAAACCCATTCTGGCTTGCTGGTTTCAAACTAAATGGTGTTGAAAAATCTTTCAGTGCAGCAGTACCATTATTTTTTGACAATAAAAATGTTTAATTGTCAGTGACTCTTCATTGAACATTGCTGAAAAAAGGAAAGAGTAAGAAGCCCAGACTTCATTAACAACTGTAATAAAAGGAAATTTTAGAAAGAATTATTCCAAAATATCCTAAAATATCCATTTTATGAGGGATTACATATAGTAGCACAGAGAAGGTGCAATGAAATAAATACTTTCTAAATGCTTGGAAGAGTAGTGAATTTCATGTGTGACTTTTTTTCCTGAGAGAACTTTTGGAGAAGAACGCGTCAAAACATTCTGGTGACATTTGCACTCTCTTTCAGGTGAAAAAACATAATTCTGTTTTGTCACACTGAGTTATTAATTTAACTAAACAATTTTTGTTTTAAGGAAATATTTAAGGTTCTTAATTGGTGTGAATAATAATCTGTTGTTGAAAGGCAAATTTTATTTAAGTTGCAATTTAAATTTCAAGCAACTATGCTGAAATTCTGCAGAATTTAACTGTGAATCAAAGAAGTATTAGAAATGAACACACAGCCAAAGAATACAATAATATTTACAAACTTTAAAGAAAATGCTAGTATAATGTATGTTCAAAATTATTCTTCTTTGAACTTCTGATTATAGATTTTAGAATATACTCTTGTGACTTCGCACTGTGAAGAGATTCAACACGACCATGTGCGAGGTCCAACATGTGGGGCAGAGCAACAGCTGGAATCAATACCGGATGGAGGATGAAGAGACTGAGGGAAGCCCTGACAAGAGGAACTTGGGGGTGCTGGTGATTAAAAAGCTGGACGTGAGCTGTTAATGGGAACTTGCAGCCCAGAAAGCCAATCGTATCCTGGGCTTCACCCAAAGCAGTGTGGTAGCAGGATGAGGGAAGTGATTCTGTCCCTCCGCCCTGGTGAGACCCGACCTGGAGTGCTGCTTCCTGCTCTGGGGTCCTCAGCACAGAAATGACGTGGAACTGTTGGGGTGGGTCCAGATGAGGGCCCCAAAGATGACTGGAGGGATGGAACACTTCTCCTATGGGAAATGCTTGAGAGAGTTGGGGCTGTTAAATCTGGAGAACAGAAGTCTCCGAGATCTTATTGCTACCTTCCAGTACCAAAATGGGGTTTAGAATAAAGATGAGGAAAACTTAGTACTAGGGCCTGTTGCAACAGGACAAGGGACAGTGGTTTTAAACTAAATAAGGGTAGATTCAGACTAGATATAGAAGCAAACTTTTTACAATTAAGGTAGTAAAACATTGTATCAGGTTGTCCAGAAACATGGTAAATGCCCTATCCCTGGAAACATTCACAGTCAGGCTGGACAGGGTTCTGATTAATCTGATCTAGTTGAGGGTGTCCCCGCTCACTGCAGGAGGGACCCTTATAAGTCCCCTCCAACCAAAACTATTCTATGATTCTGTATGCCTAAAATTATTTTATATGAATCTAAGAAGAATTTCTGTATGAAAACACATCTGTGTATTACAAATAAGTGTGCATTTTCAGACTGATATATTTGGCTTCTTAGAAATGCAGAGATAAACCTGTTCAGCTCCCAGCTGAACCTACTGACAGCACTGAAATAACTTACCATAGGTGCAAAACTACTCACAAGTGCTCTCGAAAAAATGAGACTGTTGAAGACATCAGTGAGAAGCTTCTGAAGAGCTAGGCTGCTAGACCAGCCAACTTCTGTGCAAAACAAGTCACACACATTTTAAGGATGTTTCTAATATAGCACACGGATCTGGCATTATTTATGCAGCTAACTGTCTCTCAAAGTCAAAGGATTTCAGTCTGGGGAAAATACAAGGTGATGCTCCATATTCAGGTGTATTGTTCTGTAGGAACAATTAGGAGATTGATTGGGCTCTTGCTGACATCAGTAGCAGTCTACTGTCAACTTCAGTGGGAGTAAGGGTTAATCCCAAATTACAATGTCTGCAAAATAAGACATTCTTTGAGTTTTGTCCATATTCTAAATTGATGATTTCATCCTTATGGAACAGTTACTTGAAAGACCAGCCTTCTTATGAATTTTCTCTCTCAGTAAGTGAAATCCATATAACACCTTATGGATTATTTTATGTTCAATGAGGTTTCCATTGTATTATGACTGATTATGCTGAAAATTTATTAAAATTAATAAGATATATGGCTTTCAAAGAAATCCACAGCTAAAACCTTTTTTTTTTTTTTTAGGTTGGCAAGGACGAGTCATTAATAATTTCAGAATTGAGTTGTTAAACAGAATTCTAGTTAATTCTGCCAGCTCCCAAGAATTTACACTTAATCTGTCTTCCTTGTTTGACTTCTACCTTTGGCAAAACTATTACATTTCAGCCAGTGACCCATTTCCACAAATGTTTAAAGTTACATTTAAGAGTGGGAGAAAGATGAAAGCAAGCAGTGTTTCCAAATTACAGGCTTATTAATTTCTATGAAAAACCCAGGTTAGCTGCCTGAAAATATTTGTATTTCTTACTGAAATGTAGTACAGACTGGCTTTGAACTTCACAGTTTCAGTAAAACAAAATTCAACATGTTTGGGAATCTTGGCCCTCTCATAGCAAGATGCTTTGTTGGTGGAAAGCCAGTGTCAGCACAGACTGGAGTAGATACCTGTCACAAACCTCCCCTTGTAGGTTTTCCCATCACCAGTTAAGAGACTTCCGTTCTGGTAAATGTGTATGAGCCAACACACCAATCTACCAAAATTAAATGCTCTTGAAAGATAGTGGTTCTCAGTGAATCCAGATCTTCACATTTTTCTCACCTTTTGTTTTACATACTTGAACATTAAAAAACTTACGTGTGATTTATTCTTTTATTTTATTGGCTTCTGATAAATGCTCAAAAATAATCAATCATTCTGAATGACAGTAAATAGAAAGCATTCTTTTCTACAAAAACCATGGATAGTAAAATGATTCTTTAGAACTGGATAAAGATAAATTAGGGGGCTGTGGTTCCAGAACTCTAAACAACGGGAAACAAAAATTCTCTGTCAAGTAACACAATCAGTTGGTAGTCAAATGTTATGATGTCTTTAAAAAGCCAGATAAGGAGGTTAATTTTGTATGACATTCACTAGGATTCCTTTTCTGAATGTATATATAGTTGGGGTTTTTTCACCTAAAATAGATAAATAAAGAAAGAAAAGAATAAACATATGGATGGAGGAAAGGCCTATTTCAGAACTTCAGTAGGTTTCTTGTTATGTTTATTGTTTTTAAGAAAGCGTTAACATTTTGGGAACCCACTGAACTGAAAATCACACTAAAAAATCTGAAATATTACCCCTTTACTTAAAGATTAGATTTAGTTTGCAGAAATATTATGTCGTTTGGACATATCATAAATCTCATTTGCAGTAGGCTGCTTGTGGCAATTGAATTAGACCCTTGAAATGGGTGTTGACTTCATCTGAAATTAATGTTGACTAAGTTTCCATGGACCAAATGGAAAAACTGTTAGGGGAGTTGAAGCTCTGCCATATCAGCTAATGTGAAAAAGGTGGTATATATAATATACATATATGCAATATTGGCTGGTCCCTTGTTTTTGCTGTTGCCCTAGTCACTGCCGTAGCAATCTTCTAACCATTTAAAACCAAAAGCTGCAGTCAACCCCACCCTTATCATGTCTCTAAAACAAATCTTTGTTGATTGCAATGCTCTTGAAGGCACATGACAGTTGCTCAGATATCATCTCTGAGGTTACATTTTTTCAACAAATCACATTCTTTAAACAACTTTTCTTTTGCAGCAGCAGGTGAACAAATGCCCTGAACAGCTGCCCATGGAGAAGAAATTCAATTCTGCCAGCAATCCCAGCCTCACCCTGCCTTCTCACACCACTCTTTTCTTCAATATGACCTTACATGGGAGCCAGCTTTTTGCCATGATGATACAATTCTCATGGAATCCAAGGAAAGTCTGAGGACGATTTTTCCTAAGCGCTTTTGTCCCATTGCTCAGCAGTATCTACTGAAACTTACTAAAGAAGGAAGCAATTAGTCTGTTTTCCCAATAATACATTTGCAATGCAAAATACTGCTGAAATCTTGAAATCATTTTACAAGTCATGTCTGCACTATATACGTACATACATATACATAGAAACGTGTCATAGACTCAAATTTTAATATTTTAATGATAACGTATTGACATGTAAAACCAAAACAGATTATGATTTGAATTCAAGACATTTCTTGTTCAGTGGTGAGTTAACTGTAATTTTTCATGTCACTATGTGTAAACTGAACATCTCTGTAATACTACCAGTGATTTGCCTTACACTTAAATCAAAGTTGTAAGAAATTTCTGTGTTCTGGTATTTAATCTGATTTGCTTGAATTTATATATGCCAACAAAATATATATTTATAGATCAATTGAACTATAATTGGCAATTAATTAATTAATTTGGCAATTTTGAAATTGGTAAATTGATCTTTGGAGATATATCATCTGCAGGTCAATTACATCTAAATATTTATCATTGTATCATTAATTTTTTCATATTTCATTTTTATTGTTTCATTTTTCTTCCTCGTCATCTCTGTGAATCCTCTTTTACTTCAGGTGCCACTACTGTTTTGTTTATAAAGAGGGTGAAATAGAACAATCATTGTTTGAGCTCTTCCTGCTGTTGACACAACATTTAAATTACTAAAAAAACATTTTCATTCGTTTTAAGTCTAGGCTAAATAAAAGTTATAGGGGAATTTTTATTACTCTTCTGTTGCAGGATATCAGCTGGGTTCTTACCAGAATTAGGGAATGGCACATTCCTGATATATTAAGTTAAATGGGACTCTGCATTGGGCAAAATAGTTGTCAAGTTGTTTAGGGAAAATACATGAGAACTCCATCAGAGAGATATTATTTAGTTTCCAGAGGACAAAAGAAGCTGTAAGATGAGTTGGGATGCAAAACAGAAAACTTTCAGCTGCTTCTCATCCTGTTCCAATGAATGAATAAATAAAAGCATCCATGACAAGACATGTCCTGTTGGCTTCTATCTTAATTCAGTCAAATTAATATCAGTAAACACAGGAGAAAATCTTTTATGTCAAATACCTCTAAGAGATATTAAATTACATTTGTTTTCGACATGAGAAATGGCTTCTGAACCTCCTTCTACAGTCTGAGCAAACTGTTGCTTGGTCTGGATTTAAATTCAGCATGTGCATACAAAGCAGTTCCTACTTGCAGCAGAGATAATTGCATGGGCAAATGTAAGCATGGATATAGATATGGATATGGATATGTTTGAGGAATTCAGTGGATAAACTTGAAAATACTTTTAAAAGGTGTATAATTTCCTTATATTTTAAACTGTAAAAAACAATTGAAAACTATTGAAGAAATATAAAAGTGTCAAGTTTTGATTTAAAATTGTGACAGAAAAGCATTTTTTAACAAGTAATATTTTACAGATTGTCTGCTTGAATTATTTTTGATCATAATGCTAATATTAAATTCACAACATCCACACAGCTTTTACTATATAAAGATTTCTAATACAGGAATTTAGGACTGGAAAAGACTGCCTGAGTCAGAGAATTGATTGCTGGAATTTATGTATTTCTATTAAACCTATAACACTACAAAATATTATCATTTCAATGTTGTTGTGATCCTTTACCAGAAGTTTAATTCTATTTTCATAATTGTAAACAAAAGCAAATTATATGTAAAATTTTAGTTGCAAACACAACAATGAAAGTTGCTAGTGCCAGTTAAGACGGCTGCTCCAAATGGAGATGGAGGAGGAGGCTCTAAAAACAATTGGGAAGAGAATAATAGTGCATAGAATTTCTGTGAAGGCTCTGGAACCTTTTTATAAATATGAACTGCTTGGTAATCCTGAAGGCACCACGAGACAGTACTTCTAGACTCATGAGTGCTCACAGTGTTACCTTGGATACTAATTTAAGGTCACTAATATAAATGAAATAACTGCTATGAAATCCAAAATAATTTGCCTCATTTTCATTTTCTTGGTCACTGATTTACAAACATGACATTCTCAGAGCTCTGGGGGATGGTGGAGGAGAAGATTTCAGAGTTTCGGAAGGGACTCACAGAAATTCTCTTTTGAAGTGAGTTACAAATGCTACTGCATTTACTCTCAGAGACATAAAACTAGGAAATCCTTGTAGCTAAGGTCTTTCTAGACTGACATATTTCCAAGTTTCTAAAGCATCAGTAAAAATAATCCTAAAAGAGGTCCCATGAGCTGAAAACTCAAGCAAGAAAGATGCTGCTGTCATGTGATTATATTAAAAGGTTTTAAGATTTTTGTGTTTTTCAGGAGCTGAATGTTGCAGCTGCTAGAAGTAATGAATGTTTAAATTAGCAAGGCCATTTTTCTTGGACATTGAAAAATTGGAAAGCTTTATTTTGCCCAAAAGTATTTTTCTTCTTTAATGATCCATTTGCCTGTTTATTTGATAGTTACTCAGACTGCAAAGACAGACATTTCTACATTTTGTTACAGATTTACTTTGATTAAGTTTGTATTGTTGTCTTCCAAAATAAATATGTGGATACCATTTTGTGGCAGCATGTTCTTATCACAGTAACTGGTGAGCAAAATGGTTCATATAAAAAATGCCAAACATCTATCATGTTGTCACGGTTTATGGAAATGCTTCCTGTTTAACCTTTCAGAAGGTAAAAATCTGCTTTTCTTTATGCATCAATTTTTAGGAATGTCACCCTTTTCAGAGTTCAGGTGTGATAATATTTTATCTGCGACCTTTATTATTTCCTTGGCATAGAAATATGAAATTACATAGGAAAAACAGGCACTTCTGAGCAGTCAAACAGCAGAACAGTCATTATTTACTGGTGTTTTATGGGTGCTAACCATTTGCTCAGCTAACTTATTTAGTAGAAGTAATAACTTTTAATATTTTTCCATCTGGCCTTCTCTAGTATCTCTGCGGCATCTCCTAATTCTTGTTTTCTGCATTTTCCCACTGCTATATTCCCATGCTCTTCAGACATTTGGGACAGAAACTTGCTGTGATGAAAAATACTTGTGTTTCTCAACATCTAGACACAGAGCACAGGTGGGAGTTGGCTAAAATATGCGTATTTCAACAAGAACATCCTCTACGAGTGTTAGCATGACTTATTGTTGCCATGCCCTCAGGACAAAGAAGCCCAAATAAGATCTGTCTGCAGCAGGAGATTTATTATGACAGTTCTTTTCCAGGTTCATCTTAGACTGAGTATCTAACACATGCCTCATTTTCCTCAGTGGTGCTTTTGGATACAAGCATAGACTAATATCATAAATGGAATGAACAAAAAAATCAGAATATAATCAAATTTCAGTTAAAAAAAATTAAGCCAGAGTAAAAGAATTAACAGAAAACATGACAACTAAGTTTTACAGCCATGACCCAAAAAAAAATCATAAGGTATCTCAATCTGATGAAAAATCCTGTTTCATTAAATATTTTGGTCCAATTTCACAATACTGAATCACACAAACTTTGGATAAGGTTAAAGTAACTTCTTACTTGAAATGGAGCTACTGAGTCCAGTGAGGTCTCAAAATTACTCTGCGCCTCCTAAACCGACCTGGATTCACAAGGCACTGTGACTGCTAAAGGAACACTTGAAACTGAAATCTAGTTTGAAAGTATTTAATAAAGTTGACCTCTAGTCAACTTTACTAGTCTAGTATTAATATTTAATAAAATTAGACCTATTTATGGACAACACCATACTAAAATATGTAGTTTATACCAATGCAACAGAATTGTAAAGACGGGCATATCAATATTCTCTTGATCTGATCCTAAATTTTCCCACAATAGAAAAATAATTTAGATTTTTTTTAATTGGGAAAAATACCCTTAATTAAAAGTGTTTTCCTTCTTGTTTGGGAAAAGACAATGAAAGAAGGTTGAAGAAAATGTGCAGAGTGTGTTGATGAAGAATATGGTTTACATATCTTCATCAGAGAAAGTGCAGCTTAGTAACTGTCAAAACTTTCAAGTCAAAGGAAAAAAATAGAAGGTGATGATGATTTACATTTAGGCAACTCGGAAACAGTAAAACTTTTCTAATAAAGATAAATAGCAAATGGAATGACTTAGAGAGATGAAATGAGTTTCCCAGATGCTGATGCTTTCAGATGAAGGCCTTCTCCTGTGGGAGATATGATTTAGGCACACAAAGGTTCCAGAGGGTATCCGAAGACGAGAAGCTAACTGACCATGAGAAGGACTCCTTTACAGTATCTACAAACTTGTTACCTGAAGATCTATTTGACTCATTCTGAGGAATTTGGACAAACATTCTAAAGTGTTAGTTCCTTAGTGAAATTAAACTGGAACTCTAAGACGTTTGAGACACCCCCATTTTTATTGGAACATTCACATTTAACTCTGAAAATGTTTTGAAAACTTAAACAAAAAGCCATGTGAAAGCTAAAACAAAAACCTAAATATCCAGTTTTGGTCAAGTAGATTTTATTTAACATATGGTATTTGTTTGGATAAAAGCTGCGCTTACAGTAGCTCTGAATGTAACGCTCACCTTAAGAATTTTAGAAATTCATATCTAGGTTTCCTAATGGTGATGATGTCAGGCTGCTGCTATGGCTCCATTATCACTGGTCAGGATACTCTGTTACTTCCATGAGCCCTCCTAGGTCACTGAATACCATCCAAATGTGATTTCAAGAGTGATTTGTTTCATTAGGCGCTGTGATATGTTCAAATAGCGCTATAAGACCTGCTGCAAACACATTACCACACTAACAAACCTGTGTCGTTTTGCTCTCTTAGAAGCTATAGGGCTGTACAGTGTCTTGCAATTGCAATGGTGAGATTCATGCCAGTGCACTCCTTTTGGTGGGAAAATTCTAATAAAAAGTTTTGGTATTTGAGTAAGTGCAGAAGCATGTGGGCGATCTGACCAACAGGAAAATATTTACGTCCAGAAGGACAGAGACAATTTTAAAAAGGATGCAAAGGCTCCAGAAACAGACACACACATACACACATGCATGTGCACATGCATATACTCACAAGCTCTGTAATAAAACAGAACACTTTTTTCCTGTAATTATGAAGCAAATTATGAATACAAAGAGTAAGAAAGTGAATGTTAGACAAAGGTGCAAAATTAAACATTGTCGTCCTTGCTGCCTCTGTAAATTTAGGCTCCAGACCAGTTAAGCACTTCAGCATATGCATAACATTATGTATGTGAGAGACATTAATACTTATTGCTTGAAGTTATGCATGTGTTTAAGTGCTTACCTGGATTTGGGACTTGATGCAATTTAGCTTTAATTTGTCTTTTGTTGGCTGTTTGACTACTGTTATAATACTTTTCAGAGCAGTACTAAATAATAGAATTCAAGGAGCAGTATTAAATAATCTTTTTAACATATTGCATTTATTATACAAGGAATAATTGTAGCTATTATTTCCTGTATACCTATTTAGAAACAGAGATACAGAGTTTCAGAGCTTTTCTCTGGGTCCACAACTATCCCAGGATGGTGTCTGAAAAATAATTCAGATCACTTGCTTCATATTTTCTTCTCTAACTGCTGCACTGTGATGTCTTTCATTCCTGGGAAACTTTTAAACAGGTTTAAGCCTTCATCCCAAATTTGGCAAGATAGATTGAATCTAAAGCCATGTCAAGGTCTGAAAATTCTTGATCAACTAGTAAAAAAATATTTCCACTTCTGCTTTTCTTGGTTTTAAGTTGGAACTGGAAGTGGAACTCCTGAAATAACACAAGAACAAGAGCCAAGTTCTGTATGAATAACCTTTTTTTTTTTTAAAGTTAGGAGTCAATTCTTTTAGTGATTTGTCAACAGTTCTAAATAATACTTGTTGACAGGTAGTTGAAACTTGCACAACTTGAGGCAGCTTTGCAGGTGGGCAAAGGGGGGTTTTGGGGCACTTTACCAGGGTTGTTCTGAATCATGACGGTGACTCAATGCAGTGGGGAGGGCTGTGAAGGGTAACAGAGTTATAGACCAAGCATTAGCACTACAGCCTTTGGAGAGCAGCAACTTGTGCCACCTGAGGATTCACTTGCTGTGAAACAATCTTTGTACAGCTGGAATCAGGGCTTCCCAACACTTATCGGAATCAGGGCTTCCCAACACTTATTCACCAGTGTGCCACAGCTTTAACCTAAACACGATCCACATCCACATGATACCTGTAAGTCTATAGGTTGTGTGTGCTTTATATTCTGCTTATTGACCATAAATTAGGCACTTATAGCATTACGTGCATTTCTAGGGGAGACTGAGCAGAATCCTTCTATTTACAAAATCTCCAGAAATAATGTAAAGCAAAGTACTATAGTATATAAAAAGGAAGAACGGGGAAAAATTCTGCCCACCCACTCTCTGGAGAGTTTCCCATTCTTTGGAGAGGTTATAGCAGGAAGAAATATTGTCTTTTCTTCACCATCTTTCAAACAGAGAAAAATCTAATCTTACTATAGTTAAAATGCTTGGCAGAGAGAACACAGGTGGTGCTGGTCTTGGGACCTGTCCTTGGCAATAGTGGATTAGTTGGGACGTTAAGAAATAAAAGAACCATCCCTCTCACATCATAGAACACTGCAGATTTTGCCACCTCTTTCTGCAGCATGCATGAACCTTGCTTTCTCTCACATGTGAATAGCAAGATAGTAAGATGGTGACACTTAAAGAAAATGTCCAAGAAGTACTGTATGGAGGCCTCAGCAGCGATGACATCCCTTGACTTTGGAGCTGATTAACAATGTCCTGTCCTTGGCCTCACTGGGGGTAAACTGCAGTCTTGACCCTGCTGTCCATGATAGCTGTTACCATTACATAATTTTCCCCTGGGGAACAAGAAATTAAAACCAGCTACCTCCTGGGAAGGCTGAGATGGGGGAACTAAGTTGCATGGTTGTTGAAACCAAAGCCAGTTCCCAAACTGCTTGTTTTAACCAGCTTATAAGAAGCTTCTCTGCCCCAGTGTTTGAACCATGGTTTCCCTCATCTATTCTGACTCCTCTTCTGGGAGCTACATTTTTCCTCTTTAATATGTCAGGAAGCTCTTCTCATTCCAACAACATTTCTCTGTCTGCTTAGTCTGAAATCTGGTAACTGCTCTGTGTGCATGTGTCTGTGTGTGTGTAATGGGGAAGGTAAAAGAAGATCCATATCTACCATCTTTTTACCACGCAGTCCTTGAGTCTTCCCTCCCTCTCCCTTGCTAGGTCATAGAAAAAGGACAGTGCAGCTGTGTGAAGATGATATCTGTGTTGCTTAACACATCTGGAATTTGGTTATCTACCAGGATCATGAGGGTCGTAAAGAGAAAAAGAGGGAAGAGGTCTGGGGGATACACTGCATTTCACAGGTTAACCTGATACAAGCATCTGGAAACTCAGTAAGAGCAGATTTTCTTGTGGTATTTCTTCAGCTCAGGTTAGAGTGCTGTCTGGAAATGGGAAAGTAATAAAACTTATGCAAACATTCCCGTAACACAAAGAGAGATTTGCTTCAACAACAGTGGTAATGAAAGGGAGATGTATATGGGCTGTTGTTTAATTTAACTTGGCTTGCTCTTTTTTACCTGTAGAGTGTCTATTTTACCAATAGATTGGCGATTTTACCAAGACAGTGTCTATTGACACCTATGCTTATTTGCCCAGTACCAGTTAAATAGATATCACCGAAACATTTTTTGTACCGGCTGCTCTTTAAATAACAGGAGACAATAGTGACTTATGTGTAGTATTTGAGTTAGATACATCTGATCCAGTGAGATACACCTGAAAAAATCTCTGTCTATTCCTTTTCTTGCCTTCAAAGGTCATCAAAGATGAAGATTCTTTAGGACACTTTCTCATAGTGGATCTGGTTCTGGCATACTGTATGTAAGTTTACCACACGTGCCAAGAAGTCTGGTAATTGGTTTTGGTATGAACTTAAACACACACCACAGTGCACTTGAATATGATGTATCGTGTCAAAATCAAATAAGGTATCTCCCTGATAGGGTCCATGCAACAGTGGACATGGGCCAGAGGACAGCCTTTTAGTGAAGACTGCCCCTTCTCTTGCAGTTCTTCAGAAACAGTTTAGCTGCTGCACAAACCTAATTGATCAAAAAATTAAGGCTCTTTCTTGGTGTGTTTGGTTTATTGTCTGAATTCAAAGCGTGATATTTATTGGCTTTGACATTTGTGCTGTTTCAAATCTTGGACCAAGCTACGTTCTTGTCATTAAAATATTTCAAAACCATGGTTATAAATCAAAGTAAATGACAGTTCAAAAATAGGCACAGATTAAAAAGGTGTGTTGTTCTATCTTGGGCACAGCCCATCATTATTTCCTTTCCACTGCAGCTGGCCAACTTGCTAATTTAATTACTTTCTTTTTCTTCTCTCCCCAGAGAATGAAATCTATCAAAAGAACAAGGTTGGTCAAAGGATTTGTCTCCAAAGCTAACAGTGCTAAGTGGTTTTCTTTTACAGTGGGAAAGGGACACCTTAGCAGCTCGTGGTAGAGTTGAGGGAGGCTGAAGCAGAGGCTTAAATGTTGATCTGGACCTACACAGAGTTGCTGCTACATACCTTAGCCCATTGTGTCTCCTCTCTTTCCCCATAGCCAGAGGTAACACTTTTCTGTTTCAATACTTAACAAAGACAAAAGATGCACCAAAACATGCCATTTCTTGAAACTACTGATAATATACAATCTTTTTTATTGGTTCAGAAATGGGTGAATGTAATTTCAGATTACTGTACATAAAATGAATAAATTTTGTGTATGACAAAGGAAGGGCTAAAGAAAATAAAAGGCATAAGTGCAAACCATTTAAAGTTGCATATACTATTCAGTAAGTCATATTACCACTTCTGAGGTTCAAAATTAATTGTATGTATTCAGGGTTTTTCAGTTTATTAATCCCTAATCTGTATGGAAATGGTTCTTCTCTAAAATCACTGCATAGATGAATGCATACCACTCTAATATCAATTTAAGTCTGTCTGTATTCAGACATGGGAGAAAAACCTCCATTCTCAAGAGATTTCTGCTCAGTTTCCAGACCAGAGCATCTCGGGGCATTTTTCTACAAAATTCAGTGCAATACTGTCTTGCTTATTATTATGTTAAGTCTCAGGAGGCAGCTATTATTATTCTTAAAAAAGGAATGTGAAAAATCTGTTTTCCAGATTATTTTAAAATTTCCTTATTGATACTATCTCCCCCAAAGTATCTCTGTTCCCAGTTTCTTTAAGTGGCTGGATGATTCATAAAGGGCTGAGGACCTTAATGGCAACTTCTGAATGGGTGCTTAAATAGTTTTTGGAACTGCTGTACTGAAACTTGGTTTTGTTGGAACTGACATTCAGAGTTGTGGAGAACACAGACACTTCATGACAGCCTTTACCTATGGAAGTATTATCAATATCTGGGAGAAAACATGCTTTGCAAGTTTAGACCAAGAATGGAATCTCTGATGAGAGGAGTCCAGTCTACTGTGAATAGGCCTTCACAGAATTACAAATGTGTCCTGAGCCCTGAGGCTTATTTGCAATGTGAAGCCATGCTAACAAGACTATGTTACCATCTTTGCCTCCCTCTTCTTTTATACACCTCCACTTAATGGTGGAAAAGACCAGGTTAGTCATTTAATGTTTGAACAACAGCCTAACAAAATCACTATGACTTCCTCAGGTTTTAGAGCACTTTTTAATTCCACATACATCTGCCAGGCCTTAGACTTTTCCTCAAAACTTTTGCCCAATCCAGTTTGAAATAGCTATGGCATCTGTACAATAGTACACACAAGACAGATGTGCATTGCTTAAGCTAAATTAAACCAAAATCCTTTCAGTCTTCATCAGTGATACACCATGTGCTAGAAAAGAAAATAAGATTGTGCCTGGAATCTGCTGGAAGACACACTCTGCTTGAAAGGACCCAGGATCCTGTCAGTTAAAACTCGGTGAAGAAAATCCCTGACTGCTCGTCTTTAGGAACCTCTGTGTGATGCTGGAGCAAGAAGCTGCAAACAGTAGCTGCCAACCTGGCTGGGATTCCTAGAGTAATCTCCTGAGATCACTGTTCTGACAGGTCACATCCTCCGTCTGGCACCACCATTCCCTATTTTCATTAAGATTTTCTTTTCCACTTTTTCCTTTGTTCTTCTTGCTTGAGCCAAAAGAAACAAGAGGGCAGTAAAGAACAATTTTAGTTGAATATGAGTTTTATCATTTTACCACTGCATTACACCACTTACCAAGTATTTAGGTTCTCTTCTGTTCTGCTAGGAAAAAAACACATGTCAGGATTTAAAGGAAGGCTGTGCTAAGCTTTAGCACACAGACTATAAAGTGAACATGTGAATTATTATTCCTCCAGTCTAAGCAAATCCATATGACATTGTGACTTCATATACTCTTCACAGTTTCTTGTACAATTCTCAGTGGAAAACATCATCTCTTTTCAAATCTTTGTGCCTTTATCCGAACTAGACTTTTTAATAGCTCAAAAAAAATCGTAAAAACAAAAATGTCAGTGAAATGCTGTTTCTCAGAGCAGAGAAATCAACATTTGAGACCACCTGCTTAAATGGCAAAGCTAAACAGAGAGCTGCAGCTATTCATAAAGAGGGAACTTCATAGAGATCCATTTTTAATTCCTTTCCCTTTCCTTGAGAATGGTGAGTCTGATGGCATCCAAAGCTAAATCTTCATTTCCTCATCTCTTCACCAGCTCAGCCTGGGAGGTAGCCACTCTGCAGAGCCTTTCTCCAGCACCAAAATTTTTTGAGCTAAACTGTGCATGAAGCTGGGAACCTGTTTACAGTGAAATGTTTATTTATAAGCCTGATGAGGCCAATCTATTTCATGGCAACCACTGTAATTGAAACTATGATGTATGGAGAAAGATGATACAGAAAAGTCTAAGTACCATCTGCTGCTGAAATGGAGTTCTCTCTTTATCCCTTGAGTGTTCTCCCACCAATTTCTTTGATCTTTTTGGACCCTTTTATCTGGTCCCAGAAACCAAATTAGTATGAAGTTAGCCCTGAAAAATGAGGTATTTGCTCTTCTGCTACTTACGGCCCGGAAACTGGGTCACTGGTGGTTCAGAAAAATCACCACCCAAAGGAAAACCTGGGGGAAACCTGAAGCATTAAAGAAGAGAGAATGAGGCTTGCTCATTTGCCAGCAGCTCGCTGATAAGCTAGCTAAGTTATGCCATGAAACTCTGTTCCCTTGGTGAGTTTCAGCCCATGTCCCAGCTTGTCTCTGCAGGCAACCTGAAGCAAAGACATAGGCAGTTCCAGGGTTTGCTTTGTTTCAAAGAATGGATCTAAAGCAGGGCAGATGATCCATATTCAAATGGTGCCTCTTTCTACCTACTCACTGTAAGGAGAGCAGAGAGTGTATTTCCTAAGCTGTACCCCTCTGCATAGTCAAAGACAAGTGAGGCAAGTCCCACTCATTCTAATCACAATGGAGACCACAAAGAAGCTCAGGAGAAGGAAGGGTTTTAACTAAATTAGCTCAGCACTGCTGAACACCAGAGGAACTTTGGAACTGGTTTTGTACTTGGTCCAAATTCTTGATGTTGCTATGGAGAAAGAAATGCCAGAGGACTGAGGACAACTGTCCACTGGCCCAGTCTCACCCACCTCCCTGGGTGTTGCTCTGCCAATGCAGGGGAAGTGGTGATGCTGAAGACTGGACTATTTCCGGCCAATCCACCCAGACCAGCTCCTTCATCTGAGAGACTGATATGAATGGAAGGATAGGAAACAAAAGCTACCAAGAGGCAACTGACCCAGGGCTCAGTTTAATCACTTCAAGTAAATTTCCCAGCAAGGGGAGAGCATCGAGAAATGCAAACCACAGGCAGAGTTTCTCCCAGCCACAGGACGAAAAGAGCTGCATTTTGGCATTCAGGATACTGGTTCTCATCATTGAAGTGACGGTGATGGAAATATTGTGACTTCCTCTCTCTTCCTGTCAGAAGAGGAAATTACTACTTTGGAGAAGACAAATGCAGTTGGTCTGATGGTTACGTGGTTGTGACTGTGTAAGGATCAGATGGAAACTTCAGAAGAAAAAAGACTCCACAATGTTTTCTAAATCACTAACCAGCGTGGAGAGAGATTAATAGCATACAGTTTATCACTTGAAAGAAAAGATAGAATTTTACAGCCTTCCAGCACTTGGCCAGACCAGCTGGAGAAACAGGGCAGATGGAGAAATACAAGGTCCTTATACAGGAAAGTATATTTTATAAAACAAATAACAGTACAAACCCAGCAAATCTGATACCAGTTTTCGAGACCACAGAATGAGGCCATTATTGTGAACACCATGCATTATGAATCATCTCTGCCAATAATAATATGGTGTCAAGAACAAATATCCACTCCTGTCATAAAAAACCCCCCAAAATACAAAACGATATAAACAAATGGCAAAGTAATCATAATAATTTTCAGCCATAAATTAGAGATGAGAAAGCATTTGCTACACCATAGCTCATCTGCAAACATACATGATTGCCCTCAAAGCTATGATCACTAGTTATGTATCCAGGCTAGACCTAGCCAGAAATAAATGTTTTCTTATCTTATGAATGTTTTCGAGAAAAGAAAGTTGTAATTCTGATACTTCACCAACACAAATGCTTTGAAATACAGAGTCTGACTATAGCCCAATCTGTTGGCATGCTCAGCTGCAAGATGCTCTTCTGTTCTCTCTAAATTTAATCAAAAATTTCAGTCTGGAACAGAGAAATTATGTCCTAAATAGAAGACAAGAAGGGAGTAATCTTTTTCCTGTACACCCAGCTTCTGGCAATTAGCAATATAGAGACTTCCTGAGGCAGAGGTTGGACTTGAAGTAACAGGTTTAATATCTCCCAGTGGGCCTAAACTTCACAAATTTATCTAATTCCTTTCTTGACATTTTTGGCTTCCACCACATTCTGTGGCCACGAGTACCTCAGTTAGTTAAGTGACATTTGAAGAGGTACTCTTTCTGTTACAGTTAAATTTGGTTTCTGATCTTTTAAGACAAGAATTCCTCATTCTTTTTCTCTTCAGCCTTCATGATTATTCTTCTTGAGTCATGTATTTTCTAAAACAAACAGTCCTTCTGCATGTGAAATCTACAGAAGGCATTCATACCTCCGGCTGTTCTTGGCACTTGCCTGCAGTTTTCAAAGTTCTAGATGAATATTTTTCCTGCTTTGTTACTACAAATATACACTGAGTATGCACTACTCAAGACATAGGTACACCATAGCTTTGTTAACTGGCAGGGTGATCTTTTCTGCTTTGTTTTCATTTGTTTCCTAACAACTCAATTTTGCATTTTTGACCATCATTGAATGTGGGGATGATGTTTCCAGAGGACTATCTATAGTGAGACCACCCTCCTCATGATGTATTTATCCCATGCACATTGTTGCATATCTAAATACTGAATTTCACATGCTATTAAAAATGTAAATACCTGGATCTGTTCAGTGAGTGAGAATTTTAAAAATAGACATTAAATGCACTTTCTGATTGTAAGTTATCTACTTAAAATATAGATATTTTGTAGACATTTTTGAAAATTTACTTCAATACATATGTCTTGGTTATGTCATGCAGATGATCACTGTAAAATCAATACTATTTGCATTTCAGTAGCTCAGTTTTTTCAAGTCTCAAATACTACTAATAAATCAAGTCATACAATATTTGACATACATAGGTTGCAACAAATTCTGCTGTTCAAGGTGGAACAGCATAGAAACAAAAAAGCAAAACGGATTTGTTTAGGGCTTCTTCAAGACTATGATGACTCAGAATACACGGGTGATTGCTGCTGTAGAAAGTACAAGAGGCTTAAGGCAGAAGTCAGTAACAGAATCTAGATATTCTAAACTTAAAGTATAACAGCAAGTCTGCCCTTGGACAAATAAGGAAATAGTTCTGACCTAACACTTCAATTAAACCCATTTCTTTATCCTCCCAAAATTAATCTCGTAACCAATCCAGTTTCTCAACTTTAGTATTGTCTGAAAACCAGTCTTCCCTGAAATTATGTTTCTGTAGTGTTTCTGTTCCAAGAGCTATTGACAGAAGGAGAGAGTGAGGAAGAACACTCTTTACATTTACCTTCCTCCAAATGTCTCCAGAAGGATATTTTCTTGGTATCAGAATCTCAGACAATTCAAATAGTTTGAATTCTTCACCTTGAAACTGTGAAGATCAATTACATTTAGGTGGCTTTGCCTAAAACAGAATTTTTCAACAGAGTGATAATTTAATAGAGCTTCTGATTCATACTCTTTTAAAATAAAGAGTTCTTCTCAGAACATGTAACAATACATTAAATTCTTGAAGCTGCTTTTCAGTCTTTCAAAACTCAGCAGTCATAAAAAAGGGTTAATGAAACATAAGAACATCTACAGCTATTAAAGTTGTGGGAGATACCATTAAATCAAATGAGACAAGATACTTTTCACAAATTCTAGAAGTGTTAACATATTTTATTGGTTTTGTAGTATCAGAAGATTCCTCAGCACAAGCAGGACTTTGTCTTCACATTTTCATTCTGCACAGACTTCCCAGACACTGTCGTTCATCTTAGAAAGACACTATTAAAACTGATTTGCAAGTATAAGCAATTATTCATTTTCCACCTGAGACAGGGAAGGAGAGTCTAAAACCCACAAATATCATGAACAGTGATTTCTCATTTTAGCAGCACAAGTAAAACAACATTTGCAAGACACCAGACTTTAATCCTGATTTCTTCAGAGTTCGTGTTTATATTCACAATTCCTAAAGAGCAAGCAATTTCAAAAATCCTCCAGAACTGTTTTCTCAACAATACAGTGACCTTTTGGGAACGTCATCTGACTTTGGTGACCGTGCAGGTGAATTTTACTTTGTGAGCATTGGTGCTAGTTTGTTTCCCCTCCTTCAATCAGTCCTTCCTGCACAACAGAGGAATTACAGCCAAGGTCCTAGGGCAGACCAGCTGCCCACCTAACACAGTATCCTCTGTCAAAAGGCAGTCAAATGATAAATTCTTCTAAAGCCACAGGCAAGCAAAGCAAGAGGTTTAAAATAGGGGCATTGTAACAGTCTGGGTTTTCAGGGACTTCTTCAACTCTAGCTTGTCTGCAACTCGTGTGTAGTAAGCCCTTGAAGTATTTTTCTTCCATATATTTTTCTGGATTTTTCTTGGTCCCGTGTGTTATCAGTAAAGTATTACTGATTAATATTAGTGAAACATTACCATGCATCTCCTTTTCCTGATTGATTATGAGCAGGTTCAACAATAAAAGTCTCACTGATTCCCTATAACAGCATATAAAATATCCCCATTGGGAAAATTAACAATTTCTCTGTACGTTTTGCTCCTTCATTTCATTAACTGTAAATTGAAAATCAGGTCTTTTTGTACACCATAGTATCTTTTTTCTCCTTTCTGGTATGAATTACAAGGAAAAGTATGTTTTCCAGATTAGAACAAGACCTTTTTTCTTTTTTCCTTTTCTCACCTCTTCTCATCCGTTAGATGTGAACACATGTGAAAAAAGCCCAATGAAACTCAGTTAGGTTTTTGACTCCACACAGTTTGAGTCAGGTTTTAAGACCATTGTGAATGTCAAAAGGGGTTCCAAAACTGCAGGTGCATTCTATCAAACTGGTTTTCTTTCATGATAATTACTCAGAGCTCTCTAATAGACACTGAAACACAAGGCATGTTAATTCTTTCGCTTCAAAATTATAGTTATCTCTATATTAATGTAAACTTTATTTTGCATTTGCTTGTTGGTATGGAAGTCAGTTTACTGGTCTGTTATTCTCTGAAAAAATTTATAAAAAAGGTGTCACTTTTCATTCCTCCAATCAAAAAGTATGTTGAAGTGGAGTGTATTAATTTATACTTACTTCCCTTATTTCTCAAATTCCAGTCTTCAAGAGCTTTTACTGTTTACCTAATTGCATTTTTCCAAAAGCTCTTCTACAGACACTGTAATTTTAGGTAGTTCCTCACAGTCACTTTGTTAAAGGAAGGCTTCATTGTAGGAATGTCTCTAAATTCCTTCAGTGTAAATAATAACAATAACCTAGTTGTTTTTTTCATCAAATAGTCATATTGTTAGTGAATCTTCTGTTTACACCTCAGTCATTTACGAGTCCTAATAACTCTGTAGCAAGATTTTTTTCTTCTGTGTTTAAGAAACAGCATTACCCCAACCTTTTTGCCTCTAGTAAAGTGTTCCTCAAAACTCCTTTTTGGCCTGACTTGGGCTTTATGTTTAACTTGCCAAAGGTTTGGGTTCATTGCTGGTTTCTGGTTTTGTTTTTATTTTCTTCATTTGGAAAAGAGTTCAGAATTTTGAAGGTTATTTTCTTTCCCTTGTCTTCTCTTTTTTTTCTTTGTACTTCTTATAGTTTCCTTTACCCTAAAGCTTAACTTTACTGCAACTTCTTCATTGCATTTCCATGTTTTTTTCATAAGGAACACACATTTAGCTTGAGATTAACAAACTCCATACTATTTCAATTGTTTCATTCTTTCAACTGCTCCTTTGAATTTTCTTTTAACACTTTCACATATTTATGATGATCTTTTAAAAACTGGTGTTACTGTAGTGATTGCTTGCTGGGTGGAGGAACTTAATTTTCCTAGAGACTTTTAGTATCTGTATGTCACAATTGCTGCTCCAGAGATGTTTTTTTATGGTAATACCCTAAAGATAGAAGGTCTGTCAGTGTCTGTCAGTGTCTGGTTGACCTGGCTGGTACTCAGGTCTGCTTCCAGAATTTCTTCTGCTTCTGTGCATTCTTTGAATATTTGTCTCTGAAAGTAGTTATAAATGATAGATCAAAGTTTATTGTTTGTGCTAGTTTCTTAATGATTTTAAGCTATGTTTAACTACAGCATTATTTCTCCTCGGGCAAAACTTTTGTTTTTAGTGCTTTGTCATTTACACACTGGTATTACAGTGCTCTATAAATTGTCTTCTTTCCATCAAATTTCTGATGCATCTGTTCTGTCACTTAAAAAATAGACATCCTAGTCCACCCATCTTGGTGTTTAGACTTTGAACATTTATATAGAAGTAGCTATAAAATTGGCATCTCATGTGAATCGATGATAGAATTCACATTTGGATTTTCCAGCTAAGTTCCTGGATCTCACATCTGATATATACTACTTAATTCAAGGAACAGGAATTGCTCCGTTAGTTCGCTAGATCCTTTCACATTCTTAAATAAAGCAAATGTATACTTGTTCACAGAAAACAGCTCTTTCTCACTATAGGGCCATATGACAAAGTACAATTTGTGCATGCTGTCATTGAAAAAAGACATAGACAAGAGATGTGTGGAAAAAGTAATGTAATAAATTAATGTAAATGTGAAAAAGTAAAGTAATAAATGACAGATCATGCGGCTGCAGGAATGAGTGCCAAGGTCTATAGCTACTGTTAAGACTCCTTTAATGGCACATCTTTAGAATATAAAGCAAAAAAGCCTACATGGAAAAGGCACTTCTAGTCCTCACTGTCTGAGACAGTGGTGAGGAGTGTTTATTGCTATTCATGGAAAATCATTACCAATTGACAAGCCAAAAAACATACCAATTTCTGCCAGAAGAACTAATTTTTAAGCTGTTGATGTATCTCTTCCATGACTTTCCTTAAGGAATGTGATTTGGATGATCCCTTACCCACAGCAGGAGAATGACAACCAGTCAGAGTAATTCATTGCAGTGAATGGGAACTTTAAGATCTGTTTGAGGGGATCTAGCCCTAACTATGTAACATATATTTTATATATATAAATGTGTCTATGTAGTGAAGGTTTTTGCTGTTTATCCAATTGTTAGAACAAGCTAAGTTGCATTTACCTGAATATATTTATTTAAAACCTCACATCTCTTTTTCACATCTTTAGTGAAACCAATCATTCCTTATGTTTTGAAACAGCTTGGAGCAACCTCTACTGGCTACTTAGGTTTGAAATGGATCTTGATTAAAACTACTAATTCGGTCTTGTATGATGTATTGTGTATGTCTACTGTCAAAAACACTGAACCTACACTGGCTGTAAGTTCAAAAAGTTAATTACATGTCGTGAAAGGTCAGCATTCATTAAGATGTGTGAGATTTTTGAAAAAGGATAGAATGAGACCTATTTCAGTTCTACTTTAGGCAGTCTTTAAATAATCCATTCCAGGCTTTCACAGTGTTCAATCCAAACCACAAGGATACCAATTAATTCTGAGAACTTTGGACCTAGACTCAGATTTAACCCAGACTATATAAATATATATCAAAGAGGAAACATTTTATTCTAGAGATGTTTTTAATTTTGCTATTCCATCAAAAATTGAATGCTAATTTATTTTTTCATTTAAGAGATAAATATTGATAGAAGATTTTTATTTTAGAGAACTCAGTTTTAAATCTGAAAAATTAAAACAATTTATAAGGTAAAGCTGGACTAACTGGAAGCTTAAACAGCAAAAAAATTGGATTTTCAAATTCATTATACATTCACTCATGCACAGTAAAGAATATCTTATTCAGCAAAACTGTCCTAGTCAAAAAATGAGTAAGGTTATATACGAGGTTATACAATGTAATCTGCAAATTTTGACAAAATAGCAGAATGTCTATTTTCCTTTTGCTACTGCTTCCTCTTCATACTTAAATTATTACTGAGTCAATTTAAAACAGCCTTTAATACTGTTGCAGAAAAATTAATTTGGGCACACAAAACTGTATTTAAAAGAATGTTTAAACCATCTGAGTCATCATAATAAACTGACTGTGTAGCTGTTCACCTGTGAACAACCTGGTAGATAATTTAGTGTACCTATATAGAGATTAAAAGAATTAGAATATCTTAGGGTCACACCTTAACATTTCTGTTATCAGTAAACCTTTCTTTATCAGTTTTAGCTGAGATCGAGAAGGTGATCAGTCTCCTGTCAAGTGCAGCAGATAATGAACACCAAAATGTAGCCTTTTCTGTTGAATATTCAGGCCCTATTTTCTAAAACTGGAAGCTCTTTGGGAAGAATGCTGAATTTGAGCCACTGCTCATAGGTAAACTTATTACCCTTAAGGTATAAGGTATATTAATGTCAAAAGTTGGTGATATAATTCCTATTGTAAGCCTAAAGTGACATAAAATGGAAAGACATTCAGAAGAAAAATAAGACTTCTACATCTTCTTGAAACATTTTAAAATTAGTCTGCCTCTGAAAAATAATTAATTTGTAATGGAACTCAGAAGTGAGTAGCCCTTGTCTAAGTCCTGTCCCACTCTACAAATACAGTAATTCATAAGCATTATTTATGACTCAGTTTATACTAGTCTTTAACAGCTGAACAATTTAAAATTCAATCAAAGTAATTACCAATAGTTTATAATTTAATACTTCTAAACAGAAGCCTTGATCCTAATGTCTCCTTTTACAGTGTTTGAATTCGATGTCCATGCTTGAATGTAAGGGTTGGAATTGCGAAAAGAAAGAGCTCATGATACTCTTCAGAGCTTTAAACCTACATCTTTGTTTAGTAGGTGTCTGCTTTTCTAGGAGAGAATAAAATCTGTAATATGAATATTTGTCATGTAATAATTCCAGTTACAACACACTAATTTTTTACTCAGTCTATGATTCTTTGTATATCCGATAGAGTGTCATCATTAAATTTCTTTTGTTAAATAGTCTCACTGTCAAAACAATTTTCAACATTTAGAAACAGCAGAAAGACAATGATCTCAGAATAAGAGATATTGAGATATTGCTTTTCCACATGGTTTATTAAATACTTGGATCATTCTAAGGCTATCTAATTAAACTCAAAAACCAGCATAAAACATGAATAATCTGCAAACTCATTGCTATAAGAGAGATGTTAAAAAAGTAAAAAAAAACTCTTCCAGAAGAACAGACTGATGATTTATTTTTGTGTGGCTTTGATTTTTTCACTGTTGGTGGCCTTTGAAATCTAAATGCAGTCAAAGATAGATTTCTCAAAAGTGTAAAAATCATCCTATCCTGGTACACTACTTCTGGCTGCTAAATACCTAAATCTGTTTCTCCATGAATTTCAAGAAAAACAAAACTAAACTAATCTAAGCAGAACAAACAAACAAACAGGAAACCCACCGAAAAACCCCAAAGGACTTTATGGCAATGATCATTCCTAGCTACTGAGGTTACATTCAACACCTCACAGGAAATAAGGCATGCAGTAACAGGCATGGAGGATCATGGCACAATTTCTTAAGTGTTGGCGTTGGCACTGATTTAAAGAAAATCAGGTGAGTGGAATTTGAGGGAAGATGAATGCCAGTTACAAAAAAGAGAAGAGCCCCTTATGGTACCCTTGGGATGCCGATGTGCTAAAGCCTTAAACCCAGCTTTATGAAAGGACTAGGTGCATCTGCATTCCTGAAACACCAGAGGGAAAAAAGTCCTGTGGAAAGACACATTTATTCCCCTTTCCTTGTCTCTAAAGCAAGTGGAATCCCCAATTAAGTCAGAAGCAGACTAAAAACTAGGGAAAAAATGACACTTGGAAAAAAAGAGCTCTTCCCCCTCTGTAAAAAAATTTCTGACTCTCTCTGACTTTCTTTCTTTCTTGCCTTCATGTCAAATTTCAAACATTTGACCAAAACTGCACACAATATTTAGGGGATGGCTAAAATTGGTCAAATCAAATCATTATCAGATGTCATTATCAAATATCAACTTATGTAGTGCACTCTTCATAGGATGCCCTTAGGAAAAATAGGTTTTACCAATAATCACAGAATTTATGTCCCATGATGTTTTGTTCTTCTTGCAGTACACTTGCATTTTCAAGGTGCATAAATATTGTAGCATTTAATTATTTTTAATCAGTTAGTAGCATATGCTGACCATTACTCACACTTAATGTATTTGCCTGAAAATTTTGAACAAATTAAATAGAATAATGAAACTATAGCACGTTTCTGTGAGCAAACCAGTTTCCCGTATTTTGCTGTTTTTCCATAAATAAACATTTATGATTATTTATATTCTTCATTGAATACTGTTTTGAGAAGAAGCCATTTAGTCTCCTATAATTTGCTATGAATGCATCTTGGATGGTTAATATAAAACAAAAAGATAAAGTATGTTAAGTTGAAACTAAAGTCCAAGCTGAGAGGTTAACTGGAGGACATAGGACTGAAAATCAGAATGGAAACCACTTGGCAAGCATATACAAGTTAAGAAAATACTTGGGTTAGGCAAGGATGCATGGAAGACCTTCTTGACATTATTCTTCTCTACACAACTATGCAAAAATGGCCCAGATGCAGAGAAAAATATTTCCTGAGGCTGTTTCAGGGAAAGAGGGCCATAGGGCAAAGGAAAAACAAAGTGCTTTAAAAATTATTTTTTCCAATGTCTATCTATCCAGCAGAAAACACACTGCCCTGGACTAGGTGACAAGATGTCCCTCTGTGTTTCAGGGGGATAGCAAGGACCCTAACTGTGAGATTCACAACATCCAGCCCCCTGAGCTCTGAAACTCTTTGTATCTGGCTCTCAGTATCCACATCAAAATTCTGACCTCACACATGGATTTTCCCTGGCTTTGCTCAGTCATTTTAGGGAATTTGACATGGTTCCCTATCTTTTCCTCTCAACTTCACTTTTTCTTCTACAGTATGAGAACTATAATAGTTTCTCATCTGCAGGAAATTAATTTTATTTCACAAGCTCCTTAAAATTGGATTTGTGTGTAAATTCACATTCTTTCCCATAAACAAGAAAGGGAACTCAGAAAGTCCATATAGATGTTACAGTATCATTCAGACTGTTTCAGGTAGTAATCTCGGTATAGATTTCATATTTACCCTTCTCAATTCAAAGCCTTTCCTTGATTCATCTTCAACAGTTCCCAAGTTCAGTGTCTCAAAATTTTGCTAAATACTGTGCAAGAGAAACCTCTGTAGCCATGACGTTTTTCTAGACCAGTCTGAGCTAGTGCTCAGCTTGTATCCTACTCCTTTTTCATTAAAGCTTTTTTTCACCAAGGACCTGAGTCCCTGTTTAATCATCAAATTCGCAAAGGTTTTGATCACTAAGGATTCTGAAATTCAGCATCAATAAAAAGAAAAGTATGACTTCCACTCACATGTGCTCTGTTCTGGACTGGTCATCTGGAATAATTTGATTACCTGTTGTCCAGATCTCATTGTAGTTCAACTGCCTCCAAAAAAATTCTTATTACTTATCATTAAAAAGTGTTCTTGGACTCAGTTTGCACTGATTCTGGAAATGTTCATGGAGCTTTAATTGGAATCTAGCTCTAGAAGTTGTGATGACTGTCTTTCCTCATCCCTTAAGGACTCACCAAGACTGCCCTAATTTTGTGTTAAATGTATGTCTATTTGTAACCCTGAAAGACCCTTGAAATTAAAAACTACCTCCTGAGATCAGGGGCAGAACTATAGAAGCCAGTACTGTGGTCTAGCTCCTTTAAAATAAAAATAATAATAAATCAGTTTCAATCAATTATAATCCCTAAAGTAAACTATACATGAAAGATCTGCTATTGACTTTAGTATGACAACTAATTATCTTAGGGGTTTTTCTTCTCAAACTTGAGAAAATGTACTTCCTGCTTAATCCAAACTTCGAAACTATTTTTTTTTACTGAAAAAGACTTATTTTTGTTGGCACTTTGGACTGATATATGGTGGCCAAGTGACTTCAGTTTCGTTAAGTCTTTGGAAACTCCTCCTTGGCTGTTCCTGAGAAAGTGGAAACCTGACTCTTTTGCTTGTGCTATGAGTTCAGGAAAGGGCACAGAAAGAAAGCATCTACTCTGAACTCTGAAACCTCAGCATGAGAGTGAAAGCTATTTTTTTCCTCACCAGTAAATGTAGGACTAATAAACATTGGACTATTTTTTTGTAAAAGTATTTTTTTGTAAAATGTAGGACTAATAAATATTGGACTATTTTTTTGTAAAAGAGACTTGGTTTTTTCCCCCTCAGGTTAACATANAATAAATATTGGACTATTTTTTTGGCTTTTTCCCCCTAGGGTTAACATGTATTTGTTCAATGAGCTTTGCAAGTTCTGTCTCTCTCATGTCTTTTTCTAATTGCAACTCTGAAGCTACACTGTCAGACCACTTAAAACTGCTCATCAGGATCCCTGCCACATCTTCTGCTGTTCAAAGAAAGTCACTCCTATAAGTGTTCACTAGCATTTTCGAGTCAAGATAAGCCAGAATTGCTGAAGTTATTTCAATGTAGTATCTCTGCCAGCTGGCTTATTTGGACTGAAGCAGATCAGAGAGTCATCACCCTTGATGCTTGATGGGCAGATTTGCAAGTGTGATTTCAAGTGAAGCTGTGCAGTTGACACTGGGCTAGTAATATTATATGTCTTCAGCCAGTGCAGGTGGAGAAGGAGGAGTGCATGGATCTGCTGCACTAGTGGATGAGCTGAAATAAGGAAAGTTTTGCAATTATATGTGTCTTTTTTATTTATGCTCTGAAGTCTGAGAAAAGCCAAGAATTTGGGTGATGTATTTGAACAATGTTCCAGTCTCTTTTCGGTTGAATAATGGTGGAAAAGAACTTTTCTTAATACTTGAATTTCTTGTATCAGCTTCTGAGTCTGGGAGTTCAGAACAGAAGTGCCTTGTAGTGAAGAGGTGTGCCTAGGGTTATGTTGTAGCACACAAAGCTGTGGGGTTTTCATGCACGGGGAAGGCTGAAAGATGAAAGGAGACTGCAGGAGACAGAAGTCCTGTTGAAGTGTTTCATCCACTTCACAGAAAAGAAGACAGTACAGAGAGGAGGACTTCATCTGAAAAGTTTGAGAGAAACCACACATATCAGTAGTTCATGCTTAGTTTTTCTTCTTGCTCTTAATGACTAATTTGTTAACTTTAATTTTTTTTCCTGAATATCTTCATTATCTAACAATGTTCAGTGTACAGATTTGGCAGCCTGGTCCCAAATCTGATCTCATTCTGGGACACACCAGTTTCAGGTCTGTTAAACTGAATGGAATCATTTCAGTTTTACACTAGGGGAACTGAAAGAAAAATTATCAGGCCCTGAAACAGAGATAGAAATAAAAATGAAAAAAAAATAGAAAAAACCTATTACTGTATTAACTTGAAAATATTGATATTATCATAATAATTCAAATACAAATTGAATGGGTTAAAATCAGCATCTATGCCACATTTATGTATCAAATATATCACTCATATATCATAGTAATATGTCACATATTGAGGCTCAGTCCTGCATGTCCCATTCAGCCTGCCTTTTTCAGGGCACTCTCTTTGATTTTGATAACTTTTTTCTTCTACTAATTTATACAATTTTTTATACTGTTCATTTTTTTCTCAAAAGTTTTTGGTTTTGAAGGAATATGCATACTTGAGATTGTACAGTATCAAAGGAGACGCTCTGCTGATCACCCTAAATGCCTGCCATTGAGGCCACTATCATGGACTTCTGGCACCATCTGGTGGAGACTTTACATCCAAAAGCTAGATTATAGGTGGGTTTGGTAATTACTTTTGTATCTCCAAACTACAAACCTGAAATGCGATATCAAGACACGTGTTGTGTTATACCAGGCAGGGGTGAAGAGAGACATGGCATATGTGCTCACTTACTACCTTTAAAGTGGTTAGTGTGTAGGATGAAGTGTTAGTGTTTAATGAAGTGTGTAGGAAAACAATATGAATTTCCATGCAAAATATTTTGGTCGTCTAGTTACATATATACTTCAGAATTTTCTTACAGATGTTGATGAGTTGAGACAGGTAAAAAAATTGTTCCTGGTTAAAATGTAATAAGGGGATTTAGTTGAACATCAGCTTTTTATCTCTTTAGTAACCCCAAAACCTTGCTTCATTCTGCAAGTTAGTCAGGGTCAGAGGATTCCTATTTCAGGCATTTCATAGCAGTGGCAGAAAGTACTGTGGTTTTTCAAAGGGCTTGTGTTACAACACCCATCTTTCTGCATACTGATACAGGTGTTTCCTTATGTTCAGTACACATAGTAGTGTGTGAAGTAGCTCTCAAATGTTCCCCAGCTTGTTCTTGATAACAGTGCATACTAAAAAGTAATTAAACTGATGGAAGTTGCTCCTAAATATAGGGACTGAAGAAGATTTTACAATATAAAACACCACCAGCAGAGGCTGTCCCTCCTCAAATCCCAAATGTAAACCAGATGAGAAAACAATTGTCTGATGGCTAAATACTGCAAGATTTCTGTGCAAATGCCAACAATATAAATTCTGATCTCATTAGATTTGGCTAAAATTTCTTTAAAGCTAAATGAAACCATGTCCTCAAACTGAGACTAAACCTCCCCTGCACTTAAAAACATTCAGTTAATTTTTTTCTTTATTGTTTTTCTTCCTCTCTTTATCCTTTTATTTCAGTTCAACTTTTAAAAAGAAGTAGCTCATTATATCTGATACCAATAATTTCTGATCCAGTAGGACTTGGAAACTTTTTCAAGAATATATGACATCAGCCTGTGGTTATTAGCTTGTGAACTGAGAAGTCTGGATTCTCTTCTAGAAGAGAACTTCTCTTGTGGAGAAGTTTTGGATCCTTCTCCAGATATGTCTTTGAAGTAGATGACACTGACATATAATGCAATCTCATTTTCATGAGGCCTCTGCTGAGCCATCTGCCCCAGCCAGACACACAGTCAGCAAGCCATTCCTGTCCCTATTGATAGTTTGTGTGCCATGTAGCTTTTACAAGCCAATTGCTTGAGGTGACTGAAAATAAGCCTAGGCACCAGATCCACTCACATGGATACTTTGGCTGGAATGCTACTGCTCTTTATAAACAAAAATACCAATCACAGGAAATGTCTCATAATTCCATTGTGACTACATAATGAATCTTATTTCTAAGAGCAGGGATGCTTCTTGTTCATGTTCACTGGTTAATACTTGAGAAGACTTCTGCACTCATTTTTCTCTGATTCATATGATTATGTAGGCATTGCCCATTTTCATTCAAGCTTGTGATGTTGGTGAGTATCCTTTCTGTGAAAAACACTCTTGTGGGAGCAACATCACTGATTGAATAGCGTAGTGTTTAAAAGACAGGGACATGCTGTGACAAAAGGGAGATTTCCTGAAGTGCTGACTGGTTGCTGCCTTCACTTCCTGTGACCTGGAAGAACGACAGAGGATAACCTACCTCTATCTAATCTGAACATAGGAAACTGGTGGAAAATAAGCCCATACTCCTGGGATTACTAATCTTTTACTTGACAGTGGTGACTTCAAAAAGTTTCAGAGTAGTAGAACTGATTGTAGATTTGGGAATTCTGAGGACACAGACTCTTGCAGTTAATCAAACAGTGTCAGGGAACTTCTTGGCTAATTTGATTATCAGTACTTGAACTACCAGAATAATCTCTGTCTTGGCTCTGAGTCACAGTGAGAAGCAATTCCCAGAGAGCTGGTGGTGGATATGAGCTATGGACCATTTCCAATAGCCATTTTCATGCCTCCAGCCTTGTTTGGAGAGAGATTAAAAGTATTTAGCAGCATGGAGACAATCAAATTCTGCTATAGAAAGGGCTCTGGCTGTCTTGTTTATCAATATTGATACTGAAAAATATACATCTAGAGCTGCCTGTACTCACATTTCACATGGAATCAATTTGAAAGAGGAAATAAATTCACTTCCTATAAAGTCAAAGTTAAAATCTTGGTTAGCAAGTTCGAAATGGTTACAAAAATCAGTGTAATAGCGTATGTGCACTGTTATGTGTAAGTCTGTAATTAAAAATGAAGTTTTCTCTTTTGGCTGATTTTATGGTTAACCCTTTTCTATAATCTTAGTGCATGCTCATTGCTTGTCATGTTCTTTTCAGATTAAATTATCCTGCTTGCCTTTTGCACCATTCCCAGGGCCGTTTTAGAATTGTACAAATCATGTCATAGGAGAAATTCTTGTGTTAATGTATCGTATATCAAGCCCAACATCCCTGGTTTGCATTTTAGCCTTCCTCAAAATCACACATGACATATTAAAGTAACACAGATGACAGACTTAGTATATTGCTGCCACTCTCTACTCCATTCCAGAAAGCTTTGCTGGAGACTGATTGAAGCAGCACAGCCTACTCCCAAACCAGCTGTTGCAAGTGGTTGCAGTCTCTCTGTCCCCTTGCTGTAGTCTCCTCTTTCATCTCTTCTCATTGTCTAGGCTCAGGCTCATTGAAAACACCAGTTGATCCAGCTCCATCTGCAGGTTTCCTGGATCCCCCCAGGAGCTGACAGGGTTGGGTGAAGGCACTCTGCACTCAGCATGTTGGAAAGGTCTTGACTTTCCTTGTTCTAATGAAGCAGGCTAAATAGATGCCACCTTACAACTCTATTCTGCTTGTGATGAGAATATGAATATTATTGTCAGAGTAACCCTCTCCACTGGCCTGGGTTGATGCAAGCTTGATTTTTTCACTGCTAATTTTTATAATCTCATGGGTTTTTTTTGAGACAAATATTATTCAGAGGAGAGTAAAATGACAATACAAAGAAGTTTTGTGCTGAGGACCTGATAGTAAAGTAAAATAAAATAAAATAGGCTGAAACAGGCTAGTTGTCCTGAAACTATCTTATCCTGATTTGTTTAATTTATAGGACTGTAAAGTTAGAATGACACATTCAAGGCTATTTATATGATAAAGTTCTCCAAGAGGTCATATCAAGATCTGCTTGTGGGTATTATAGTGATAGTGTGCAGACACTGTCTAGTGTATCTTAGTCAACAGGTGGAAAAAAGAGGTTCAATCCTTCCCCTGCAGAGGGCATTCACATCACATGCAGATCTGATGAAATGGTGGTTTTTTTTCCCCTGGCAAATTTCAGCCTGAATTGTGTGATTGATGTCTGTATTTGAGTAGAATAATCCTCAACCACTGAGGTTAGTGTTGTTTTAGGGATTAAGAAAGAAATTGTAAATCCAACTTCAACGGAATGGAATTTGGGGCCTTACATTTCAGCATTAGCTTTTTCTGGAATTTTTTAAAGTTTTTTTCCTCCACACATGCATGCAATTTCTCCTCACTGTTTCTTATGGTGAACGTTCATGTTTGTTTTCCTGTGGTTGAATTCTGTGCCGAGGTCCCTGTTGAGGGAAGACATGAGATACATGATAAGAGGAAGCTTTTCAGACTGCATCCTCTGAGGGCCAAGTGTTTGTTAGATCATGTGTGACAAGTCCCAGAACAATCTGGTTTTAGTCCTCCAGGACCTTCAGTGTACCAGGGATGCGAGGCGGGACCTTTGGCTGTTGTCCCAGTCTAGTGTATCATTGCATTGCACGCAGCTTCAGGATACAGATCCATTTCTTTCTTGGATCTTCAGGATCCATTTCTTTCCTCTCTATTCAGGTTGTTCCCCACTGTGGAGGGCTGACCCTGACAAGATACCAGGTGCCCACCAAAGCCACTCTAACACAGATCAAGGTAAGGATAAGGAGAGATCACTCACCAGTTGCCTTCATGGGCAAAACAGACTCGAGAAAAAAATTTTTTTCTACAAATCAAATCAGAGTACAATAATGGGAAATAAAATCAAATCTTAGAAGCACCTTTCCCCCACCCTTCCCTTCACCCCAGGCTCAACTCCACTCCAAATATTCTCTACTTTGTCCTCCCAACAGCACAAAGGAGTGGGAAATGGGGGTTGTGGTCCCTTCACTGTAGGTTGTCTCTGCCACTCCTTCATCAGGAGAATGACTCGGGACACTCTTCCCCTGCTCCAGCGTGGGATGCCTCCCATGGCAGACAGTCCTCCATGAACTTCTCCATGGGCTGCAGGTCTTAACAAACTGCTCCAGTGTGGATGCCCCTCGAGGTCACAAATCCTGCCAGAAGTCCTGCTCCAACACAGGCTTCCACAGGGTCCCAGCCTCCTTCGGGTATTCATGTGCTCTGGCATGAGGTCCTCCAGGGGCTGTAGGTGGAGGTGCTTCTCTGTGAACTTCCATGGGCACCAGGGGCACAGCTGCCCCACCATGGTCTACAACATGGGCTGCAGGAGAATCTGGTCCAGCATCTGGAGAACCTTCTCCCCCTCCTTCCTTAACCTGGGTGTCTGCAGAGTTTTTTCTACCTCATATTCTCACTATCCCCTTCTCTGTCTTCAATTGCTCTTGTGTAGGGGTCTTCCCTCCCTCTATGTCTCTTCTTAACTATGTTGTCCCAGAGATGTTATCACTGTCACTGTGACTGGCTCAGCCCTGGCCAGCATCAAGAACAGTTTGGGGAAGCATCTAGTAGTTTCTTTCAGAAGGCACCCCTGTAGCTCCCCCATTATGGGGAGACGGCAGCTGTTTTATCCAGAACACAGTCTCTGCTGATCTGACAAAAGCTTGGGGCACAGGATTCCACCCAGTGTCAGTCCTACTAAATCTCCTACTCACTACTCCTCTATGGACAGTTGTGCTTACACAGGCTCCGGAGTAAAATCACTGCCAGAAAGATGGGTGGTCCCATGTATTTCTCATAGGGAAGAAGAGACATAGGTTATACAGGCATCAGAGGTTCTCTTTGTTGTTAAAAGAGCCAACACAGTTCAATCTTAATTCCAGAACTGATACATGCAGTTTTTGGAACTTTATGTTTAGCATCTTAAATTATTGCTACAGTATATCAAGGATTCTATTTCAGTAAGCATTTACCAGTAAATATTAGATTAAACCTCTGACCTTCAACCCACAAGCTTTATGTGTCTGTCAGAAGAGAACTACCATGGACCAAAGCCATCTTTGCTGGTTTGCATCAGCAAAAATTCTACCACACACTGCCAAAAATCTCCCAAACTGTTCCAGGCCTTTTCTGTTGAGGAAACAAGACTGCAAAGTGGCTCTGAGGGCAGGGGTAGCTAGAACTGCTCCACATTAGATCAGTGACCCTGTCTGACTCTTGCTTTGACCTACATTCATCTCGTATAAAAACTCAGAAAAATCTAAATAGAAAAGTTACTCTTTATTTAAAAGTAAGAGCATCATTGTCCATGATAATGACTTAAGAAAATGTTATCATGTTTTGCAGAGAAACTTCTGCTAGAGAAAATACAGTACAACTTGTAGCCTGAAAAATAAATCAGAAATTACAAGAAGTCAGGGATAAAATCTAGAGTATATTGAGAGGAGAGAGTTTTATTATTAAAGGGGTTAGAAGTTTGGTAGTTGGACCACAAAAATGTAAGAGAGGAAAAAACTCACAACCCTTTTCTCAGACTGAAATATTTGAACACAACCAAACTGATTTCTTTTCCCAAGTTTACCTTAAATAAAAATGTCAGCTGACACCTGAAATAAATTAGATTGAATTTTCATTTTGTTAATGATATAGCAAAACAAAACATGTTGACACACTAAGAACAATCCTGAGTAGCTTTTTTCTTTTTACTGATCATTCTTACGTAATTTGTGAATATTTTGAGGCATATTCTGCTTCATTTTTATCACATTTATAATTAACCAGATTTTCACCACTTTGATATCAAAGAGCCAGTAGATGGCAGAATGGGCTTATTTATTGTCAGGCTGAGCCCACCTACCTCTGCTCATTTAGAAACTTAAAACCTTATGGAGAAAAAATACATTTGGGCTATGGTCCACCATGTAGCTCCCACTGACCTTATGTGTCCATTTGTATTGCAGTTCTTAGCTTTTACATTGAATTATTGAAAGATGAAATACTGACATGCGTCCTAAAGAGACCCTCTGATGCCTGTATAACCTGTGTCTCTTCTTCCCTATGAGAAATACATGGTTTGGGACTTGCCTGTTGTTGTTTTCTTCAAATAGACCAGTGTCAGAAGGATCTAAAAATGTGAGGGGGAACAATACTGATTCTCAGCAGACTTAATGGAAATTTGTAGGAAAATCCCATTTTGCCTGACTTCCAGCCTTACCTCTAGCCGTAACTCTTGTTGGCATAAGTTTGTATCACATTTGGAAGCCGATTTCTGGAGGCTGCCCTGGAAAAAGGATCCTATTTCAAAAAGAAACATTTATTGATTTTTTAAGACACTGGTTTTGTTCCTTCTGCAATGGGATTAAACCAACACTTTCAGAAAGCTGTCAAGGTCAAATAAAACATGAGGAAGCTAGAAAGTAGCCCTCATTTATGGGTATTAGCCTTGGGGGTGAAGTATAGCCTATGGGATACAAAGTCCAAACCCAAGTTCCTGTTGTTTTGTCTGATGTACTCGGCCTTCAGTCATGCTGAGATGGGTTGGTCATGCTTTGTCTTGGACTTCTGTGTGAGATTCCAGCCTATCTGTAAGAATTATCACCAACTGAAAATATCAATGAAATTGGTATAGGTCTGAAATTAACACTTAGAGCTTTGACAATCTCAGGTGGTGCTTGCTATACCACTGGCTGAGGCTGATTTACGAAAAGATTCACAGTGGAGAACTAAGGAGAGAAAAGTCCTCTCTCTTTTATCTCTGAGGTTATCACTAAACACTGCTGCATTTTTCTGTTCCAAGGAGCAACAGCCAAACTTTTTGCTTGCAATCCCAGAAATTCTACCTTAAATCATGTGTGCCATATAATCTTACCAAAATGAAGGAGTGGGTTTATTTATTTATTTATTTATTTGAGAGAGAAAAACTACCAAAAAAACCCCATAGGATATTTTATAGGGTCTCTTTAATAGGAGCTCTCATTTTGTTGCTCTTGAAATTTTGTTCTTCTTTCTTTACATTTACTTTACTATACACTTTCAGGCTTGGTGAGGTGCCAAGTACATAGAGATTAAAGCCGTGAGCTGGGCTGCAAATCAGTGCTATTCTTTTAAAGTAGAAATAGTTTACTAGGTTGATGTTTATTTAAGCCTAATGAGTGAAATTTGCAATATGCAATATGCTAGGGCCATGAAAAGACAGGGGGACAGATTATAATCTCATTAAATGAAAATAAATTGGTGCTATTCCAATATTAAACAAGATCAGCATTTCATCTTCTCTGTTGCAGGCTAGATCCACAGAGGATCTACTTGGTTGTAATGCTTCATGACTGAGCATTTAATAAGGACTAAAGCAACATGATAGAAAATAACCCGAACCTATCTTCCTACAGAATTTACACAAACTCCAATGATCCCCAGTGGGTTCAAAACAGACAGCATTTAGTTTACCATCCAAAGTAGGCAGGCACATCCCAGCAGACACTTAAGAGAGAATATATGAAAATCCCAATAAGCAGGAGCATCCTGAAAGCTGCATAGGAATGCCTCTCCAGTCTTGAGAGTCCCAGCCACATTTGGCACCTTTTCCTGTAAAGTATGGTGTGGTCTAGTCAGGCTGTTCTGTTTTACGTAATAGCTCAGTGTTTACCGTAGCAGTTGCTTAAAGCAAAATGCAGAAATTATACGGGCAGCAGGAAGGAGGACACAAGGATTTCACCTGTCATAGTCTATTGCTTTCTTCTCCCTTGACCATTTCTATTGCATTGAGAATTATTTCTTTCCTTACAGTGAAGTTCCCACCATTCCCACTTAATCTGGAGAACTGAAGAATCAGAGAATCAAAGAATGGTTTGGGTTGGAAGGGACCTTAAAGATCATCTGGTTACAACCCCCCTGCCATGGACAGGGACATATTTCACTAGACCAGAGTGTTCAAAGTCCCATCCAACCTGGCCTTGAACACTTCCAGGGATGGGACATCCACAATCACTCTGGGTAACCTGATCCAGTGCCTTACCATCCTCATAGTGAAGAATTTCTTCCCAATACCTAATCTAAACCTAACCTCTTTCAGTTTAAAGCCATTATCTCATACCATATCACTATAGGCCCTTGTAAAAAGTCACTTTACAGCTTTCTTGTGGGCCCCCTTTAGACACTGTAAGGCTGCTATAAGATCTCTCTGGAGCCTTCTCTTCTTCAGTTGGAACAATCTCTCAGCCACAAGGACTAGTCCTAGAGGCTGGGAAATTAGTCTAAATTCCTTTGTATCTGCACACGTACTCATACGACACTATGATTATACATAATAGTCTTACATGAAAAAAGGCTACTCTATTAAAAAGCAATTAGCAAATACAAGAACATCTGCTGTGACTGGATGCTTTGTTTAGTTTGTTCCTGGGTGGATACCAAGCCAAGACCAGCAAGAGACCTGGGGTCTAGAAGCATTTGCCACCTCTGCATTAATAAATGGAACAAGCTGTGAAATGCTCCCAGTCAGTTTACATGGACAGTTAGATTGTTAAAACAATCCCTACCACAGCTGTGGCCTGGGAAGACTAGTGGTGCCCAGAAATATCCCCCCACGGAGCTCAGGAATGTGAGCATTTGAGGGACCATTTCCAGCATGCCACTTTCTTGCCTCCAAGGGGGCTTTGGATCCTGGAAAGTTTATGAGGTTCAACATGAGTTGTAGGATACTCTGTGTTGGTTTGCCACAGTGTCTGGAAATGTTCCTGAGTGTGTTGAATTCCCTAGCCTAGGGCAGAACATGTTTCCTAGCTCTCAGCCAGGCCAGACCACGAGTTGAGGCAGGGGCCTCTTGGAGCTGTTGTCCTGCCAGGCAGACACCTTTCATAAGGCTGTATTTTTGGTGCATTGTCACAATTAGCATTTGAGCAGCAATTTTTAGTGCCACGATTTTTGACAGAGTGTCCTAGGGTTGTCCTTGTCTTGGCCCTGCTTTTCCAACAAGATGCCTCCAGCCTTCCTATTCCCTCAGTTTTCCTTGAGAAAAAAGGAAGGAAGACAAAATAGGGGCTCAGAGAGTGCAGCTACTCAGCCATGGGGGGTAAAGCTCAGAAGCCCTTGCTTTCCTTGAAGGAAGTTTTTTTCATTGTCAGCAGATGAGAAGGGGAAGTTGGGGGTGGGGGCAGACTGCCGAGGGCTGCTTTGATGTTGGCCTGTTTGTTTTGCTTTCTGCTTCCTGGACCCCCACGCGAGGGGCTGGGACCGTCAGTTGTGGAAGAAGCACGACAGGACGGCCGCAGCAGCCCGCAGACAGGATGGCAGCAGATGTCGACAATAGGAGTGGGTGGCATCAGCTCAAAGCAAAGCAGAGATAACCTGAAAGGATGAGATCAGAGAGTGAAACAGAGGGATAGGGAATTCTGGTGAAGCAGTAGGTGTCTGTGGCAGGACAGCAAGGCTCATGCAAATGGGGAAAGCATAAGTGGAGACCTTTGGGAAGCTGTGCAGTGGAGCCTTCCATGAATTTGTCTCAAAGTTACTCATTTTCAGTCTTGACAAAGTTCAGCTGTTTATAAGTGAGGATATCACAGGCTAACGGGCTTCAGGCTGGCACAAGGCCAGTGGGCAGTGTGCCCTTGAGGGTGGGCTCCGCTGGGCACTGGCTCACTTCAGCCAGGTTTGAGGCAAACCAGAAGCCATGATAACTTTTTGGGATCTCTGTGACACAGCACAGATCAGACAGGCAACTCCTGAAATATTTTCACATATTTGCAGGTTTTTTTATCCCTTAACCTGTTTATTTTTATGGTATCTCGTGGCTGAGAAAAAGTCATGGCCAAGATAATGTCACATTGACAGGTAAGAAAGCAAAAATCTGGATTCTTTCAGGTTATTTACAGATCCAGTCTGATACCACAGAGCTGGTCTCATAAAAGAGAAAGAAAATTAGCTCCAGAAGTAGTCAGTCAGAATTTCCATCATCAAGGCGTTAATCTTGAAAATGGTAACCCAGGTGGATGGATCAAGCCACAAAATGCCAATCTGTATCTCATAGTAGCAACAGGACACCCTGGCCATAACTGGTCACTTATGGCATGTCAGTAGATACCTTAATGCAGTGCCTGTACTTATGTTCTGGCAGATACTTACTGGAAATATAAGCCTCACATTTGGGATCAACTCCAGAGAGACCAATAAATAGTGACAGCTTTAACTGTGGTTTTCTGTTAACAGTTAGAGATATTTTCCTCCAAAAATGGTAATTCTGGTAATGACTTCAGTCACTTGTATCTTTGCACTCAGCTGACATAACCAGCACTAGAAGATAAAGGTAGGTAACAGGCAAAGTGATAAGAAAATATGGAGCACAGTGTAAAAACACAGGTCTTCTGTAAAAGATAGTGACAGTGAAATGTTTCCTGCCAGGAATACTTCCACTGAGAGAATTCAGGGAGATGCAGATGCAAACAAACAGCACTGATCCGGCCATGATGTACTTGCCCTTCTGCCAGGGACCCTGTCTCAACTTAAGGAAGATGTGATGAATATTGTGTGTCCTTGGAGAAAGCTCTGGGCTTTAAGGGACAGAAGCGAAGACATACCGCATGTCTGATACCTGGGCTACAGAAAGTGTGTAACTACATTACTCTAAATACTGCAAGAAGGCTTGAATTACAGAAATGAAATGAAAGTCACTTTGTTTCGTGAAAATCCCTTTACTCCGAGGGAAAACGAGAAAGAGAACAGCAGAGGGCACTACTTCGTTTTGTGAAAAACCCAGTTGCAGAGTCAGGTCAAAACTGGGAATTATTTGGGATACTCATGCTCTTCCCTTTTGTTTTGGTGTTTCCAGCCTTCTTAGAGAGAGTTTGTCTACTTTAGGAGAGCAATAACATTAAATGACTATTTTGCCCTGTGTGCATTCCAACATCGCACTAATCAGTGGCATGTGCATGATTAAGCATTAGGACCAGTTCTGCAATTCTTGTCAAGCAAAAGCAAAACACTATCAAGCAACTGAATCTTTGCACTCAAGCACGTCTTGCATTCACGTCTCAGAGGCCTTTGATTAGGACCTGAAGGTCTAGGCCATTCATCACATTTTGCAGGCATTTGAGAAATGAGTAGTTCCTACCTACGGCTCAGTGTATAATGATTAGACATAAGGCCACTAGTAAGGCAGTGAGACTGAGAACACCATATGTGCACATACTGGAGCTATAAATTTATAACAATGTTTTTGTTTATGGAGCTTTTACAAGTCAGTCAGGAATACGGGTCTTTAAATTAACAGGAACTCTAGATACCATATATAGATGCCTGGTGGGGAACTGGGGCTTAAATGTGGCTTCTATTTTTCATATGAATTCAGAGGGTGAAATGGCACAGTCTCTAGAATGGAATGTTTGAGTCAAGGAACCATAATTTTCTAGGGGGAATTAACCTGTTAGGAAATTGCTTGCCTCTTATTATTGGTCATAAGTCTGTTTATCATGATACAAACAAAAAACACATATATCTATTGTGTCTTTTGTCAGCAGTGTATTTTGTTCATTTTACAGTGATCTTATAGATCAGGCCTGTTGAACACAACTAAGAAAAGATACAAAGTTTTCACAACTATGTAACTGTGTTTTGGACACAGGTGACAAGAAAACAAGATACAGACTAACCCAAATAAGCTACTCAAAGTACATCAATAAACTAATTTATTAACCTTTAACTGTGACTTTTAAAAATAATATAATAGTTATTAAAATTTGAAAAAATTGAAATTTCTAGCATTGGTTTTGGTGGTGAGCAGGGTGAAATCTACATCTACAAAAAACTGCATACACAAACAAGGTTTGTGGATTACCCATTTTGCATGGTCAGCTACCATGAATGCATAGATTGAGCTTGAGGCCACAAGACTGATGTCTCCAAAGTCTGATGGAAAATTAGAGATGTGAACAAGTTTGAATGAACACGCACCAATTCAATCACCCTATAAAACTCAAACCAACTCAAATGGGAAAATAGATGGTGGGAAAAGATACAACCTACTATTTTTGTTTTAAATAAGCATTTCACAACAAAAGAAAGCACAAGCCCCAAACTCTTGAACTTTTTGTTTCTGGCCAAAGTTAAAATAGACGCAACAGAACAGTGGGGGAAAAAATCTTGTTTTTCAGAATAACTGGACTGAACAGACTCTGCTTCGGGGCTCAGGCTGTTAAAAAATGTCACACTGAGTCTCTTCAGTTGAGTTTTACAGGAGAAGGACCAATATACTGGCTGCTCTTCTAACTTCAGCTTTAGAAGTTTCAAGTTTAGAAGAAATGTGCCTCTTGCCACCACACGGCACTGAGTTTTATGTGTGATTGAGCATGCTGGCTCCATGGATGTTATATTCTAGCCGTGTCCTTAAAATGACACACATACCCTAATTGATCATGTGCACCCTAGCCCTTTCCATAGTCTGTCCACAGAAGTCTGTCTGTCTGCCTGCATAATTTTTTGACCTCCAAATGTAAATTAATAGTCTGGGCACCCTTAAGAGCCTCCGTTTACCTGTATTGTGACCTACCAGCATATTTGAAGAAGTGTTATATTTTCAGTCTACACAGACGTCAAGGAGGCCTTGCAGTTATATTGTCTCATCTGTGGTTATTCAGCTGCAGAAAATCCCCTTTTCCGTGATACAGTTGGAGTCCAATTTACCACATTCCAATTAACTACTTCTGTTGGTATTAGTTTTCATGTGGTCCATTGCTTTTACCTGTGATGGTTTTTTTCCTATCCAGAGCCAAGTGGTTAGCCAAGGTTCAGGATCTTACAGGTTTAGGAAAAATCATAATAATGTTTATGTACAAACAAGTTATACATAACTCTATATCCCTAAACACAGTAAAAATGAAAAGCAGGTAGATTACTTTCTCAAAGTATGTAAGAAGTCACATACTATCAAAAGGTTTCCCAGTAGTCCTTTGCTGAAGAATTTCTCTGTGTCCTCACAGGACACTTTCAACTCCTTTGCAAGTAAACTGGGGCTTTGCAACAGAAAGCCCAAAATTGGTTCATAGACACTCAGTCTGTTCAACCCTGAATCTGACCTGACCTGTTTTCTTTATGGTAAGCTTTCCTAATATCCATCAGGATGTCTCTGCTAAGAGTTTTTTACTTCACTTGAGCTGTGCAACCTTCTGTGTGCATCCAAGATAAAATCAATGGCAATTATGAATAGTGTCCAATACAGGAATAAAAAACCAACCAACCAACAACAAACAAAAAACCAAACAAGAAAAACCCCACCAACAACAAAATGTCTCCTGTGTTCCATTTTTTTGTCATAAACTAGGCATTACTGAAGAGGAAAGGAGGGATTCCAGAGGATATAGAAAGGGCGAATGTAGTTTAGAAATGACCTCCTGGACACATAAGATAATCCACAGTGAAGGCTATGCTTTTGTAAAGCTGTATATTGCTTTATTCTCTTCATCCTGTAAGACACTAGAATATCAAATGAAGTAGAAGAAGCTGATGTCTCATAAAACATGCTGTCTTGTTCTTTCTTATTCTTGTGTTTATACTAGACATGCCACTATTTCAAGCTTCTTCACTATAATATCCACACGCTCTCCTGGCAGCATATTCCACTCTGGTCTGTATGAGTGGAGAGTGGTCCTTTCTCCAAATTTTTCTGCATTGTAGATATGGTCTGTGATGAAAGCAATGAGCAAGAAATAACATTCACTCCCTATTCTGTGTTTTTTCTTATTGAAATTGACAGTATAGCTGTGCATAGTGTTTTCACTTTCTTGGCTGCTCCCTTAGAAAATGCAAAGATACTAATTTCACTACTCTGAAAACCCAGGACACAGAAGATTTCCTGCACAGCACAACAAATTAGGCTCATGTTCTAGAAATACTGGTCTGAGAACAGATCGCTACCTCTCACACTATTTGCTGCTCTCTGCAGTACTGTTAAAGACTGGTCTGTCCACCTCTCATAAAGCTCACCCTTGTTCTGAAAGTCTGTGGGATCCTTAGGAAGCAATCATGCTCTGTGCTGGAGATTTAAAGACTTAAGAGATGCTTAGACCTCATACTGGTCCTTTGCACAGGAGGTGCATTTCACTCAGCATAAGATTTTTTACAGTAGAACCTAGTTTTAATAATCAGTCTTTCAGACTGATTGAAAGCTCCTGCTCCACTTTAGCTATTAATCTTCCTCAGAACACATTTAGGTCCTTATTGCTTTATATACTAAAAGCAGGTAACCACAATGCTGTATGTCTGTCACAACTTCAGGGGACACTGTAGCATCACTCTCTGTGGTATCCTTTTTCTGGTTCCAATCTAAAATCAAGCACCTGCTTGAGACATTTGACTTCAAAGTGGTTCAGGGCTCATTTCTGCCCTGAGGGTTGGATTCTTAATTTTTAAATTTTTTTTTTGTGAAAGAGTAGTTGCTATGGCCACATCTGAATTTTCAATTCTGTTGAAGTTAAATTTCAGTGGGTGCAGTGCCATACAATATACTTATTCCAGTTTAGCCAAGTCAGTTACTTTATAAAGGCCCCACACTTTCTTCCTATGCTACATTGCCTGCCATGTGTTTTCACAACTGCTATAGATTTTAAAAAGAGAAAACTTCTGTTTGTTAGATAGAATGACCAGCATGTGGCTATACTGGTATTGATGCTGAAACTTAATACATTAAAGATAAGAATTGCTTCCAGGTATGTTAACAATAAAATCTTTCTCTGAGGGTAAGGTAATGAGTTCATATTTACACAGGGAAAATCAGATACTGAAGCAGAATAGTGGGTAAGAGTCCCATATCTTAATATAAGCATAAGTTTTGTTCTTTTTCCATGTAGTAAGATTATTCTGATTATTATTTCAATCATCAGTCATTTACTGTTTATTGTACTGATATAAAAAGTCATGAAAAATTAAGAATCTGAGAAAAAAATGTTTTCAAAATACTTGGAAATTGGGCAAGATTCTCAGAGTTCAGATAAGGTGTTCAGAAATCTCTCATTCTATCCAAATCACCTTCAGTGCCAAGAACTGAAAAACCCCAGATTCTGTTGTTCTTTCTGCTTCATCCATTTATATCTCATGTAGAACATTTTTTCATAGGAAGCAGTCTCCAATCATTCTTGCAGTTATTAAACAGCTGCCAAATTTTGGCCTGAAATTCTCCGTGTCTTTATTCCACTAATCTATCAAGCCATAACCCCTCCAGATGAAGTTATCAAAAATTTAATTAAATATACAATCACAAAACATAAAATTGACCTGAAAATATTGTAAATTCCTATCAAGACCTGAGTTCAGGCTTCTGTTATTTTGATCTTATAGCAACTGAAACTCCATCTATTGCTATGTATTTTATAGTAGTGTACAAAGAGAATCCCAGAACCTCTCACTTCAGTCATTATGTTATTTGTGCCCCAGGAAATATACACCCTCAAATCCAAGTTCTGGAAGTCAAATAAAGGAGGAAATGAACTTACTATTTCATCTGGAAAAGTAAGTTAAATCCAGTCGCACCTCCCACTGAAACCAAAAGATAGCTTTTTATATGTCTCTACATGTTAAAAGTATACTATCAGATATCTGCTATCTGATTTTAACCACCATGTAATATGAGTATTGCAAATGTTGAAATCATGTGGATGTAAAGTTGGAAGGAACCTTGAGAAATCCCATAATCCAAAGCCCTGCCTGTCTTGTGAGATCTGTATGGCTGCAGTATCAGCATAATCCTTTCTAATCTTTAATAACATTAATTCTCAAATATATCCATATGGGTGAGGGACGTACAACAAGCCATTCATGGGAAGGAGAAGTAGGAATGAGTTGGAACACACTGGTGTTTGCAGAAGTCACAGATGTTTCCAACAAAGGAGGGACCAAAAGAACGGATTTCCTAGTCCCTGCCTGGTCTTCCTACCACCAAGTCAGTTTCCCAGGTGAGACAGAAAATTTGAGATACAGCCACTCACCACCTTGCGGAGTGTGTTACATGGCATCAGATTCACATGAATATATGATACAGAAGTAGGAGGCCACATTGTGATTAGCTAGATCTGCCTTTCTTTAATACTCCAGTACACTATTGCTTGGGTCTTTTACTCTAGGCAGTTATCATGATCAGATTTGATAACTCCCTCTCACCCTGAGAATATTACTATTAGTAGACTTTTTTCCACCAAACAAGGAAAAGAAACACTGCATTGTCTATTCATTGCTGTGAAACATCCTTATAATATGAGGTGGCAGTCAAAGCTGAAAGGAAAAATAGAAATAAATCACATTGATATGAATGTAACACATCTTTCCTCTGTCCACGTGTCTGTCTCATTTATCATTTCTTGTTCTCTGTCAGATATATAGGCTGTTCTTTTCTCAGTCTTCCAGTTCAGGCTTGATAAAAAGAAAGAATTTTTCCTAAGATTTTTTAATTACTTTAAATGAAAATACAATGTTAAGACTGTTACTTTCAAGTGTTTTGGGACAGAGTGGCATCCAGGAACCAGTATTATAGCAAGGGAATGTCAAAGTCATCAGAGATCGCATGATGTCATATGCATCAGAGAACTGAAAGTTGCCTTGTGTGAAGATGGAAGGAAGGAAAGGTTCATTTGCAGAGTCAAATGGAGCTGGTAGTAAGAACTAAAGGTAGGAAAGGGACAGAATAGGAGGAAGGTGTGATAGTTTTGGTTGAGAGAGTTAATTTTCTTCATAGTAGCTGGTATGGGACTACGGTTTGGATTTGTGCTGCAAACAGTGTTGATAACACAGGCATGTATTAATTATTACTGAGTAGGGCTTACACGGCATCAAGGCCTTTTCTGTTCCTCACCCACCCCATCAGTGAGTGGGCTGGGGGCGCACAAGGAGTTGGGAGGGGACACAGACCAAAGGGATATTCCATAAGGCATCATGCTCAATGTATAAAGCTTGGGGGTGGAAGTTGGCAGCGGCTACTGGTACTCAGGGACTGTATGGGCATTGCTTGGTTGGTGGTGGGCAATTTCTCTCTTCTGCACTACTTGTTTTTCTTGCGTTTGCTTTTATTTCCGCCCCCGCCCCCCCTTTGTCCTTGTTGGCTTTTTCCTCCTTTTTTAAAAAATTATTAAACTTTCTTTGTCTCAACCAATGAGTTTTTATACTTTTACCCGTCTGGTTCTGTACACCACCCCATTGGAGGAGACGGGGGTGCGTATGAGAGGCTGTTGGGTGTTTAGCTGCCTAATGGAGTTAAACCATTACCAATGGGGTCTGGGCAAAAGCTTGAACACTGGTGAACAGCACTGTGGTTAGGAGATCACAATCCCTCCTCAAGTCTTCCTATTTCCCTATTGCCCAAATGCTCATGAGTAGCAAACCACTTGTTATTGCTGTTACCCTTTACTGACAGTTTTGTCAGCTTTTTTGTTAATGGCTTAAACAGCAAAAATGCTCTGAAAATTAATTCTGAAATTTTCTTCTGTTCAGAATTAATGTGGAAGTCAGCACAATGATAGAAACAACTTTTTTGGATCTGATTATATTTAATTAAAAAAAAAAAAAATCAATTGGGGCACAGGAAGTATTTGCACCAGTGATGCAGCATAGCTGCATAATGAAAGAAAAGCATTTGAAAATCACCCTTCTTCTTCTGCTCAGAATTGCAAGTTGGCTGTCACTAAGATGGACCCAGTTAAGGCAGCTGATATTGTAGGGACCAGCTCTTATCCTTGCCTCAGCTGGGAGTGTCCAATAAAATCTCTTAAATCAAAATGATCCGTGTTGGTCGCCTGTTAGGTGCTGTATACAAGTACACCTACTAAAGAGTTGTATCTGAAGGAAAATGTCTGTGCGTTCCCTATAGCAGTATCAGCTGGAACTCTCAAGTACAGGGAATGCTTCATTACCCATTAAAAAATCTAGGTTCTAGATAACTCCCAACTGGCATCTGAAATTAACAAGTACCTCTAACCTTACTCTGTACAAGTTTCATATTCTTGCATATGAAAGAGGGACAATAGATACCATGCCTCAGGGAAGTTCTGAAGATACCCTAAACAGTATTACTAAAGTAATTGCATATTTCAGAGTTATGAGCACACAGAAAACCCTAAGAGAACATATATAGTAGACACAGTGGGAAATAAAACCACCACCGAAATAACTGCTAAGTAAATAAGAACTGCTTGTTCTTTACATTGGAAGGGAAAAGGCTCTGCAGTCACAAAATTAAAAATTATATTATAATAAAAATATTTAAGGACACTGAGCTAAAATGTTTTTCTCCAACTTTTTTTAATTTTCAGTTTTATAATTATATTTACCATTATCATACTCTTTGTAGCACAATCAAATGACCTTCAAGTTTTTTTGTACTATGAAGTGCATGATTATGACATACAGCAAAAGAATTTTACAGTCATTCATACTGAATCATGGGATTAATCACAGGAAGCACAACCTTAAGTGAATTATATAGATCATATCAAATAAATGGAAGTAAAACCTTTCCACTTCACCACTCTTCACTCCCTGTACAGCACACTGCATAGACCATTTTTAAATTCTTGAACAAATGTGGTAATTTCTGAGAAACTATTTTTCAATACCTTCTTGCAAAACCAGGATTACTTTTTCCTGTTTTGTCTAGTAAGATATTAAGCCTTCAGTCCTGTGGTTTCAGGTGGAAGAATAATATGGGTAACTGGCGTATGATCCAGTCTGTTGGCTCGATGTGAGAATCCAAAGCTTCACCTCAATTATTAAGGCATCCCTGGGATGAACACACCCAAATGTGTTGCTAGGAATTTGATCAAAATGCCACAAGTCTTATCCTGCAGCAAGTCAAAATATTCTCTGGTTGTTTCTCTACTTTACTACACACTTAGCACAGATAAGCGCATGCAAATCATAATTTACCTTACACAGTGACTTAGAAACAAGCATTTAAAGACATATTGATTACCACTTTCAGCAACCAGGTCCTCAAGCACAGATTTTTAGGAAAAGTTGCCATGATATTCCCATGCTAGCCATCTTTAAGAATCACAGTGGTTTTGCCCCATCTTCAGCCCAGCTGCTCCCTCAAGCCCTGCAGCAGATCAGTAGGTCACCCACCACTCCCCAGGGTTTGCTCTACATCACAATAACCAAACACAACTAAATTCACTCCAGTTAATTCATGCCCCTAGGTGCCCTAAGATTACTCACAATCAAACAAGTCACTGTTATCCTTGGAAAGCAATGGGTGGTTCTTGGCTACAAAATTAAATCAGTTCAAAAATATTTGACAGCAGCTGGGTTAGCTGAGGCAGAACTAAGCAGAGCTCAGCTGCATGGACAAACAAGAACTATTTTCCTTTTATACCCAGTCAGAATTAGAGGATAACAAAGCACAACATGAGGAGAATTGTCATTCTGTCACCTGCAACTCAGGAATGCTGCAAGGCTCAGATTGGTGCCTTGCTTTGCCCCTTCTCACTGTCTGAAGTCTCAGGTTTACAGTTACCATCATCAGGGTATTAAAGCTCTGCAGGCATCATCTACATCTGTCTGCACCTGGCAAATCCTGCATTCTCCCCCTCGTATAAATCCTACTGCTGAAAAGTTGGTTTATACATTCCATGCACTCAGGGTTAACCTTGCAGTCTTAAAAAACTTTTGGCTCATAAGCTATATAAAAGGGAAATTAAAAACCAGAGGGAGGAGAACAGACAACAATTAAACACACTAAAATTAATTAGGTTTTTTGAAATGTGCTGGTGACCTGAAAAGAAACATGTCAGTTTCTAAACCTTTTCAGTACTTTCATATGAGATACCTTTTTCAATTTCTCTGCTTTCTATCTTGTGGTCATTTTGGTCTTGAGCGAAAACCCAGAGATACACCAGTTTATTCCACATAAGCATCTGTAAGATTACTTGCTTATCTGAACTTTGTCCTGAGCTCTTTGTTTGAGAAATCAAACCATAAATCAACTTCCTTGTGGTATTCCTAGGAATTATTTATTGTTGGCTAGACTGGAGACAGTGTAAGATACCCTTTCTTGTGGTATTTTGGGACTTCAGATTGTAGCAAGATTACCGCAGGCTCCCAAAACAGATATGGACACACATACAAAATAAACAAGAAGGACCTACCACAAATTTGTGCTACTTGTGAAATGCTCACTATCAGAAAGAGGGAGCTAAATTCAGTTCTCTCTCCTGGTGTTGACCAGGACTAATACTCTTACCTTCAATGAAGCTATTCTGAATCATCACTAATTAAACTAGGATGGTATCATAATTAAAAATCTTCAACTGAAAAATTAGGTTGTGCCATCTTCTCTGCTGATGTCATTGACTAAAGGAAACTACATGACAATGCAGAACTAAGTTTATTTTCTTTTAAAGAAAAAAAGCTGGATCCAGAAGATCTCATCTCCTGTTTCTCAAAACAGTCTCCTAATTATCTACATAGGCTTTGGGGTCACTCAAAGTGAAAGATTATGCTAAAATGCATAGTTTTTTTCCAAGATAATTGCATGTTGTCATCGATTGAAACATTACCACTGCAAACATGCCATGCATGAGAAGAACATTTCCCCACAGAGTGTTTGACTAGAAGACTGTTTTCCTTTAGTGGTGGAAGTTGATTTGTAGTGGCTTGTACTGTGCCTGTTTTGAGCATCCACAAAATTCTCTAGCTCATCGTAATGTATTTATTAGTGTGGGGTAATCTGAGATTATTTGCTTTCTGCTGTGGAGGGTGGTGATCCAGTGTCTGTACAGTCTCCAAAGCCTGCTTTTTGTGTCTAACTCTGTTTCTTCAGAAAATAGTGTGATGCACTCTGGAAACAGTGTTTGCAGGAAAAGCAGTAGCAGACATAAAGAATCAAGAAGTTTGTGTGGCTCAATCTCCAGACTTCAAGTTTAAGATCATAAATGTATGGTTCTGGTATTGAGTGGGGCATTCAGAAATCATCCAGTTCTTCCTGTAAAAAGCAAAAGCATCAGAGAATTCAGCTCAGGTGGGAACAGTGGGAAGTCAGATAATCCTGTCAACAACCTTATCACATCCTAGCCATAGGCAGATGGGTCTGCTTCAGGAAAAGTGCATTAGCATTAACCCATGGTCAAGAAGAGCTGGAGAAGGGTCATGGACCATGCTGCACAGTCCTCTCAACTGCTGTACTAACTACAGGATGCCGGAGTACCGGAGTGCTGGCTGGTGAAAGTCAATGAAGGCAAATCAAACAAGCAATGTTGGTCTTATGAAACAGCAAGAAGGAGCAGAGAGCTGGGGAGATACAGGAGGATGAGAAAACAGTGGAGGAGAAATATAAAAGCTTTGGACTGACTTCCTCCAATTGCTGAACCATTCTTCAGGCAACAGGAGAGCTGGCTCAGACGCCACTAAGGGTCTGTAGAAGGGAAGTGGGTTTGTGGCTGAGGATTTCCAAGCTGTCAGTGTGAGACAGCTTGACCAGTTGTGTGTCCCTAATGGGCATGGTCAGGAAGAAACAAGGGTATGGGAATTTTCTTCAGAGAAAACAGGAAATGGAGATCTGTGTGAACTTGATGGGGGCAGGAAAAGATGAAGGAAGTAAAGGAAAAAAGAGCTGCTGGAGAGCCTGAAATGGGACACACCTGCTGCACTCTGCTAACTGAATTTATGGAGTTTGCAAAATACAGCCAGATTAGGTTCTCCTTTGAAAGCAAGAAAGTGTAAATGTCTCACCTTCTCAGATTGGCTGAAAACTTCCAACTGCAAATTTCAGGCAAATTCATATGCAGTTCCTGAACTGACAGGTAGCCTGAATCACAGAAGGCTCAAAAGTCATTAGACTCTCAATAAACTCCATAGAGTGCCAGAGGAATGTCTCTTTAATATCAGCTTTCAATCCCCTGTGAAGAAAAATACAAAGGCTGGATTTCAGTGGGTCAAATGGCGATGTCTGGAATTTGGACACTTCCATCACAACCAGCAATTCCATATTCCCGCTACAGTCAACAATGTCCTGGTCAGTTAAGTTCAGTCCTGATTCATCTAAACCTCAGTCAGTCATTTTAAAGGTCCCTGATGAATCACACCCTTGGAATATCCATTTCTTTCCATTAGGTGGGAAGGGCTCAGAGAAGAGCTACACCCAAAAAGACAAATAAAAAGGCTAGGAAAAAAAAGAGAGGAGGATAAGAAAAATGAAAGCTGTAATTTCAAGGTCTCCCCATGTGACAAAGATGTACCTAATGAAGACCAGAACCCCCCGTTTTATTGCCATAAGAAGGCAAATTCTGTTGTGGATGGAGAGGGGCAGGGAGTTCCCACATTAATTCAGTTCCCACAACTAAAGCTTGGAATTTGGCCTGTTGCATCAAAGTTTGTCAGCATGACACTTCAAAATCCTTTAGTTTAACACTCTATTCAATTCTGATTTTGCCAGTTGTTGTGCTGTTTTATCTTCACAAATCCATATGTTTCACAAAGAATACACTTTTCCAAACATAAATATCTTCAGCTGTTAAATCCCAAGTAATCCAAGTTCAGCTACAAGACAGACAGACTCCCAAAAAGTTAAAAGTAAGAAAAAACCAGTCACAAATATCTTACCTTAAAAAATACCTACACTTTTCCAGAAACAGTAAGCTGAGAAGGAAACAGAATATCTGAGGATTTCTTTTGATGAGGCACAACCCTGGGAAAAATATTTCTAGAAATTGAAATTCAAAACAAAATGGGCTTCAGTTACTTGCCTGGTAATATCCAGAATACTACACTGCATCCCACTGTGGTGCTATTTGATTAAGCATTCTCTTTCTCAAATACTAGTGTATATTCATGGCGGATCACTAAGCAAACACATTCAGAAAAGAGCAGATATGAAAATGTTCTCTGTCAGCTGTATAAAAAATTGAAAATAACATTCCTCAGGCTGAGCAGCAAGCCTCAGTCCATGAGTGCTCCCCTTAGACAAAGTCCTTCCTTAACAGCTTGGAAAGGGCAGTGAGCTGTCCTTCACATAAAAGACCCTGAAAACCAACCAGGAAGGTGAAGTCAGCTTTATTTAGGAAAAAGTGCAATTGGTGGACAAAAATCTGCCTCCTTCTGTTAGTAATCTCAGGATTACTTAAAGGAGGCAATGCCTCCCCATCTGGGTGGGGAACGTATTTCCCTTCAAAAGCAAGGCTTTGTGGATAAGGAAAGGGAATGCCCAGCCTTAAGTGATGTGAAGGCTGCAAAAGAGGTTATTCAGATGTTAATGAACCAAGTCAGTTTTGGGTAAGTCTCTCCTGCATAGTTCTCTATTTTTAGTTCTAACGTGGCTTTTCGTCCTTATTCAGCCACAACATTTAATGAAGACCATTGCATTGAATGCACCTTTTGCTGAACTGAGCTGAACTTACTCTTTGAAATTGAGTAAAACTCTCAAAGTCGTTAATAATAATTAATATCCCTTTGAAGTAATCTTTACAGGTGTTATCATGCAGAAGAAAAAAACCCAAAACAACAAAACAAATCCAAACCTAAAAACACTCCCCCATCACCTGGAAGAAAATTTCACCACCTTAACTCACTTAACTTATTTTACTGATTTTATAGTACATAACATATATAGAAAGGAAGGTAAAATGTGGTCAGGACTGGCCAGAAAGCAAGAAATTCTGACTTTGAGACAAGAGGTGTCCACAAGAATCTTTTGTTTTCCCTCTCCTCTTGCAAATACAACTCCTAAGTTCCCATTCTTTTCAGTGGTGTTATTTGTACCGTGTAACCCCTTCAAATATTAAATACAATTGAGCTAGATATTTCCCGTGAGTTTTAATTAATTGGAAAGAGAAGGTTGCAATATGCAATTCCTGTTCCCTTCCCTCATTTGAAAATTAGTGAATTTATTCAGATACTGTTATTGTGTACAGGAGAATAAGTGATACTCATTTGTCTTAGGAATTCTGTCTACTAGAAGCTAGGATATAGCAGGGATTATTAAATCTATGTTATTTTTGACTGTCTTAATTTAATAGTCATGTTTTAGAATGTATTTTTTGTGAACCAGAATGTAAAAATAACAGAGAAGAAATGCACAATTTATATTTGTTTTATTAAGATGAGTTGAGATTGGGGGTTTTGAAATTATTTTTCTAGGTTTTCATTTATGTAAGGATAGTTAATGTCGCTATTGGTCCATTCACCTGAGGACCTACAAAGGCTCACCCATTATTGCCTTATAAACCAGAAAGTATGCAGGAGAAACTTTTCAGGACACAGCTGCATATCCACTCTCTTTATGAGGCTAAAATCCTTATAAAGAATCAGAGCAACCTGAGTTTTCTGTAAGAATTGAGAACTCCTACACCTAAATTAATATAGCTCATATTACAGTGTGCAAAGGAGTACCGTATCCGTGCATAAATGCAGAAAGACCCATTAATGGTTTTATTTGAAATATTCTTTTTGAAAAACTCTGGAAGCCATTTGGTACCATTTGGTGAAGTGCTTGTTGAGTCAGTAGTGGAGGACTTTCCTTCTGCAAGTCTCCTCTGAACAAATACCAGAAAAAAAATAAACACACAATTTGAAATTCCATGTATCTCCTTATTTTGTAGTGTCTCTTCAGACAGCTCAGAAGAGTGAAATACAGAAAGTGCGTGTGGGCCAGGGGTGGGCTATCCATTTTTCCTTCCCTCAGGGGGGGAGTGGCAACCACTGTTTCTTGGCATTCACTCAGCCCTCCTGCTCTGGCATAATCAGGAGATGGAAATGTACCGTGACTAAGTCTCTTTTATACCAAATCCAAACATTCTTGTCAACGCCAGGATTCAATTTGCATTTTCAATGCCAAAGGCCGGCAGACTAACTCTACCCTCTGTGTAGTAAGTCAATCCCATAGATGAAGGGAAAAACTTATTCAGCTTAATTTAGATTACCAAGGGACAATTCTGAGACTTACTACATAAATTATAGTGAAAAAAAGTTACAGAATATGGAGAAAATGGTCCTTTTTGTTTGTTTTCTGAAGAAAGATCTGTTGTGCCAGCAACAGTCTGAAAAAGTGATTTTTACCTTCTGACAGGACAGATCTATTTCTCAGCTGCTTTTAAGGAAAAAATCCTACAGTAACCCCCCCTGCCCACCTCCACTACCAGTCAAGAGTGAGTGGTGCAACCATTGCAAGATGGAAGAATTCAAAGACAGAGAAGGTAGGGAATCAGATTGCTAGCATAGTTATGGAGGTATTTCCTCAGAAATGCTAAGTCAAATTTCAAACATTTATAAAACTTTAATAAACCAGGTTGTCAGACAGAGAGCTGGGAGAATTTCTTAATTATAACACCTGCCAACTCAGCTCTATATTCAGTTTCATACTTGGCAGACTTTTTACCTCTCTCCATATCATTTGTCTGTCCATCTGATGCACTGTATATTTTTTTGGCTTTCTCCTCATCCTGGCTATCTTGACTCCTGAATTTACTTTGTGCACCACCTCTGGAGGAAGCACCACCACTTTGGTAACCTCCTATGCACTTGTACCTTTTTTTCAAAAAAAGATGAGCTTCTTTCTTTCTTTCTTTATTTCTTCCTTCCTTTCTTTCTTTCTTTCTTTCTTTCTTTCTTTCTTTTTTTTCTTTCTTTCTTTCTTTCTCATTCACTGTCATACTCTTTGCTGTCCTGCTCTGACTGAGCTTTCTCCCTTCTGTTCATTCGTATCCCTCTCCACAGTATTTTGACAATTTGTTTAAAGACTAGGCTGACATTTTCTAGAAAAACTTTGTCCTTTATTCCTTTCTTCCTGCTCTCTGTCAATCATAAAATCCAAAGCATTTCGGATTCCTGTCAGCTCTGTGTCTGTCAATTCCCTTTATTCCTTCATTTTTCCTTTTTGTGACAAGTTCTTTCCTTTCATATTAAGGCATGATTCACGATACCCTCACACATCATGTCCACTTTCTTCTCCCCAAACAGGCAACCTACTCTTCTTCAACCTCTTCTTTTCTGAAAATTTTTCTTTATTTATTTTTTTTTTTTTTTTGTGCAGGCTTCATGATTTCTTTGGCCTCTGTACTTCTGAAAAATGGTCTGATTTCAGTAAGTTTTCCTCCACTTTGTATTTCTCAAGGAATATTTTTTCAGCTTTTCTTATTTTCTGGCCTTATATTCAACACTAAATATAAAGAGGGCTTTTCCTCTCCTGTGCTCTTTAATGTAGATTTCAGGTGATCTTCCTTCATCTGGTGGCTGCTGCTGTCCTGAGGTGTCAGGGTATTATCTTGTTTAATACAGAACAAGGCAATAGGGATCCTAAGGGTGCAGTGCTAGAAATAAGTGAACCAGAGGGGACACCCATCACTATCATGATCTGGATGTGCACACTCTCAAATCACTGCATGACAATTTATCATGCCTGTACAGATTAAATGGTCAGGTTAAAGGAGGCAGCCGAATCTTACCACTAGGGCTCTATTGCTGCAGCACTCAGGTGCCCTGCAAAGTCTCCAGTCAGGCATTTTTTACTTCAAGGGATGCTGAGGGTGTATCACCAGCTAGCTCAATGGCAGTGGGATGTCCAGGGCTAAGCTGACACAGTCTATTTGATGTGGGATTATGACTGCGATGCTCAAGAGTGGAAAGGTGCCAGGCAGGACCAGAACATTCCACTCCCCTCCACTGATGGAACAGCAGAGAACCTATGCCTCCACTCCATCAAACATGGCAACACAGATCAGGGTTTATTCTCTTCCATCTTCATGTTTCCAGTTCATTCTCTTCCATCTCATGCTTTCCTCATCCACCTTTCCAGGGAGGATTTCTTCCTTTCTGAAGAGTCTGGGGCTTTTTTAGATGAGTGGAGATAAATGGGAAGGAGAATTGGGTGTGAAATTAATCGGCAGTTTGGTTAAATTCTGTAAATTGTTTTTCATTGGAATAAAGAGAGCAGAGGATTGGTGCTGTATGTTTTGAGACTCACTTTTCTGATATGAACCTTTTAAAATTGGAAGTGGATACTTCAAATGTGTTACAAGAGTTAAGGTTCCACATGGCAAACATATGGTCTGCTCCGCTGTGGTTCAGCAAAAATTCTGTCTTGTCGGCTAGGGTCACAAGCTGATTCTACAGCTTGACTCTGAAGAGCTCTACTTTAAAACTATAATTTTCATATAACCTTAGATTTCTCTAAGTATTTCATTGTTAAAAAAGCAATGAGAAGAGAGGAGAATGAACCAGTGTCAGTGAGCAACTTAAGGGTCTCATTTTGGACCTCTCTGGAACTGCCTATTTGAGTCCCTGCTACCTGCATCAGGCACTGGTTAAGAGCACAGGAACCTGGCATGGTACCCACAGTGCAATACATCCCAGTATTGTGTCTCTGATAGTGACCAGCCTCAGCAGGATGGTGTGGAAAGCTCTCTTACTGCTTTATAGTTACAACATGGATTGAGCCTGGAATTGTGAGGTTTAATAGCTCTCCATATTTTTTTTTTTAAATTTTGATTCTATTTATTCCAGTTATTTTTATGACTCATGTAAATGTTCAAGTTGATTAAAAAAAATCCTTGCTTCATATACATTACACAGATTTTTTTTCTCTCTTAAATAAAACCAGCACTGTATTCTAAAGTTTGTGGACCAGAAATACAGAGGTTTCTGTGTAAGTTATTTCAGGGCAGATGACACAGAGATGTTGCTTTTTTGTGAAGCTTCTGCTCTAACAGTACAACCCTTGTCAGATCACGATCAGTTCTATCTCACTTCTCTTTACTGCAGAGAGTGAACTTTTGGAAGGTTACCCTTAGTTTAGTTGCTCTATGTGCCAGGGCTAAATTATCTCAGAAGATATTGTTTCAGGCCTCCATGAGACGTGCACGGCTTTTGGGGGAATCAGTAGTTTTAACATATGGAAAGTTTGTAGCTCAACATGTATTTGTTGGATTTGTGCCAAGTGCAGATCTCAGTGAAACTGTTAACTCAAAATCTTCCTCAGATGTTGTCAGTCTTGCTGATGTGGCAGCTGTAGTTTGCTGGCTTGGTGCCATGGTGAAGGTTTAGAAACCAAGCACCTTTTTCTTGCTGATGCGGACTCACAGATATCTGAGTGCTCCTCCTTAATCGTCTCACGCTTTTGTATGTACTTTTCTCCTGGGTGAGCTCATTGCCACCTTGGTGTCCTGCCTAATGCCTATGCGGCAGTTTTGACATCTAATTCTTCAAATTCAGGATCTTCCTTTGTGCAGACATTTTCTCTGTCCTCTTCCCTTTTCCCCTGGTTTAACTAATGAGAAAGAAGAGAAATTCTTGTCTTTCCTCCAAACCCATTGCCCATGTCTTTTCTTTCGTCACTGTTGACAAGCCTTCCATCTTTCCAGACACTCAGATTTACAACCATGAAACTACTTTTCACTCCTCACTACCTAATATTTGTGTCCCCATTCAGTTTTGTCTTCTTTGTTTCTATAATCTTCTAAACCTACCTATTTTTCTTCTGTGTCACTCATCATTGTGCTCTCATGGCCTACCTCAACTTCCTTTGGTGTGCATTCCCTGGCACCCAGCTTCCCCTGTGCAGCCTACCTAATACTCATCAGCTAAAATAATTTCTTCTTCCTCAGATGAATTGTTTCTTTCTTGTTGTAAGTCCTTTTTCCACTCTCATTCCCTCTAAATCCAGTTCAAAAGCCCTGACAGAAGTTTTGTTTCTGCTGTACCCTCGTGTCTTGAATCCTGTCATGATTGTTTGCCCTTCCCACTCCTCCTGTTTCATTGCTGCATCCTCCCTTCCCATCCTTGCATGTGGAATTTGGGTCACGCTTCTTCCAGTGTGCAAACTACCCATTTCTTTCACTTAAGTCTCTTTTGACATACCACCTTTGATGGTTTTTCTACCCTAACATTTTCTCTAATGTGCTGCTTACTATTTCCCACTGGAACTATTTCTCCATATTGTAAGTCACTGCTCATGAAATTAAATGACTTAAACATTTAAGCTTAGCTCTTGACACCATTCAATTCTGTTTATCTCTGCCTTGTATTTCTTCAGTTTAAATTGTATCCCCTTTCTTTGAAGTGAGTATTCTGGTACAGGAATTCTGTTTTATCAGTGAATGGGTATTTGGTACTGTTGTGGCTAATCTGCAGTCAGAATCATTACAAATGCCCCCAAAATCATTAGTGAGATGACAAGAATAATAAATATTTCTCTTCATCCTTCTGGGGGACCACAGCATCCAGAGTGATCCTTTTTTGTTCCACCCATGTTCCAACCTTCTCCCTTGCAAGCACTCTGCCAGTTTTTTAAGTGCATCCTTTGTTGAAAATATAGACAGAAATTTGGCAAGCACCTTTTCGCAAGGATTGGGAAGAAGATTTCTGAAAAATGCGCTGCTGTAGAAGTTGTATGTACAAGTTTTTGGAGGTGAAATATCTTGCAGAGAAAATACAGTGAATGCTTAGTATTCACCTCTTTTACTGTTTGCCTTTAGTAGCAGTATCCTAAGAATAAATACTAATGCTTTACCTTTCAGAAACACACAGCATCAGATGTGTACATTTTATATTTACAGAATCTGGGGAAAATAACCGCTATTAAGTATACTGGTGAACTTGTACAGCTATTTGAGAACCTCATCACTATATCAGGTTTGTTTAACAATGAAAATCTGTCTGCATGAGAAATTAAATTATATTATACACTCAGCAGTATAAGTTACTCCCACACACGTGTAGCAAATGTAATTGTTAATGGCAGGAGCTACAACCTTTGCAGCCCAAATGAATTTGACTAATGTGAACTTGTTTGTTTTAATTGTAAAAGCTGTTACTAGTGATAGGAGTATTACTTTGGAACAGGCTTGTCAAACATAGCTTCTCTCTCTGTAGATATTTTCATTAAGAGATCTACTTTTCAAGCCAATAAAATTCTCTCCAGTCTAAAGATGAAACATTATATTCTGTGGAGAAGTACTACTTTGCCTTCTGAGCATCGAGCTACATGATGTGATATATACATACATACATATTTATTTAAACATCATTCTCTTCTGCAAATAAATTCTTTTTGGCTGCAATCCAGAAATCTTTTGAGGCAACTTTATACACAACTTCAAGAATAAGTGGTTTCTGCTTGGATTTCAATCTGTCTTTTTCATGGGTAATGCACAAGGATAAGGGCTAAAATACTTAAAGTCTTTAGCCAATACTAATTAGAGCTGAGAAAACCAAGCCTTATTTGAACCACTGTCTACTTCAAACTTGAACATAAAGTTGATATTACGAACATAAAGTTAACAGCATGAATAGATCAGGAAGTCCTCCATTTCAAAAACTTACAGGAGGAGAAAAATTAAGCCTGCTTTATTAATGACAAGGCTCCTTGGAAATAACTAGCAATTGTTATAGACCAAAATGTGTCATTTTTCCAATATATATTAGTTCTACAATACTTGATATTCTGTCCCAACAAGATAAAAGTTTAACATTCAGTTTAACTTTCCATACACGTATCTCAAATCATATGTAGAATAATATGCGTATGCATATGTTAGAGAGCAAAACAAATATACACAACCATGTGGGATGAGAAAAGCTGTGAAACAGTAGCTAAATAAATAATAAAAAATAAGTAATAAGTAATAAAAAAATATTAATGCAGACATGTAATTCTTTTCTCATTGGGTCATTGTAGAATAAATTTTATGGTTCCACAAAGAAAATAAGAAACAGTATAAAAATAGGAGAACTGTTATTTGTCTTGTAAAAATATTTGCTGAAGGAATAAACTCCTTGAAACCTTAATGTTTACATCGCCGCAGTTTAAACAAAAACATCTTTAAGGCACTTGGCTTCAAAGATTAATCCTGTGTGTGGGAATAGCAACTTTAGCAATGGGACCAGTTTGCTGGGCAGGTCTGATTTATGTGTGATTCGTAAGGCAGACTTGCCAAGTTTATGTTCCCTATGCAATGCTGAGGGCCAAGCCCTATTCTGGTGCCAGGCAGCACAGCACCACTATTTACAGACATACCTAGTAAAAATGAGCCAAGCATGTGTCTCTCAGAGTTCCTGGAATAGTCACTTCTATACTTAACTATTAAAGTATTCCAATGAGACATTTGCCAGACTGGTACAAGTAAGCCCTGGTTCTAAGTCTGATGAAGTTTACTGCAACGTGTATGTTATGTATCAGTGTTGACATGGGTGTGCTCATTCATAAACATAGGTTTATTTAAAGTAATTTGGTCTGGAGGGATCTAATACATATTTGCAGGAAAGATCATAATATTCACTGGCAGATGCAAGCAGCCACATGCCAAAGAAAAAAAAGGCAAATATCATGTAACTGCACAAGGTTATATTACTGGCACCAGCAACTGAAGTCCAAATCTAGGGTAAATATCCATCCATAGCCTTTGTACCATATGTACTCCTGTCTTGCTGACCTCAATCCATAAAATTTGCAGTTCATTTGGAGAACCAGTTCCACAAAGAACAAGCCCCTATTACCCTGGGTTGAAGGACAAATGGGATTCAGATATTTACCAGACAGGACTGAGTCATGTGCATCATGTCTGTGTTGCCCTAAGGCTACTTTCACATTCTTTGGGGTGAAAGACATGATAGTTTTCCATGTGTACAATATTAAGGACATGGTCTGGTGAAGCAGACATGCATCAAGCATCAAGGTGCCAGTCAATGTGTTCTCAAGGGGTTTTACACACAGAAGCTAGTCAGGATTTTTTTTTCTCAAACACCTCTTCCCTTGAAAATGCTGATGCTGAAACTGTAACTTTTCAGGAAAAAAATCTAGTTTTTTCAAAAGTTTTTGTGAGGAGTCTCAGGTTTAGGATGACATTTCTCACAAGGGAAGAAGAGAGCTATGACCTGTGCTACATGGTGGTTTGGAGTTCTCAGGCTAGTGGTGGTGAGGCTCCAGAAGCTGAAGATAGCAGCTCTCATTATGAGGATTCTGTGTTTTACTGAGTTTCAGAGGGAAACAATCAGGGTTTCAAGTTATCCCAGATTCTTCCTAGCACAAAATGAAAACAAAAGCTGAAACTTGGTGTGCCTGTGCATGTGTGTGTGTATGCTGTGTAAGCGCATGTATTGGAATTCTTGTTTCCCAGCTTCTGCCGTCACACAGTTGATGTATGGTTCTGGCTTAATATTAATTTTTCTGAGGTTAATATTTTCTATGAATCCATCAACAGAGACCCATCTAGCTGCTGAATGCCCTGGTGTTTAGACACTCTGTGAGGCAGCTGTAATCTGCTTTCTGTACAGACTGTTTTGTGCCAGACATAGATAATTTTCACAAATTCCTAGACAGTAGTGTCTTGTGAAGAGACAAAATGTCCACATGTGAACTGAAGTCCATATTCTCAGCTGGGGAAAACGGTGTAGCACTGACTTCAGTCTTTGCTGTGCTGAAGTACATGCAAAGCCACAGCTTGAATATGACCACCATTTAGGACAACACCACAATACTTGGTTGCAGATCCTTTGAACCATTCTAGATATGTGGCAAACTGGGGAAATTTCTATTTGGCATGAGGCTGCCACATGAGAAAGCCACATTTCCGTTTTCCAATGCGGAAAAATTTGCTAGTGAATGTTCTGGGTGAATTATAGACCTTAGGCATTTGGTAAAAACGCCTTCAATTCCTTGCAAAAGCCTCCATGCAGATGCTAGCCTGCCACTTCCAACATGTAAGTATGAAATATCATGCCAGGGGCATATTTTAAAAATTACTGTTTTGGAAACAGTGTCATAATCAAGGCAGGAGAAGAAAGAAACTTTCTATGTAATAGAAAAGTTGTCCAGTAGTCTTGCCAGTATTTAAATCTGATTGTGCAGGTCTCCCAAATGTTTGATCATGTGGTTTACTGAACTCCATACCTGCATCAGTTGTGTTGGTTTTGTTTAAATTCATGATAAATATTTTAAAAAACCCAGCTGGATAATGGTCAGCTGAATTTCAATGTGAAGCATACCATGTGATCCAGTTAGGGAACTAATTTTAAGAGCAGGTGCTGCAAAAATGTTTCTGATACAGTTGTATTAAAAAGATACAATCACCTCCTGAAGACAGCAAAAGTTTAGAAATTGCCTTCTGTTGCTATCAATGCAAATAATTTATGCATTTTCTCTTTCCAAGTACCTAGAGAAACTACGACCTTCTCCTTTGAGTAAGCAGTAGAACAAGTAGGAATTCAGCAACTGTCTAAGACTCCTGATCGTTAGGATGCTCGTAATTAGAGAAACAATGTTGTTTTCAGGATAAAGCTGGAGATCCACCACCTGAAGTTCTTAAGGCTCTTCCTACATTGCTACTGATCTTTTGGTGTGACCTTAGGGAAGCTGTGTTATTTATGCAAAGCTTTAATTATACTGCTTGGAAATAGGACATAATGATATTTTCTTTTCTTTGTTCAGCCTTTAAGCATTTTTCAATTAAGAATACTATGTGGCTGCAATCTAGGGAGTGTTGACCTCAGCTGCAAGCTTTCTGCTAAATTCCGCCTGTTTTATCAGACCATCTAAAAGTAAAGGATTATTAAATGCTGCTGATGTATTTTTAAAAATCCTTTCACTTTGAAGTGCATCAGGTTCCAAATGCTGTTTACTCCACAGGGGCTTACAGCTCTTGGGATGACTTTTTGTTCATAGTTTCCTAGCGCCTAAAATTCTTTGAAAATTCTTGTTGTTACATTTTCACATTAGCCAGAAGCTCCAAGATGACCCTGGAGCAAACTCTTGCAAATCTTTGAAACTCAGCAAGGGCCTCTGAGGCCCAGATTCTATTCAGCAGACAAGCTTTGCGTGTGGTTTTGTGTTTTATAGCAGAGTTTCCCACAGTTCCACTTTTAATATCTTTTAAAAATTATTTTAAAATAAGCCGAAGAAGGAGAAATTGCCTAACAACATAACAAAAAGCCTGAAAGAAGCAAAATAGTCTGTGATTCAAAACATGGTACTGCAGCTTTAAATACCTTATCAAATTGCTGAATCCAAGCCAAACTTCAATCATATTTGCAGATTTGGGTTTAAATAAACATCACTGCAGTAGAAAATGGAACACTCTCACTTCACTGTTTACATTTCAGAAAAGCCATCTCTGGAGGCCAACTCTGTTGTGAACAATAGTTTTCAGACTGATTTTGTTCTTTACTTGCTTTACATTTGGGCATAGAGGTAAACCACTACATATAGTCAGGCCAATTATATAACTGGAAATTCAGTATGTACTGCTTGTGTTTCTATATGACACAACTAGAGCATCTTCCTGAAGAGAAATTGCTTCTTTAATGTGGTAATGTTTGCAATAAAATCTATAAGGTCTGGGGCGTACTTAAGTCTGCATCTCATTTTTTTCACTTTCCCCTAGACCTCTGTGCTGACGTCTTCCTCTACATCAGTCAGAGGTGAGACCCAATAACAACCCGGCCTTTTGTTGGAACACTGATGTCTTAGGAGGGTTCACCTAGGTCTGTGCCACAGTACTAAAACCATGTTTCCACCTGTATGTGAAAAACACAATTTAAAATGTTGCAGTTCAGGTAGATAGTGCTGAACTAAATATGGCGCTGACAATAGCTTCGTGGAAAACCTCAGCAGAACAAGTACCTACTCACTGCTCCCTGGAAAAGTGCATGTGGTTCCGCTAGCTCGTTGCTCTCTCTTTTTCCACAGCTGCTAAGATGGATTTCAGCACTCTCTCAATGAGCAACCCAGCACTAACAATTAGCATCATATCTGGAAGGCTGCTGGCTTTTTCCAGACCCAGTCTTGGCTCTCTAGACATGCATATCCTCAAAAGGTTTTCTAGAAGGCTTGCTCAGCATGCCCATTTCTCTAGCAAACATTTCAGTAGCAGCACAGATTCATAAACATTCTCTTTTTTTCATAAGCCTAACTAAATAGGTTTCGGAATTTTCTCGTTCTTTATGGTTATTGATACTTTTACATCTTTTGCCAGAATTTCTTCTGTTACAGCCTAAGGATCACAGTAGTAAGTCTGCTTTATTATGAAGGTGAATAGATCCTACTGCCACACCAAAAAAAACCCCCATCATTTAGATTGCGGGTACCTTAGACTTCACAGTCACTAAATTATATTCTGTTTTGAACTATATTTGGGGCAGTTATTTCCACTCATGATCACTTTTGTATAATGCCATAGGCACAAATGAGTGAGAGCTCAAATGCTCTGTGTATGACTACATGAATGTGCACAATCCATTACACTTCTTACCAGACATTTCCTGATGTCCTACATTTTCAAGGAATCTTATCTTTCAACAAGATTTGTAACAGGCAGTTCAAGTCACACAGACACTCATATCTTAAACATCCTTCCCCCTGACCTTGACAAATGCAGTCTTGTCTGGTCAGAGCCTTCGAGAATGCTGCTTTAATGATCATTTTCCCAGCCTGTTGCTTTGATCTTGATACCCCTTCTCTTAGTGCACAATTGGCTCCTCATCTCCCCCTCAAACAAAAGTGATTTCACTTCCAAGACCATTCGTGGCTTTCTCCCACCTATTTCTTATTCATTATCACAACATTGACTTCCACCTCTGATTGACGAATAATGTTAACCTTTATGCTGCTTGCTGCATTTTCAAGCAAGACCATTTTAGTACTTGCTTTCAAGTGACCCCTCACAGTTGGAAAAGACGTTTCAGCTGCATCACTTACTAGTTGTCTTTTGAGTCTTTGCTTACAGCTCTTTTATTTTTTCCCAAAAAATATTGAAAAATGCTTTAATGATGATGTTGTGCCAATACTCTTTATGCGTGCCCACGATGTCGACATCCTTCTCTTCAGTCCTGCCTTACGTATGCACTGGTGATGTTATGTGCAGGTTCTGCCTGGGAGGTTTTTCCAGTAAGGTCCTAGAACATGGCCAAAACATCTGAGTGCTCCAGTAACACAAATCAAAGTAATAAAGATCTTTTCCTCTCCTAATTATGTATAAAGTTTTCATAACAGCTGATCTTAAAAAGCAGCCCTTTCATAACCCCCTCAAGTGGGCCATACCCATCCCACAACGTTGCCCTGACATGACTACATTTGTATTACATGAAAAACTCATGTGCATCCTCCTAAAACTTATGATCCAATGCCAGCAAAGTTATTGACATGGACATTTTTATGTTGCCAAAAGAGAGTTCTAGTTGGTTTTGGTTATGACTTTCAAGAAGGTAGTTTAAGTACACCTACAAAATATTTTTCCAGACAGAAAACACTGCCTGTGCATTGTAGTTGCACTAAGGGGTTTTACCAGCACAACCATGGTAACAGAAATTCAATGTTGCAGAGAAGGGCTGAAAATCTACCAACAAGCCCCTGGAAAAGCTGAACAGTGACAGCCTGGCTCCACTGACATCCACAGGAATTTTGACATTATCATGAGTGAAGATAGGATTTCAGAAAAGATGTTTATGAAGCCTCATACATGGAGGCCATAAACTGGGAGCATACCATAACATCCAACCCTATAAATGTCATGAATCTGCATCCACATTCTTTTAATGATGTTTTAGATGTAGGTCAAAGTCAGAGCTGATCTGAGTACTAAAAAAAATATATATATATTTCATTTCAGTGACCTGTTTTAGATTTCTAACACCGAGGAAAGCTCAACTCCTCCGAAAGTGTAGTAAACAGATAAGAAGATAATTGCAACACATTCCCTTGAAATTCAACTGAGAAACTATAGAATTTCAAGGGAAACATGAGGCTATTTGAACACGGCCACCTACCTAAACCAAAAGAAGTTTCCAGGCCCTGAGCTGCTTTAATTTTGTGGGTTTTGTTCAGACAGCTAAAGTGGCAATCAATAAGACTATTTAACTCCTCAATCTGGCTTTTGTGATAAAAGGTCGGAGTTGAGAATGGCCAGACCACAGGCTGTTCTAAGAGGTGAGCTGAGTATATGTTGGATGAAAGTAGAAATGAGTTATCTGATGAATCCAGGAAGTCCATTTAAAACATAAATGTAAACAAAAATAATTCTAAATTTTGTTCAAAATGGTAGAGAAATAATACAAGCTTAATTGTATATAGGTGGCAGGGACATGAAGAGTTTAAAACTTTTTTTAGTCAAGTTTTGCCTGGGGACCTCTGACTTCAGAAGAAAAATGAAGATGATTGTAGAAAATATGGAAGGAAAGTCAGTGATCCTTGTTAAAGCAATGATCCTTTCAGTGATTCCTCCCTTAGCTGAAGTATTTTGATGTGTTCTTCACTTACTTCAGCTTTGCACATAAATGAGAAAGAAATCTGAGTCAGGATAGCAGGGGGGAAAATCACTGGAGTGAAAATAAAAATAGAATCTTTTGTAACTTTCATGCTGACTTTCATTTTAGCAGTTTGCCAAAAACAGGGACTTCTGAAGACATTCCAAAAGAATGGCTTTTTAATTATCCTACTGTTATATTGCTCAGTCATGAATCTTTTTGACAGGCTAAGTGCAAAAAGCTAAGAAAATGTATTTATAATCTTTGCTCTTTCCCTTCTCTCATACATGTTTTTTTTCCCATATTGGAGTAATAAATACTGGCATCATAATAGGAAGACACATTGAATGGTTCACTGATGAGTTGAAAGAGCTGAAGGCAGAGACTTGATCCAGAAGAAAGGGGTGTCTGTGATGGATGAGACAACAGTGACTTGAAAGCAGGAGCAGGACTTAAAACACTCAAGGTTTTTGGGTTTTTGTTAGTACACATTCTTTCTTGCCTCTGGGACAGTGATTTCAGTGGGGTTCAAACCACTTGTCCACATCTTTGGACAGACCTGGCTGTGGCATGGGCTCCAGCAGACCTTCTCGACACCCCACAGCCCCAGCAGATGGGGTCTCTGCAGTCAGGGCGCTGCCACGCATGCACACTGAGTTCTGCACAAGCAGAAGGTGCTGCTCTCGCCATGCTTCATCAGCACATCCACCCTGCACTCCCATGCAGATCAGCTGTATGGGACAGGGCTGGAGCAGAGCTTGAAGAATAAAGGAGATGGGGACACCCCAGTGCTGCCTCTGTACTCGCCACACAGCAGGGGCGTTTCTCCTGCTGTACATAGCTGAGCTGAGCAGGGTCAGAGCTGGCAATGGGCTGTACTGCACTGGCTGCAGGGACTTGCTGAGTGTGTTGCAGCATCACAGACAAAGATTAAGTTCAGGTTAATGTGCACCCATGCTTCCCATTTACTTGTGGTGAAGGGGACAAAATACCCTCACAATCTTCTGCTAAGATTTTTCATAACCTTCATGTTCATGTTTGATTTCTGCAGTTAAATAGATGTCATGTTTGATAACAAGTCTGTAGACCACAGCACTAGCTGATTAAATAATTTGAAAATTCTTTTGGAATTTCCCTTGCATGATTTATGTGGGTAATTGAACAACCCACTGTTTCGTTTTAAACATTGCAATTGCTTTTGACAATATCATTACCTCAATCTAAATTGCACCAGAGAGTGCTAGGGTTATTTCAGAGAGAATGAAAAGACTATAGAAAGAAAAACTCTTGTTTCTGATAAGATGTATCCACATTTATAATTCTCACTCTTTTTCTAGGAGATACCACTGTATTTTCTGCCAGTCAGTAAAGTATTAATTAAGTGTATTCAAGTAATTATTATAAAAACGTAATTAGCACACCAAATATGAGGGCTTGTCATCTTACAAGAGGATCCTGTGCTTTTCATTATGACCAGAAGATAAAATACTAGCATTTCTCATTCAGAGATTTTTTTTTTTTAACTTTCAGTTGGAACTGGGACCATGGGTTTAGGCTCAATATATATATACATCCCTAATGAAAATTTGCATACCTCCATATAGAATGCTAAATTATCAAATAAATCAAGCAAATCTGCATTTATATCCATACATATATTGTTGACGTTATTGTAGATTTCACAAAAAGACAATTTGTGATTTCAGCTTTTTTGCTTTATCAGCTGAACTTAGAAAAAAACCTGAAGAGCATATTACTTAATATTTCTGTAGTAATAATAATTAAATATGTCTGTAACCCCTGTTCTAACTGTTTTAAGGATCCAGAACATTATTCCTTGAATATCTTTCATTCAGTGAACTCCCTTGAACTTCAAAATGTCTAATGACCTTGCAAATATTTAAACATGAGTATGATCTTGACAGTAGTTGTTTGTATCCTGTCTCATGTGTCAGTACAGTAGGTGGACAGTAAAAAAAACACCCTTTCCCCCAAAATCTGTTCTTTAGAAAAACTGACCTTGTTTTTCTCCAACATCAGAGACTGTTTTCCTGTTTTGTTTTATGGTTAGAAAATATTGTTTTCCTCTCTGCTTTCATAAGAATGGTTGGAATCAGTTCATTTGTGCAGTCTGAGATAGGCCCTGCATTTTAGGTATTTATCAGCCTAGGACATCCTTTTTCCAGTCTGCTTGCCAGCAACTTGCATTTGAATTTATTGGTGAAATAGAACTACAAGGCAGTGAATAATTTTAGAGATCCTGACCAGGTTCTGTCCTTGCCTTTTATTCTGTCCTTGTCTCGCAGATGAGATCTAGGAAAGTTTAAGCATTTTTGGCAGGAGCTGAAATATCTTTGCTACAAAGAAGTTGAGGAGGTTTGGGCATTTTGAGGTGTGTTTTGTTTCTTTCCTCTTTTCTTTTTAGAGTCTGGTGGATGCTTGATGCAGCTTGGGTCATGGCCTGTTTCATCTTGCAGTTCACACTGGCTTTAGCTGGAATTTTCTTCCTATTTGTATTAGATAGTAGTTTTTGCCTAGGAGCTAGGCATTCAAATTTTTGTGAGCCTTCAGGTCTTTCCTAGACAGCCTTTTAGGAATCTTAGCCTTTAGTTTCTGGTTTTGCCTTTCTATCCAGGTTATCAAAGTGTGAAATTCTGGTTAAAGGTTTGTATGTAAGGCTTATTTTCTTCAGCCTTTGCTTTGCTTGAATAAATTTATGTTGAACCTTCTGTAAACATCTTCATATGCCTTCCAAAGACTTGAGACTTGATATTTTTATCTTTTTTAGTACAGATTTTATTGGCAAAATATATCCCTGATAAAATTTAACAGAAGTTTTCTGGTTTTGGTTTAAAAGAATGTTCAAAGCACTGATAAACTTGACAAGTGACTTTGAATTTGTCTGTAGGTGCGGAATGCCTGCAAGTAAAGATACAATGTCTCTTTGAGAATCTTCTTGCAGGAAAAATTGTTTAACCTTATGCTGGTTCTGTTTCATGCACTTCTTCAGATCATCTTTAATGGGCACTATTCACCACTTTTAATACTTTTCTTTTAAATGTTCAGAAAGCGACATAAAGCCTTAAAAAATGACTTTCCTCAAATTTTTTTAGATTGTATATTCCTCACGTACAGAGCTGGTTTTACGTTAATGATGAGATGCCAAAGAAAAAAATAAAGAAGTAGCAGAAATTTCAAAAGTTCTTGTGATATTTTATTTTCAGAACCATGAAAGGCTGGAAAAGCAATCACGGTTTAGCAAGACAAAATGTCTGGCTTTTTTTGCATTACTTTCTCTGTGACTCCATTTCAGAAAGTTTTTGCTCTAATAAAGAAAATTGCACTGCAGATAACAGTACCCTTTAGCCTTTAGGTGTTGTAACACAGTGAGGGTAGGGTATTGATAGTGTTATCTCATCTTTGGATTTTGGTGACTTGGGGGGATATAACAGCAGGATACCAGTACCCACAAGGAGGTCATCAACAAGACATAGCCACCAGTGCATGGTGGAAGGATGAGAAGTAACAGATGTAAGCTGAAAGAAGAGATTCAGACAGGATTTAAGGAAAAAAAACTTTTATACCATGGCAACTGTCAAGAAGTGAAGGAGCCTGCCCAGAGGAGGTTGTGCTGTCTCTATCCTTGGATATTTTCAAGAACTGGCTGGAAGCTGTCAAGATCAGAAACAATCTTGTCTGACTTGAGAGCAGACCATGCTTAGAGAAGGAGTTTGCACTGGAGACCTTCTGAGGTCTTTTCCAACACAAATGCAACCTATGATCCTACAAGGACTGGCTGCGAGATGAGCTAAGGGTCACCTGATCCAGTCCATCCTATGCAAGGGTGGGTACAAGACATGCTTCAAATACAAAAGGTGTTAAATTCTCTTCTTATGACCCAGAAACATAGTACAGGTGGTAACCAGTGGCCAGCAGGTAGAATATAAATCTGTTGCAACACAAAATACACTGAGGTTGAAACCAGAGAAAATAGTGCCTTCTGGCACTATTTCCTATTAGGCTACCCAGGTGTCCAGATGCTTCCCTCTACTTTCAGCCCTCATACCCTGCCACCACCTCTTGCCCTCCAGCTACAGTCCTCTCCATCACCCCCTGACCAAAGTGGATTCCTTTCAAGGAAAGAATTCTACTTTTGAATTCTGTTACTTTCCTCTTATTTCAAGTAATTGTAGTATTGTCTTTTCTTCCATCACTGTTCTCCCTTAGGGGAATTCTTCTAGCCTTAATTCTCATACCACCCTCTTTCAAATAGCTTAAGATTTAATGCAAAAAACCTGTTCGTCAGCTTATGTTTCCAGCTACAGTTATTTCTAGCCAGGGTGTTTAGGAAGTCTTATGCTTCCCTTCACAGGTTGTAAAGTTGTGGGTTTGGCCTCCTCGAAATATTCTTAGTGTAATTTCTGCCTTGCCTAGAGCTACCCTCTCTGAATTTATTCTGGAAAACACAAAGCTGTTTCACACCTCTGAACATCTATAGTTCTCTGAAGTCATAAGTCTGAAGATCAGCATCCTGAACTATTTAATAAGCTTGGGTTTGGGGCTTCCATTTATCAATCCTTTTTTTATTACACTGTTCTTTTTTCCTGACTTTTTCTCCAGCCTAATTTTGTAGGAGTTGCCTGTGTGGCATATGCCTTCACAGTGTGCAAGAAGTGGGTCTTCTGCCTAATCTTTTACACTGTAATAAAAACAAGTAAAAATAGTGGATGAAAATATTACTAGTATGTATTCCCTGAGCAAACTAGCAATTCCAGAAGTCTTGCACCATCTATTTCCTGTTTCCAAGTTCCCCACTTTACAATTTCTACCAAAAATCTTTGAAGTTTTGTCTGCTTTCTGCTGTTGTAAACTGGACTTCAATCTAGTGCTCAAATAACCCCAGGAAAATTTGAGTTAGTTTTCATGGGCCAAGTTTGTCAGTGAACTTGATGAAATGAGAGAAACAGCTCCCACCAAGTACCAATTTCATACTTTGAGCCTCAACACAAGCCTAGAGCTTGAGATGGCACAAATGAAGTTACTATCAAGACAATTTTGTCTTAGCTTCTGAATTCTGACTGTCTTCAGACAATACTGAAGTAAAGAGTTCCAAAATAATCTCTGATAAACCATCAGTAAGCCTAAGATTTACTTAAATTTCATTTCTCACATGCACTGAAAAAGCTGAAGGTTTTTCAATATTTTAGAGCATTTTTTTTTATTTTAGGCTGAAATCTTCCTTCATGTCTCACGTTTCATGGCTGTTAGAGCTGTGGTAAGATTGCATTTTTTCAGGATGGTCCCACTTGCAGAGGGAGAAAAACCTCTTTATGTGCTTCTACTTAGCCATGGACTGCTGCTCAGCTCGTGTATGTGCAGGCTGCCAGAGAGCCAAGGTGGCTACTGATGCTGCCAGCCAGGCACCAGTGTGCAAAGTTGTCCTCTCTGAAGCAGGCATCAGCTGCCGGCACTGCCTCATAGTGCTCCGGTGGCAAGCATACCTAGAGCAGACTCCAGCACTCTCCACACCAGCTCTGTCCTTCCACTCTCTCTGATCAACAGATCTGCTCCAAACAGACTCCATCCTCTAGTCCAGTTCTCTGGACAGAACTGCAGCCTTGCCCGCCCTGTCTTGCCCTTACACTCACATTGGTAAACAAATTTTTTAAGTAAGCAAGGGTCTGGACAGTTGTCTTTCTTGCTTTCTGATACAACACAGGTAATGTAACTTCATGGAATGGTTCCTAGATTGAAAATATCTTCATGATTCTTCATATTCGTGAGTTTAGAGATGCAGATGCACTAAAGGGAAATACCTGCTAAATTATTTTTGTCATGAGACAAATAACACCTTCCACCTTCATTTGGCCCCAATAACTTCCTGTTAATATATTCTTGCTTGCAAACACCCCAAACTGTCTGCACTAATGAGGCAACAGAATAGAAACACAATTTGGCACCTGTATAATGATCAGTGTGTAGCACAAGTATGTGTGTCAGTGTGAAGGCACTGCTGAAAGTGGAATACAGTACAGCCCTGAGGATACAGTAGAAATGGAAAAGAAGAAAATTCAACTTTGTGATTCCTGTATTCCTGAATATTTCCTGTAGAAGGAATACCCTATTATTTGATGTAGTAGAATGGAAATCTTTCACCTGGAAAAAACACACTCAGATAAACACATTAAAGAGTTCTTACCTAAATTTGCTCTGAATATTGCAGGAAAAAGCAGCTGGACAAAAAAATAGTGGGAAACTGGACAAAGCAAGGGATCTGATGCCTATTGAAAAAATGATCAAGTTGAACCTGAGTCAGCAACATGTCCTTGAAACAAAGGTATCCTGGTCTGCATCAACAAGGGTGCTATCAACAAATCAAATATTCTGTGAGTAGCCAGCACTGGTGAGGCCACATCTGCAGTTTTGGGTTCTTCAGTACAAAAGAGACATGGACATACTGGAGAAAATCCATCAAAGGACTGCTAAACTGGTAAAGTGGCTGCAGCACCTCTGCTGAGAAATCTGGGAGTTTAGCCTGGAGAAGAGACAGCTCAAAGATATCTCAGCAGTGAATTAAATATCCTAATGGAGGGTAAAGATGGAGCCAGGTTCTTTCCAGTGAAAGGAACAGTGACAGTGGGCACAAACTGAAACACAGAAGGCTTCATTTGTACATCAGAAAACACTTTTGTCCTGTGAGGGTTACAGCATTGGAACAGGTTACCCAAAGAGGCTGTGGAGCCTCCATCCTTGAAGATATTAAAAAATCACCTGGTCCTGGTCCTGACCCTGGGCAACCAGTTATAGGTGGCCCTGCTTGAGTAGAAGAGTTGGGTCAGGTAACTTCCACAGGTCCATTCCAACTTCAACCATTCCTTGATTCTGTAATTGCTGTCTACAATTAGAGTAAGTTACAGTAAACTAATACAGTACTCAGAAAGATGTTTGGCGAAGACATAACTTTAAGCTTGGGTACTGCACCAACATGAAATATTTTTGATTTATCTGCTGTATAGAGGGTGATCAAAACAAAAATAGTCGCTCTCAAGGGATAGAAAATCCACCTTTTGGGGTTTTTTTCACTGTTCATATTACTCTGTACTGTGCCATCAGAACCAGGTGCATTTTGCATCTGTTGCTGGAAGTTGACTTGAAAAAAAATGAAAATCCAATAGATTTATCAAAGGAAAAGAGCATTGTTATTTCTCTGAAATCTGCTCAAATCTTTCTCTGTCCATGCATAACCATAAATCTACCTGGTGTATTGACAGCCAAATGTTTTCTGACCTGTGCCAAACATAGTCAAATAAATTTTAACTCCTTTGATGCCCCTACTTTACCAAAACTGAAGCCAGATGTTTCACAGGTGACCTGACAGAATACCATTACTTCCCAATTACCATAAATAAAAGGAAAGCCGTCACAAAGAGTGTGTGAAGATATATCATTCTAACATTCCTGAAGATTTAACCCTTCCTGACCATTCACAAATTGAACATCTGAAAGACGTTCCTGGACTTAGTAATTAGACACAAGGATCTTGACATTATCACTTCTCACTATTCTCCATGTTTAGATGCTTTGAAATTAGGTGTTTGGGGGGATTTCAGTCATTTCAGAAGCTACAGCTGTCATACGGACAGGGAAACAGACCTGCAGCAGCACTTCAGAGCTATTCAGAAAGTACAATTCTGCCTCCTCTTAGACTCAATGAGAAGATAAATAGGTAGGCTAGTAGGCCCCTTGATACATTAACAATAATCCAGTAGTCTTCTCAGGTACAGCTTTTTTCCAAGTCAGTGACTTAGCGAATATAACAAAAGCTCTAGGGGTTTGCACTTTGTGTTCCTCTCTGTGACATAAGGTAGGATCTACAAGTATTTTCCAAAATGATAGTTTTAGCTTCAGGTATGGGTCCATTTATCCAATTGCACTGTACTCATGACATACACGGTGCTGGTAGTATAGATGATCTCAGTAGTGGTGGGATAATGCACAAAAATAAGCATAACATCACTAGAAATGTTTATATATTTTGGAAAAATAACTCTTACTCTAGGATAGTGAACAAAATAAATATTTTCCAGAGTCCACTAACTTCATGGATTCATTCTGACTATCATGGGCTTTTAACTAGACCCAGCGTATTCAAAATCTTGCAGGAACATCAGATCCTAAAGTGGTTTAGAGTGGTTACAGTGAAACAAATAGATGCAAAGACAGACTCTTTGAAGGATGAGTTTGTATAAATATTCACAGAGTGAAGACAAGGGTAATAAAAGGATGCAATTTTCTATCACTCTGTGGATTCAGTTTAAGCAGTAAAGAAGCAGGTTAAGAAAGTTTCCAACCAATATCTGCGGTTAGTCTTTGAGATCCAGATGATATTTGTTGACTAGCGTAGAACCAGCCGGTGAAAAGTTGCCTGTTAATTCAGTTGATGCCAGCTGGAATACCATCTGCAATGGATTTTTCATCTTAGATTCCCAAGGGAAACAGGTTCACAACAGCCACTTCAGGTGCATGTGCCCAACACAGTTCCACCAACAAAAAGGAAAAACTCCTTCCTTACGCTGAAGTACCAAAATTCACAAGGCCAAGGAAGTACCCTCCACATCTATACTTTTCCCAAGCAAGGCCTCTGGTTAGGTGGTGGTACTGGGGAGAAAGGAGTGATATCATCATTACCTCTTCTGACCAGGAATGATTTGTCCAGCCTTTCATTTTTATGTTAGCAATAAGAGCACTGTAGGGAGGGAAAGGGAGATATTCAGAATCACATCAGTCCTCAGCCTTTCTTATCGTTTTTGGCAAATACCCATTTACTGTGGTTTCTTTAGGTGTTTCTTTTTCTGAAGCACTTTCTGTCTCTGCAATTTTTAGAATACCTGGATGACTAAAAGCAATGCATTGGCCAGTAGCGTACAGATACCTAGAAATTAGGTACAGCTTTGGTGACTTCAACCCTGTATTTCACTGTGGCTATCCCTTATTAATGCTTACTCTGATTGCTGGACAGATCTGTGCTTTCATGAATTAACATACACATTTTCTACACTTTTAGTTAGCTTTTAATAAGCAGATAAAATAACTGGGGTTTCAGCAAGATGATACAATAAAGTTACACCATGGAAAAGGACTGACCCTCATCATCCTCCTTCTGAATTGTAATGTGAGCCGGCATAAAGTGCCATTCCACTCTGCACCCCACAAGAACAGAGGTGTGAGCATGAACACAGACACAACTGTCTTTGACAAAAAGCACCTCTATGACTCTGAAATCCCAATATCCACTCCCCTCATAATCCATGAAAAAGCCATTTGAAGCAAATAATTTAGCCATGTGGAAAGGATTCTGCCTGCCTCCACCTCCATTAGGACCCGTTAGGCACAAAAGAAAACTCACAGCCAGAAATGCTCTGTGACTAGGTTTATCAGGTATAATTCATGAAATAGGATATTCCTGTATAGCTTGTTAGCAGTGAAGCCGCAAAAATAGTCCAGGATTACTTGCCCCTGTCTGGATTTAAAACAAAACAGGCAGAACAGCAACAACAACCACTACCTTCCTTTTCAGCCTAAGTGTTTCACAGACCTCTGCAGCTTTGTAGTCACCAGAGGGGGACAAAGACTCATAATGCTGAGAGCTTGTTTATGCTTTAATTTGACTCAGTCCACAAACTCTTCACTTCCCTCTCTTCTCAGATGCTGGCTCACATTTGTACTCAAAGCAGTTTATTTCTCTTTTCTTTTATGGTTTGGTATACCCTTCTTTTAACTGCTGGAACTTATAGAGATGTGTACTAGATTTCAGAATTGCTAAAGCCAACAAAATTAAACACTCCTGAAGGGATAAGATATTGAACTTTCCTCATGTTCCTCCTACTAACACCATGCAACATTCCTTTGGATTTACTTTTTCTAGATGGAAATATTGCTATCCAAGTGGTCTGACAACTTGCACATGGCTTCCTGCTACAGCCACTGACATTTCATGAAAAATTCAGATATTGCCAAAGAAAGATTTCCCTAAGCTTTGCTGAACTTTCCTGGTACAATTTTTCTTTGCCTGACCTTTGTTTTACAGTACTGAGTTAAGCTGGTCTTCTTCCCTCATTCAGCATTTCTGTGCAGAAGATACTATGTCTGAAACATGTTGAGCAATTGAGGCCATTGGGCTGTACACAACAGTTGTGAAGCAAAGAGTATGTGATAATACATTAGTATCTTCTTGTGGTGTTACAAGGAGGAGAAACTATTATTGGAAAACTCTGTTGATCCCAAAAGTCAAGAAAAGCATTCTTCTCCTCAAACAGAAAAATATGAAGTGTATATATTAATTTATGTCTTGCAGTTTTATAGTCCCTGTGAATATAGATTTGATGGAAACAGAGCTGCACCCCTCAGGAGTGTGCTGTTGCTATTTTTCTTCCTTCTTTTTGCCTCCTACCTCCCTCTTTTTTGTACAGGGTTCAGCTTCCCTCCACTTATCATGCCCTCTTCTTTGAGGTAATGCAGCATATAGACAGGATGTATACTGATTCTTCTAGAAGATACCGGAGGTGGCCATGACCAAACAAGTTTTGCTTTCCTTCATAAGCAGAAAAGGACAAAAGCAAGAACCTGTAATTTCTCCTAGGAAAGGTTTTTATCTGATAAAATAAAAACCTTGCTCATACACTTTTTTCTCTAGATTAAAGTTTGTGATTACCTTTTGTTTTTGGAATCATTCTCTCACGTGAGGGTAAATCTGCTATGTGTACTTTTTCTCTTAATATGCACTTACCAGAAGGAAGACCAGTATCGTAATCATGCCACATGCTATCTTCAGACATACCTCTCCCCTGCTGCATAGTCTGGTATTTAGTATACTGCATCATGAATCATTTGCTATCTCTTTTATTTGTATGTCATTACCTAAGATACATGTATTAAATTCTCAGTGCTTTTCAGACTCTCAAAGATGCAATTTCATGCCTGACAACTCCATAAAATATATTAGATATTTTCATTTCTCTTAAATTTAAACCAGAAACCTGGCTTCAGTGGATGTTTCAATTGGTTTTTTAAATCTCTCCAAGCTTGTGACATTTGTAACTGCTCAGATGTTAACCCAAACCATTCACCCATTCACCTTGGTAACAGCATACTTTTGGTTTTTATGTACTGGGCTGGACATCAAAGACATGTTTTTATTGCACAGATTTTTGCTAGCCAAGTCTGGATTTGTAACAGACCCTGTTCAGCAACAGCTGAATTGTATAGACAGTTCTTCTTTGGGATAAAAACAGGTGAACTGTTATCAACCTAGTCCCAAATTGAAATCTTCCCTCCATCCTTGCTCACCTTCATGTCCCTACTAGATCTTGGCTGGGACAGGATATTTTCTGGAAATAAGTGCTTTATTTGCTGTGCTTCTTATCATAGGAAGCCTCAGTCTTCCTATAGGAAGACCAACAGTTACACACAGTCTTTCCAATGGAGACTCTCAAGAGCTCTATAGCTATCTTATCCAAAAAGAACCTAGTTAATGATGGATGCATTGAACAATTTATTTTTTTTTTTAATGAGAGAAACAGATGTCTTTAACACATTGTGGACATTGTCTTCCGTACCCTGTTCATACTAATCTTCTGGAGGTTCATATATGTAGCACTGGCTTGCCCTGTACTTACTCAAACCATTATCTCCTCCTTCATTCCCAACAGAAAGAAACATCTGGCAAAATACTGGCTTCTCCCTTAGTACAGTCAAACCCTCTTTCCCCTCAACCCACACTCCCAAGGTCTCTACACACATGTTTAAACATTCATGCGACTGCATGAGTAGGACTGAATATATTGCCTAAGCTGTGTAGGCACTACCACAAACATGTGCTTTAATACAATGAAGAGCTCTTGATGACCAGCAGGATGTGAGGCAGGGACTCAGAAAATCTTTTGGCAAAAGATGCTTGAACTACATGTTCAGAAACTTAAGCAGAGTTCACCGTCATTTTCATCTGTCGAGCTTCATATAAGAACCCGCTTCTGTCAAACAAGTCAGGACACCAGCTGCTTTAGTAGATGTTATCAACCAGTTTTTATGGTGAATATTATTTCCATATTATTTCCAAGAGAAATGGAAGAGGATGTTGAATGACAGTTTAATAGCAATGATATCTTATATTTATATAGTTCCTACCATCCTAGAGCAATTTACAAATAATATCCATAAAAGAGTTACTCTGCCCATCCTTAAAGTGCCTCCATCACTCAGCTGGAGGCTGGGATCCAAGCATGCAGTTGACAAAGAGCAGATCAGCAGGAGAAGGGGAATTTTGGCTGAAAATTCATAGACTTGGGAAACAACAACTCTTATGAAAAAAAAATAGCCCACAAAAAACCAACACTGTGGAATCATTAAACTCCCATAGAACAGAAGATTCTGGTCTTATAAAAAAAAGTTTGATTATATGGAAATCTTCTTGGGAGTTAATTATTCACCACTGAAAGATGAAATACCAAATTCTGCTAGGTTGTGAAAATATGTTGCCATGGAATATCCGTAAGTCAAACATAAGCCATGCCTTCCAGGTTAAAGTAGAAATGAAATCGTGCTTCAGAAGGCTGGCCACTGATGTTTATGAATCTGGTTTTACTCACAGGTATTGTCAGTGCAGCACACACAGTTGTGTACCACACTCTCTCTGACAGTAGCCAATTACCAGGGATACCAACATGCTGCAGGGCCTGATCTGAAGTCTGCGATGGAAGCTCTCAAAGAAATACCTCCTCCAGCATTTGGGTCTATGGTTCGAAAGGAAAAACAAGAGCTATACCCCACTGATATGACAGCTGTATTTCATCATTGTTTTGGTGTCTCAAGTCAGCTCTAGGGTTTTCACAACAGAGCAATGATTTACCGGAGTTGGAGGAATACTTTTTGTTTCCTTCATGTTTCCCAGCAGAAGACTGAAGGCAAACAAGTACATGTTTGGTCCATTCAAAGTTATGGGAAGTACAGACTTATAGTTTGGACATCCTATTCCTTCAGGAGTCAGGCAAACCATTTAGAAGTTGTTCTCTATACCTCCCTTCTGTGATGTCCCACTCTTAAGGGAAAGGGAGCACTCGAGATTCGTGGATACTCATGGTCAAAAGGAACAACAGAAGTCAGATGGTCTGCAATAGCTGGGAAAGTTTTATTAGTAAATTATGCACTTGGCATGGAAATTGGTATGTTAGTCCCTGACCTTCTAGTATAAGCATGCAACAGTGGGGTTTAGATAGAAGGGTAGGGTGAAAGGAAGACAGAAAAAGAGAATGAAAACAGGAGAGAGAGAGAGAGAAAGAAAGGAAGAAAGAGAGATCACCAGCCCTGGCTCCAGTGTCATTCCAGCTGGGGGTGCCTGCATGCCTGGACTTCATGGGCCTGCGTTTTTATAGATAAGTTTTCCCCGCCCTAAAGTAAAGTTTCTTCCTTCCCATCCAAATTAGTTTTGTGTAGTCCATTCTTCTAGACCTTTCTGGAAATGAGTCAGGGGCCTTTGGGGGTCTTTGGTATTCTTGATTCCTGCCCCTGCTGTCCAGGTCTACTTCTCAATCTCATTCCTGTACTCTACAACACTGTACTGTGTTGTGCTCCAGGAACTGGAACAAGGACATTTTTCCCAGAAAAGTGCAGCTCTACCTCCATATAGTCCCTTTCTCCAGCCACACCCTGTTCTTTCTCACAATGTGTTATTACCAATACTCTTTGGCTGTTACTCCCAAAAATCCTTGGTTGGCTCCACAGCTATCTGGCTATCGGCATTTGAGACATACACATTAGGCCCTTATCTTCTGGGCTTCTACACTTTCCCAGTTTCTCACCTCTCAGATGAGTAGTTTAACCACTGTTTCATGTGATGCTATCTGAAAGGTTAAAACACTCATCTGAAGATGAAGCAGAATAGACAACAATCTGAAGTGCATTATAGTTTAATGAAAAATTGCAACAGTATGTGTAAAACAAGTAACAAGTGTCAGAATCCAAAACATTAAACTGCAAAAGAACATCAATTTTTCTTTTTTAAATCTGACTCTTCTCCCTCCTTCTCCCCTTAGTAGTTTTCCCAATGCAAAAATTTCCCACTAGCCATCAGTCTCTGGGAAAGCATTTAAGAAAGAGAGGTGATAAGGGAAGAATGATTTGAGAATAAAATGTTTGCAGCAGAGAGTGAAAATTAGCTGGTTTAGTGCTTCAGTATGTAAACTAGCTCAGGCTTTGAAGCAAATTCATTAGAGCAGGTTGACACAGTCCAAATGACAAGTGAGGGAAGTCCTCATGGTGACATTTCTCATGGCTAGAACAGAGCAGCAGGTTAACCTGTTACTGAAGGATTAAGTGTTCATCAGTTACGTGCTGACATGTCTGAAAAACATTTGGCCCCTTTGTCTATGATTCACTTTAATTCTGCCAGCCCTTTTTAACCCTAAAATGACTAAGGCTGGGTTGTCCTCTCCCAGCTTTGAGAAATACTATGACACTAAATTTTATTACAGAATTTATTACAGGCTTTAGAACATCAGCCTACAAAAAACCTTTCCGTTTGTAAAATAATTCATTTTCATCTCTTATTTTCAAATATACTTGGAGATATTGTTTCTGAAAAAGTCATGCCTGTCATCATGAACTAATGCAGTGAGTGGGGAATTCAGCCATTTGTATGTTGAGTTCTCACACTAAAAAAAGAGAAAGAACACATAATTCTTTCTCATCTAAACTGATATTAAAATTGGGTGATTAAAAATCCCATTCCTCCTCAACTATGACATGAAGACAAAGGCAGATAGGAAGGGGGTACTGAGTATAGTGTTTTGGCCAACTCTAAGTACCTACTAGTAGAGGTCCTTTTCTTTCTCTTTTCTTCTCTAGTTTAAGTTATTGGCATACCTGCCTATTAGTTCCTGTTTTTTTTGTTGTGGTGGGTTTTTTTTTTTGTTGGTTGATTTGGGTTTTTGTTTGGTGGGGTGGGTTTTAGACTTCTTTTTAATGGTGAAATATAAGAAAAAACATAAGAAATATCAATCAAATTATGAGCTTTACCAAAAGTTAACTCCAAAAAATATTACAAAAAAACCAGGACTTGTGAAAACCACAAGCCAGCAGTTGTTAGTTATGAGAAGCTGCAGTCTTCACAAATCTGTGTGCTGAAATGGAGTGTGGAAGAGATCAGACCAGAACTCAGACTCGTTAAGGAATTTCTTCATTCCACAGGCTTTGTCATCAGGCATCTACAGTCACTTTCCCCTATATCCTGAAAAATTTCCTTGCATTTTGCAGGTTTTAGAAACCTCTGCTATACAACCGGTATTGAGATAAACTGCAAATCTGACCAGCAAGGTCACCAGTCACCTTGCTCAGAACAGAGCACACTTCATCTAGTTTTGATTGACACTCTTGCAGAAGTTCTCCACTCAATATTGTTATCAGAAAAATTGAAGTAGCAGTGCAAGACAGATGGCTGAGATACAACTTGCTGCTGCTTTAGGACTGTGAACAAGGTTGCCTGGCAAGGTTGCTGTTGCTGGATATGGGATGCTGCAAACAGAGTGTAAGTTCTGTTACTTTTGGGATGCTGTTTCATTGGAAAACAGATTTTCTGATTTAATGTTGTAGAGAAAAGTTCAGAGGGATTATGTGTTGAAGGAGATATTTTCTGAGTTATGCAAACACACGGGGCTGCTGCTATCTAACAGGGTGGTCACTTCAGTAGAGATAACAAACTTTATCTGAACTCAAGCACACTTCCTGATAAAGTGGCCTGTACAGCTGCTAGGTGATATTTACAATAGATGGATTCAATAAGAAAGAGGAAAGACTTTGTTTTTTGTTATTACTGCTTCGGCTGGAAAGCTAAGAATGACTTCAAACCAAAAGACTCCCAGCTTCTCAGTATATTTAACTCAAACCATGAATGTCCACTAATATTTCCCTCTGATATTATCTCCAGATTCCCAGTATAATAGATCATCAATTCAATTAAAACACATGCACATTCTGATTTCAATCTTATATTTGCTAGAATATTGACCAGCTTGTTAGGGGTTTTTTTTAAGGGCAAAAATCAAATTATTCTCCGCAATGCTTATGCTCAATACACCCTGTAAGGCTCTTTTTTAAGGATCCTGAGGTACATTTGTTTCAAAATATTCTTTCCTAGTATTTCTGCATCAAGAACACCTGCTGTTGTTATACCTACTCTTAGCAAAGGCTCCCTTCCTTTTTTTATTGACAGGGAGAAGTATTGTAAACTATGCCTGTATGAATTTAATGTTAAGACTCATATTTACAGCTGTCTGCATTCCCAAACCTCCTTCATTCAATCTGTATAATGGAAATTACATCCTCCACACTGATGGAATGTAAGCAAAATCAGTAAGTTATTTATTGTTCCTGGGCAATTTCCATGTATTAAACATCAAATCTGATCAATGAAAGGTAAGAGTCCTTCATTAGTTGCTACAGACTTCTAGTAGTATCCTTCTGGATAGGAAATAAAGAATTTATCTTAAATCTTCATCAGCAGTAAGATGACTTCCAATAGGCTTGAGTAGTGTAGACATTAAAAGAGTACTGCAAAACTACTTCGGAAACAATTGAGGATATGGAGTTATGGTTGTATGAAAAAACCCCAAAACACACCTGAGATTGTGGAGACATTGAGGTAAATTCCTCATTATGTGCATTATGGTACCACTATCTACTGTGCCTTTTTTGTACTTCTGCTTCAGGCAGCTGGGACCTGCTGCCATCAGAAACTGTTCCACTCTTTCTATGAAGGAGCTGGTAAGACTTGGGCTTCCTCTCTTTCTCCTGCCTGCCATCTTCAAGGAATAAAAGACTCACATTCTTTCCTGGTCTTTTCTTTCTACTCCCTGATGTCCACTGGCAGGTCAAGCACCAAGTGAATAAAAAGGCAGAGGGAATTGTTTACACATTAGTCCTGTACCTCTTATTCTTCCCCCCAGGAAGAGTTCTCCAGTCAGCAGTGTATGGTTCTGCTAATGATCTTCTATTCATCAAGAAGTTGTAGCCTCTGGCATTTTAAGGTTGTTTCACTGGATTCCTGCAGTACTGATGCCAGCTAGAGATGGAATTTATAAACTAACATGGGAAGTGCTAAAGGAGAGTTTTTGAGGTGACACTGAACTACCTTTTTACACACAAAACACATAGTTTAAGTTTAATTTTTTTTTATATTTTCTTGTCTTTTTATTTTTTAATTTTTGTTCCTCCTACATACATGCCTTTGCGAAACCTATTACCACAACTTTTTGTCTCCAGTTCCCAAATTATTCCAGGTCTTCTCCATTTCTTCACAGAATATCAGTTTTTTACGCTTGTCCTCTCTCCCTCAAAACTCGACACTACATTGGCTATATGAATTTCCTAGAGAATTATTTAGCCTTTTCCCACTCCCCACCCCTTGGACACGTCTAAATATTTTGGGTTTTTTCATGACTGATCCTAAACATGACTGTATATCAGAGGGTTCATTTTTAGTTTTGATTTCTGGGGCTATCCAAAAGGTAGTTCAAAATCCAGTTTACACCTCAGCTGAAGAAATATACATCTACGTATTATTTTTCCTATAAATCAGCTATACATACTTAGGCCAATGTTTATGCTAAGCCTTTCATTTCTGTAATATATTGGTAGGAAGAAAATAAGCATAGAGAAGCTATCTTAGAGTGATCTGCAGCAATTCATCAAAGTAGAGTTTTCTTGAAGACCTTAGTAATGAAAATCACAAACAGCTTCTGTGCACTAAACAACACCAAATGCTTGCCCTGAAGCTCTAAGGAATCATGGAAACAGCTCTTCAGCACATTTCCCAGTATTGATCCATAAGAATTTTCATGCTTTCAATTTTGCATAATTCTCAGGTTGAAATGAACTCAGAGCACGCAATGGGAAACTCAGCCAAGAATTCCACTTTCCATAATTCCGGTTCAAAACTATATATCAGCCTGACTTCTCTCAAAGCAGTTTTCACGAAAGGCATGCAAGCATTGACCAACAACGTGCTGGATTCCAAATCTGTAATATGGTTTTGGTTTCATTGTAAACATTTTGCATAATTTTGGTTATCTACATTAAAATGGTTTATGCCGTCTTCAGAGGGGTCTGAAGGAAGAAAAAGCAAAATGAAATCCCCTGTCAAAAGGTTCATAACTTCTTTCATAATCTTTAGACCCCAAAGTCACGCTGGCTCCACAGCTCAGTTCAGATATTAATAATTTTTGAGAAATCTGCAGCTGAACTTCCAGTTTTTGCAGCAGATATTGCACATCTCTTCCAGAACAAATGATTTTTCAACACCATTCACATAATTAACTACCTCACAAGCAGTTCTGCATGGTCCTATCACTATTCGTGCAGCATGGAGCCTTTAGCTGTATGAGTACTCATGTAGAAAACATCCAGAGGAAGTGTACCTTCCCAGTGGTTTAAGGACTTCTTGAAAGAAATCCTGATGCACAGACCATACGGATGTAGAAAGAGCAGCATCACTCTGAGTTCAGAGATTTATTACTGAAAGGTCATTAGAGAGGCTATGCCTTTCCTACAATTTTAGCTAAGCTGCTTAACAGCTTGCAGCTGTACCTACAAGTACCTACAGAGCTGGGAGCTTCCTGAACTACCTGGCCTGTATCTGCTCTTTGCAACACTTAAAAAACCAAACAACACATTAAACCTAACAGCTCTCTTGGATGCATAACAGGAATGTTCAAACTATCAGTTGAGTGGCTGTTCTCAGCTATATTCAACAGCAACTATACATTTCTGAGAGCAAGTTGAAGAGATTTGCTTGACTTTCTCTGCACATAAACTGACATTTCAGTTTGAAGTGAAAAGAATGAAGAATAAGGTCTCAGACAAAATTATGACTAGGCCTGAAAGTCTGAGAAACTACAATATATCAGCTATTAGATATAACCTTCCATGAAACGGTACAGTTTTACTGTGACATATTTGAAGGATCATCAAAGTGAGGTTCAGATCAGGACTTAAATGTATGTATATTTGTGGATACTTTTGCTACATTCTTTTTCTGGAAAAGGTAAGTATACATCAGTATGAAACCCATGAAGAATTGCAGCTTACGAATTTTGTGTTGTTGTACCTAAGGCTCAAGCTACAGGTTGGAGAAAATTAGTGCCAGCATTTGAAGAGGGGAGGAGTTAGAGAATGTTGATGAAGGAGAACCATGGAGAACTTGTGATGCCACAAGTGACATGTTCAAATAGAGTCCTCACCTGCTCACTGGGTGCTTATGAAGACTTGAATGCATCCAGAAGCCAGTGCTCTCCAGAAGGATGATTTTAGCAATCCTCAGGTTAGGGGTTGGCTCACAGTGGCTAGGTGGCCAGTCTCTAATTCTCTATCCTATGCTCTCTTGCTCTGTGTGTCACATTTTTCAGCTGGGCTTTGCTGCAATTCTTCCTGCTGCAGAACATACATTAAGCTCTTCAGTGGAAAACGGATGTTGTGAAGCTGGCTGAAATTTGTCGCAGTTTTGCTATTGATAAGTGGTGTCAGAAGAGTGTGAAGTGATGCTTAATATGCCTCTTAGCTCTTCAGAGCTGGAGAGGTGTTTGGGGCTTGATGTCTCTACCTACCTATTCACTCTTCAGTAGTTATTCAAGACAGAGTTATTGACTTAAAATTTTAAAACAAACTTTAGACGAGGAAGTTGAACTAAGGCAAATAAACAAATGTATTTAAAATTCCCAGAATGAAGGTATTAAGGAGAAAAAAATGCTGAGAAGGAAGTCTTTTCTCCCAGCTGTGCTTTCTCATGTCAGGTGAGTTGACACTCTGGTTTGACTTTAAATGATCATAAAACATCTTCAGCATAAACAGTATATTTAACAAAGATAGAAGTGGCCTCATTAGATGTGCAGTAGTTTCTCACACCTCGTCTGCTTTCAGAGAATGACTGGTTACTCTTCCCAGTGGATGTGCTGCAGACACATTCCAACTCTCTGATGTCAGTAGCAGCTGCACCAAGAGCTTTGCTGGTGTGCGGCACGGCTAATTTGCCAGAGCTTGTCAGATAAGAAAATAAACTTATTTCAGCAACTGCAAGTTATTCCATCTAAAGAAAATCCTCTTGGGCTCTGGTGTTAGGGTTCTGTGAAAATCTTGTTTCATAATTCTCCTTCCAAAAGTTAGGCGGACTTTGATTGAGATTTTTTGAGGCACTGCAGCATGCCTATGTAACTGAGGAGAATTTAGCCTACAAGATATAGCCCATTTTATCAATTTTTCTCTAAAAAATTACTACTTCAGTGGCTTGCACAAAAATTGCAGACCAAGCTATGTTCTGTTCTCAGACCAACTTTACACACACATAAATAATAAACATTTTTAAACTTTTCGCTATCCAGTAATGTAGCTCCAGTACTTTCCCAAATAAAAATACAGTAAATTTTAATGCTTCCTATGAGACTCCCTGAGATCTTCAAAGTCTTTTTTGATGAAGACCTTCCTTCCTGTTGATTGTTCTGAGCTTCCTCCAAACACCATCTTCTCTTCCACTGAAATCAGAGTTAGTCTTCTTGAGACCTTCATAAAACCATAGAATGGTTTAGTTGGGAGAGACCTTAAAAATTTTCTAGTTCCAAACCCCCTGCCATGGGCAGGGAGCCTTCCACTAGACCAGGTTACTCAGACCCCCACCCAGCCTGGTCTTCAACGCTTCCAGGGGCAGGGCATACACAACAACTTTTCTGGGGAAACTGTGCCAGTACTTCATCACTCTCACAGTAAGGAATTTCTTCCTAACGTCTTACCTAAACTACTCTCCTTCAGCTTAAGCCCATTGTCCCTTGTCCTATCATTACGTGCCCTTGTGAAAAGTCCCTCTCCAGCCTTCTTGTAGTTCCCTTTAGCACTGGCAGGCTGTAATAAGGTCTTCCCAGAGCTTTCTCTTCTCCAGGATGAACAACTCCATCTCTCTCAGACTGTCTTCACAGAAGAGGCATTCCAGCCCTGTGATCAACTTAGTAGCCCTCCTCTGGACTCACTCCAACAGGTCAATATCTTTCTTGTGTTTCTGGGGGCCCCAGAGCTGGACACAGTAGTCTAGGTGGAATCTCACAAGAACAGAGTAGAACAGGACTTTCAATATTACCTAATTAAGCATCAGTCAGCTTGGACTAAACTGGTGATTGACCCCCTGTCATTCATTTCCCACTTTCTGAGGGACTTGTAATTATTCATCTATCCTCTGCCTTTGTTTATTGCTCCCAAATACTTCTATGTTAGCTCCTACTCAAAACTGCTTAGTCTTGAGGGATCAGACTCACCACAGTCCTTATCTGAACCTCAAAAACTTTCCTTCAGAGGTGTGAAAACAAACCTCTGCCTTCCATACAAGCTGAATTGCTGGAGGCCTCATATCTAAATTCAGTGATAGCAAATGCTGGAAAGGTTCCCTGAGCTGCATAAATGTTAACAATGTATTTTTAATACAAAAGAGGGGTGTTTTGTTCTATTGCATCAGAAAATATAAGGTGACAAATATGGCAAAGGCCATCTATTTTATGTTTAAAAAATGGGTGTGGAATTCTGTTTTAAGGAGACTTCATAGTGATTCTGGGACCTGACACAATGTTACATACATGCTTTCATATCCAGAAAAATGTGTCCGCTGCCACTAGGGCCGGTGTTAATGAGGCAGGTAATACACAAAAAATAGATAGTATAGAGAACAATGGCAGGGAAATGTTAAATACATGCAAGCCTGCAGGAAGCAGTGCCTTCTTAAAATCCCAGTCATGAACCCCAAAAATTTAGCCAGAAACACTGGTGTTCCCTCACTTCCTTCATGATGAAATCAACATAACCACAACTCGTCATTCTTTTGCACAAAAAAAGTTAATCTTTGGAAAGAGGCGAAGAGAAGAGAAGAGAAGAGAAGAGAAGAGAAGAGAAGAGAAGAGAAGAGAAGAGAAGAGAAGAGAAGAAGAAGTAATATCTGTGTGGCAAGTGGAACCCAAAGGTGAAACTTTTCATTCTTGTGAAGGCTGTGTTAAATAGAATTAACTTTAAAATATATTTAACTATTTTACATTTTAAAAACTTTTTTTCCATTAAGTGTATTAAGAGTACATTTTGTTTACACTTTTTTTCAGTATTGTATATCCATCACTTCTGTTTTTTAAAGTTTACAGTGTATCAAAATATGTATTTCTCATCTTCTCTTTCAGTATGTTTTTATTGTCCATGAAGAGGAGATGTTTCAAAGAGAAAGGAGAATAAAAGGACACAATATAAAACAATAGTAACTCGATTGTTCCTGTTATACTTGATATTTAACAAGCTAAGTTAAAAAAGTGATAGAACAAAAGAAACCCCTCATAACCTGAGATAAAATGTAATTACAACAGGATCAACTTTCAATACTTTAGTCAAATCTAATCCAAATATATTAGATCCAATATAAAACAAACTTGAACTCACAGAATTCAACCTGCAGACCCTACATGCCTAATCCATATTTTTATCCAGGGTTCCAGTTCTTCAGCAAGTATGTTCCAGCAGGTTAAACTCCTAGCTGTTCCATTGCTAGCCTTCAATAAACATGTTATCTAAGCAAAAAGATCCAAGATTACTTTGATATGGAAGCTGTCATACAGTTTGACCCAGACCATAGTATATCTCATTTTACTTTTAAAAGGCAATACAGAGGGGAGAAGCAATGGGTCTGCTGGGACCGGTTCTAGCCCATTTGAACTCAAATTACCAGAAAAGCCTCTGTGTGATGAATGTTTCCTTTGCTGTGATTGCTTCCCTATGCCTGTTCAGGTGTGCAGTCTCAGGGCAGAGGAAAGGGTTTATCTCAGACTCTTCATTGTTAGCAGGGTTCAGGCAAGGAACGGGGTGCTTGTACCAGGAACATCCCTCACACCCGACACTTGAAATTCTCATGTCTCACTCACATGGTGGAGTTGGAAATGTCAGAAAGAGAAGAAGTCCTGGTGTAGGGAAGGTATTTGAGGAGTGGTTCCCCTCCCTGAGGAGTGGCTGACCTGAATTTGTAAGATGCTGAGCCCTAGGCTTTCTGAGTCTGAAAATTAGCTTCTTGTACCTGGGACCCAAATAAGACCAGCTTACAACTGCAGGAGCTGACTTGCCTCTTTCTTTTACTACTGGATTTCTCTTTGGAGAAAGGTCTCACCAGCAACTTCTGGAGAGACCATAGAGAGTGGTTAGGATGCCGTAATGCCCAAATCCAACGAAGGTAAAAGATCTCCAAATTTACCCTGCTATAATGCTCAGCTAGGACAGTCCCTCACTATCTGAGGTTGAACAAACGCTTGAACTGCAGCCCAGATTTGCAAAACAAGATCCTTAGGACACAAAGATCAGTGACATGTTCAAGCTGACATTTTATTTCAGCTGTTACTTCTTTTCTGCTTTCTGTCACTCCAGTAGTCCCTGATGGCCAGACTTAAAATAAACTTTTTTGTCTCTGGAAAAATTAATTACTTTCCCGTAGAAAGCAGGTTAGTTGAGAGAGCACTATCAAGTCAAAAAAATAAACAGGAAAGTATATTAAGAGAAAAATAATCTTTAAGAGAAACTGATTTAATGATTAACAACTCTACTTTACCACAGACAGAATTCCTCCAGTGATATATGGAAACCCTCTGGGACTCTCAATTTTTACTAGATAATCCCTCCTGAATGGTAAAATATTGCAATATCCCCTGTATATCACCTTTTGAACTATACAGGCATTTTACTAATTGACCTCAAGAATAACTCTGGCCCAGATTATCAGAGGTACATGGCTGCCTGGCTTCCAACAATAAAATAAAATTTTTGCTGTTTTGTAGGGGCTTTTTTGAAATTTTTTGTTCTAAGTTTGTCCTGGAGGCCTTACTAAACAAAAAAAACCCCAAAACAAAATCCCTCAAATGCTAAAACAAAGGAAAAAAACAAACCAAAACCAAAAAAACCCAAACAAACAGACAAAAAAACCCAAAAAGAAAAAAAAAAAAACAAAAAACCCCCAACCAAACTAAACAAAACAAAACCAAAAAATCCAGCCAAACAAAAAACCAAAAACCCAAACCAAACCAACAACTTCCCCTCCTCCCAAGAAAACCTCAACAACAGAGAGAAAAAAACCCTGAGAATCATTATCTGCAGACCATACATATTCTGTTAGTCCTAATTCTGATGTTGCTCGTTTTATTGTGCATTTGTTTGATCACATAATTGCCATTTTTTCACAGGGCATTCAGTGCACAAGTATCAAAGGAAAACCCAGACATTTTAAATGGTATTAGTTTTGTATAAAGGCTGTATTGATCAAATCTGCATCGAGCTCTCAAAAATCTCCATCATAACAGAAGTCTACCACCAAACTTCCTTACTTCATTTCTTTACTTCTTTGCTACTTTAATTCTTTATTTCTTTTCCACTCTTCAAAATACATCTTTCTGGAGGTATGCAAATACACCATAACTACATGTTGACACTGTGGCACATGGGACATGGCTGGACAGGAGTGGCCAGTCAGTGGGAGAGTACAGGACTAGTCAGGACTACTAAATCACACAGCACATATCCTTCTGTAACCTTTTGTTTCCAACTGGTTTCTATCTTGCAGATGATAAACAACACATAATATGAAAAATGTAGGCTAGATGGTGCTACTACTAAATCTTTGTCACATTCAGAGTTCTGGAGTTCACATCTTCGCATATAGACCACCTTCTCAATTCCCATCAAACCACTTCTTGTGACTCTTGCAACCTTGCTTCCTGGTTGTTTTTTTTTCTTCTAAACTCCCTGGAGGAATAGATTGCCACTACCCAGAAAAATGAAGAAGTAAGAATGTCAAAGTTGTCTTGTATGCAGTAAACAAGTGCATGTGGTCAGGATGTGACTTGAAGAGATTTTATAACGTAGAATTTTTCCTGGTGGTTGGAGGTGGGTAAGACACACTGATATCTGAGTGGTGGCTGACATGAAAAATAAAGGGTGTTCCTAATAGCCAAGTCAGCAAAAGCAGCAGCTGTCTGCATAAATACCCTTTAAGGTACCATCAAATACTGCTAAAGAGCTCAAGGAATGAATCTGTGACTGATTGGGTCTGACCCTCTCTCTTCAAGACTGACCTAAAACTGAGGCATTTAGCCTGCAAACCTGATACTAGAGAGGAGTAAAGGGTGCTGTTTAGTTTGTCTCTAATCCCAGACAGCAAAGGACAGAGCTACAGAGATACAGACCAAGGCATGAAAATATGGATTTAGAGCGATGAAAAGGAAGTGTGTTTGACTGTGTATACCAATAATAACTGAAGGATTCTTTTAAAGTGTAAAGCCCTACTAGGCATACACTGCAACTTGGCCAAATCATGTGAAACCCTATTCAATATTTTTTGAAAAGAAAAAATGGGTTGTCAAAAAGTTGCTTCTTTCAAACAGAGAACTGATCTACTAAGTCAAAACAAATTACTTTCTCAGAGATACAGGGCAAAATTACTTTATGATCCAAGTCATGTAATTCTGATCCAGACTTGAATCTTCAACTGGCTACAGCATGCAGATCACTAGTATGTGTTACAGAGATATCAACATATACAAGGACTCTGCCAAGTTGTACCTTAAAATATTGATATTACGTATGTGACAAGGACTTGATGTATCACTTTTGACAGAGCTTGAATATTTCATTTGATTTAGCATATCAGATTCCAGAAAACTCAGGCAGGAAGTTCCTTATATGACCTGTTTTCCAGTCATCATAAACTTGCATTTACTCTGAACTATTTCCTTTTCTTCAAGTTAGGACTAGTGACTGGGCACACTGTGATTGAAAAAAGTCAAAGCATTATTCCACATTACTGAATCCTTTGAATTTTTTAATGTAAGCTAAGCAACTACATCACAAAGAGAAGACTTTCAGTTAGAAGTTCAAAGTATATAGAGGGATTTAAAATGTCTATACACCCTGTCAAATGCTAAATCAAATGGAATAACCTTATGTATACAATGCTTTACAACTCTCAACAGCTTTCTGATCTCTTCAGGATAAAGACATAAAACAAACAAAAGTTTCTTTCTCATCAGAGACACCATCTAGTTTGAAGAGTTTCAACTCTGAATTCTTTCAAACACCTGTCTCCTTCTCCCTGTAGTTATTTATACCTGGAAGGTAAAAATCTGCTTGATTAAAGGTTCTGAGCAAACAACAAATTGTTAGAGGACTGCAAAACACATTAAAATCTTACAGGAGTAGGAAATTGGATAAAAAGTGTGTTTCTTTCTATATTCTTTAATGTATATATGCATAAAAGAGTTAACTAATATGTATATTTATAATCTATTTATTTATATTCTGTATACAGCACATTTGCCCACATTTGCCTTCCAGCTAATGAAGAGTTATCATTAGAACTTACTCCATAAACTCAACCCACTGCTCAGTTATCTCAACCTAACATTCATTTATATTCCAAATCTATTTCTTGTACCGTGTTATAAACTAAACGCTTAGGGACTGGTTTTGTGTTTGATTTGGGTACAGAATGGTTTCCAACACACGTGAGGATGAAGTCTCTACCAGCAGTCAGTACCAGTAATCATGATTTTGTTAACAACCATGGAAGGAACAGCTCCCACAAGTGAGTCTATGCATGGGCTAAGGGCAGGCCACCAAAAAGTTTTCTTGACTGAAGTGAAATGTTTTGATTACTGCACACTGTAGTCTTGGGCACCTTGGGCATCCTTCCCTTGAGCACAGCTGTTTTCTTGCTCTGCTACTGCAGAGGGGCAGCGCAGGGAACTCTCTCAGTCAAGCTTATCCCTGCTTTGGTGGCCCTACTATCTCCCTATGTGCTTTTGTCATTGCATGGAATCTCGGGAACACTACAGTGTGTGCCAAAATTTGCTCTTATAAGATCTTGGTACCCACACTGGCATGATCTGCAGGGCTTGGAGTCTGCAGGAGAGCTCAAGAGAGTACAGAACATCCCTAGACCTACTCTCCTTACCTCAGCCACAGGATGATCTTAACACTGTGAAATGTTATTAGCTTATTACCTATATTAGCTTAAGCAGTCTGTATTTATTTAAGCGATATTTCTAGTACGTATTTTCCTGTCCCCAGTGTTTTCTTTTCAGATTTTAATGAGTTTTAAGACTCTGTGTCTAAAGAATAGATAAATATGAAACTCAGCCTTGACTACAGAATTATGACCAGTAATTTTATGGTATCCTACATCAAATTCTTAATTAATTTGAAATTAACATGGTGTGTCACACCAATATTTGGCTGTACAGCTCATGAAAGCTGGAATCTTTCCCACTCTGTGGGAGGTTTTGCTCTTCTGAAGACCTTTTCCATTCATATATCACCTGTGTTAAAATGCAAATGGCTTAAACATAATCAAAGCATAGAATGTGCTGTGATAGGAAAAAAAAAGCTGTTTCAATCAGCATGAAGCAGCAATTCTGTAAAACTGAAATGAAAGATTTCAGCAGCTATGTTTTGTTACAGCATGTCAGCATCATGCAATACTACCTCTGTTGACATGTCTTTTAAAATAAATAATATTGGCTCAAAAAATCCACCAGATTCCAAATTAATAGCAAAATTTAAAAAAAGTTGAAAAAATTTTTCTGATTTTGAAAATAGTCTTTTGGAATTTTCAGTGATGTTAATTTGAACTTCATGACAAAGATGTTCCAATAAAATAGATTTTTTTCTCAGGGCAAAAAAACCTTAGTATTATTTTACTGTTGAATGCATATTTTATTTCAAGAGAAGAACTAAACAGTATACAATTGAAAATGCCATATGCAATGAAGCCATAATTTGTTACTCTCAGCTTCGTTCATCTTGTGTTTATTAAATATCTTTACTCAAGTTAGCCTTAACACTGCCCATGTATATTAATTTGATGTACTTTGGTAATGCAAGCACTCTTACTTTAATTTTTTTAAAATTAAATTTACTGAAAAATCAAAACACTGCTTTTGCTCAAATACAAAAAATGTGATTCTTTTTCCCCCAAAATATTTAAAGGGACATCTTTTAATGAGTTTTTGCTCTGTTTTTTGTCTTTTTTTGCTTTAGTGAGCACTGTTCAACTGGTTTATGAGCCTTTTCATATAAACTTATCCATAGATTTATTTGGTTTACCAGGAAAAAAAGTTAATTTTTTTCATACTATGCATATATAAATATATCATTAGCTATTTAACCATCTTTTGGTCATGTAATATATGTTTAAAGGGCAGAATTGTCATGAAAAATGAGATTTTTGAGGAATTATGTTAATATTCTCTATCTTTGGAAAGGGCTGTCTTAGCCCTTTCCACCTCTGAAAAAAAAAAAGAAAAACAAAATAAAAAAGAGCCCATGGTGTGTATTCCTAACACTTCATACAAAGTTTACCTATGATATTTTTCACTAAGTGGGAATGAAAATTTGTTCCTATATGGAATATCTCTGTAATTACAGAAAAGTAAACATACATGAGAAAAGGAGAGAGAATTGTACAAGATGACACAATTTATATATCTTCTATATAAACTTTGCAGAGAAATACACAGAATTATATATAATGTGTTAAATGTGAAGATAAATTAGATTTGAAAACGTAAGAGAGAGGTGTTAAAACTGATTTTGCTTTAACTGCAGTTATCAGGTTGTCATGTAAAAGACAGTGCAGCCTGTAGTAAAAGGATAGGAGGCAGTGCTTGGCTTCTAAGGAGGCATTTTTCATTCACTAAATAAATTGGAAAGACTAAATGGATTTGCTTTACACATACGACATTCATAAAATGCACACCTACAATGCTGTATGCCTGGCCTTGTAATGATGCATGGGCACACAAGCAAGCAATTGTCAAAGTCATTGTCCACTGCCTACTCCCAAATACGAGAACAGTGGAACAGGACTGTTGCTCTTGCAAGCGGCAGGGTTGCTGTTCCAGTCAGGAGAGCCAAAAGGACACAGGGCAAATTTTAAAGGAGAAGTAGGGAGGGGGTCCGTTACTGTTACTGTTATTATTGAGTTTGATTTTGGGGGTAAGCAAGCAAAATTTCTGACTTGAAAAGCTGAAAACCTGAAAACTTCTGCCCTGAAACAGAAGCAGTAATATTCAAACTTCAAACTAAGCAACACACTAAATCAAAACTGAGCTGTCATAAGCTGTTGGAGGTATCTCAGTCAGGCTTTATTTGTGGAGACATAAAATGTGTGAAATGTCTGTGAAGAGATGCCTATTGGCTAAACCTTCTGTGTTCGCTTTGGGTACAGATGGCTGCTAACAGCAAGATGATGTGGATACGGTTGAGGCTCCTTCTGCATGAGTGCTTTGAGGCATCAGAGGTACTGCAGAGCATTGGCAAGAGGAACAAGCAAATCAATAGTGGGGTGGCTTCAAGTAGGTGTCTCAGTACAGGGGAGAAAGGTGTTTCAGCCTCTTACACTTTTAGGCCGACAAGATGAGATTAATTAGCTGACTCGGAAATAATTAGCCTAAGGTAGTCAACTAGGTTCTGTTTATGACAGAAGAGACACAAAGAGGTGTTTTGTCAGGACCCACCCTTAAACATAAGAAAGCTCAAAAGTCACCCTTGGTAGCTGTCCACCTCTCTCTTTCATCTTAGGAGTGCAAAGAAGTGGCTCTGACTGGAAGCCTGTGTGGTCAGTGTAAGTTGGGAGAGTGGAATCCCATCATCACTCATGTTTGTCCTGTATATCCTATTATGTGCCATAAAGAAGAGTGAGAACACTGTGACTGTCTGGAAAGATGATGAGTATCACCTGAAGGATGGCAAACTGTGTTTTCAAAGCAAAAAGAGATGTTGCTAATCTGTGTTAAAGGTTTATTTCTTTTCTGAAAATATAGGGAGTACTACTCCCAAAATTTACTGCATATTGTTCAGTTCTGCAGAAGGATTCACTTACATCAAATACAATGACTTTTTTAATGACACAAAAATTTTTGGGGTCTTTGTTATCTAAGAGGTCTTTCCATAGTGAATATCTTAGGAAAATTAAAAGGGCCAAATCCTGCAATATTTTGAATGATGCAGGCAAAATTCCCATTGAATTTAGCTGGAGTGGAGGACAGACTGAGAAATCTGGATGCAGGTAATGATCATTTAAGCATCTGTTACTGATGAAAGTATTTGCCAGCACCTCCCCAGCAGCTTGATCTCTTTAGCTTTGTATACTGCAAATTGTAACCACGCAACAAGCAACTTGCTAAGCAAAGAAAAGCCATGGGATTTGAGCCACCTCACCAGAAGGTGCATACAGTGTCTTGCAGAAGTTTTTGTTAGTCATCCAAATGGTGCTTATCTCAGTGCAAGTAACAGTGTTTCAGAAAGATGATCATAATTTTTCCTTGATGACTCTTTTCGCCCCCTTACAGATATGACGGTCATCTGCTTTCCCTTGAAATTCCACTATTTCAAATTTTTGTGACTGTTTCCATTCTCAGGGATAAGAAAATTGAAGAAAGCAGCCATAAACTGTAAGTGTATTGATATCCCAGTGGACTGATTCAAGCTGAAATGCACTGCCCTGCTTACAAATTGAAAGGAACTTCAATTTGCCATCTTTCAAACCATGACTAGAGGATGGCAATTTTCATTAAGATGAATTCAGAGTTGAAGATGAAAAGTGTACAAAATACTGAAAAAAATCTGAAAAACCATTCAACTATCCCAAGACACTAAGCCACCTATGAGATTTAAATTTTCATCTGCACTCTCCTGTAAAAGGGAATGCAGATATCAAAGTGGCTATGGTATCACTTCATGTGGCAATTCAGGAACTGGTGTTGGAGCTGAAAAATGCTCAGTTATTTATATCAAACAGATTACAACAGAAAGTAAATTGCAAAGTTTGTATGTAATACAGCTTTTTAATGTATCCAAGTACAAAACTTTTCATGTCTTTAATTAGGTGCCATTAGTTACATTATTTAGATTCCATACAGATTAGACAAAAATAATACACTTCTTGTCTTTTTTCTTTTTTCAATTTAGTTTAAATATTTGAATGGTTTATGAATAAGGAATTAGAGCTAGGAAATCATGGCATCTTTTCCAAAAGCAGTGTGACAGTTCAACACTTTTAAAAGTACTGTTATTCTACTGACATGAGAGTTTCTCATGCTATAATAACATTCTTTTTCATATACTGAAGCTCTGAGAACTTTGGCAGTTTCACATCCCCAGGGTTCAATATATTTTTTTCCTTCTTTTTATTTTCTTTTTTTTTCTTTTTATTTTTTTGTTCCCATTTCTGAGGGTTCGCACACTTGCTGAGTTTAACTTTGGGTTTCTGGGCTCATGTAAACCCTAAAACTCAAAACAATACTCAACCATAATCATGAGTTTTCCATGGCTTGGAACAAAACAGTAAACTTTCTGTGGAGCTCAGAGATAGGATTAACTTGACAGGCAATCTATACTTTAGAAGTTCAGCCTGAGCTCATTTCAAGGGTCAGTAAAACTTGGAAAATCTTCTTGACAAATCTGGGACAAATTGAGGATTATGAAGACAACTCAAAATATACCCATCTAGAAAGAGGCAAGTGATCCCTCCTGTGTCTCTTTTGTCCTCCAAACCAGTTGCTACAGAAAGAAGGGAATTTCACACGGCTGTGAACTTCATAAAAAAATGTACACAATTCATTCAGATGAAAAAGGTTCAATTATTCTTACGCTTTTTACTGTTCAGCTGTTCCATTTGTCCCACATTCAGCTGAAATACTTCTAAGTTATGCTTACATTAAAGAAATTCAGCTCTATAATTCAATGTCAATCAAGGTGTATGAAATCTCTCTCAAACAAATGAGTCTTTATTTTTTCATGTCTGAAGGCACCTAACTACATACAAACCCATTAAAGTTACATTTAAGTCCAGATCTTGAAAAAATTAACCTAAAAAAACCCAACTAAAAACGAAGTGTCCAGTCTTTCGTTATTTACATACTTAATGTTGTTTGATTCAGAAACCACAATATAAATGTTTTCTTTTAAAAAATCTGTAAGCATCAAGATATATATAAATATTCTACAAAACGATCAGTGTGCTCTCACCAAAAACAGATGCCTTGAAAATATTTGGCTTGTTTTTAAAAAAAACACTTAAATCATTTTTTGAGGTCTGGCCATCTATACATTCAAAGTGCAAGTGCTTTTAGAAGAAATACTTCTAAAATATATATTTATACATTTTTCATATGTCTATATGAAATAGAAAGTCTTTACTTAATATTCAGAAAATCCACTGTGGTCCAGGTGTACAGAACTTTCCAAAAATTACTTGGGAGCAAGATGAATTTACCCAAATGGCCCCTTTTACAGGAAAGTTTTTTCTGCTGTTCACAGTGTCCCAGCAGCACAGTGAATGCCTTCAAGTTTCCCAGCTCCGTCCAAGAGGAGCATTCCAAAATGTCTCCAAGCACGCAGTGCTGGATGCTCTCGCAGCCCCAGCCCGCTTGCACGGCCAGAGCAGTGTGAGCTCAGAGAGCGCCGGCAGCTTTTCGGCACGGGGCGCAGTGCTCGGGCTGCCTGTCCGGGCTCACCGCCACCCTGGGCTGCTGGGAATCACAGCTGCTCCATCCAAATCTGGGGCAGAAGCTGGATTTGCTGCAGTTCTTGGCCAATATAGCAGGTGCCATAAAGGAAGAAATATGTGTACAAGTAAGCCTTCTGTTTGGTAATTGTTTATCTGGGTCAGCTGCTCACTGAGGAGGACTGACTTGCTCTTGGCACCTGTCCTCAGAGCAGTGTGAGTCTGTCCCATGCAGCTTTTCTTCTCACAGGGATAAAACATAGTTCCAGTATGCCAATAATTTAAGCATACGAATTTAAGATTTCATTACTTTCCTAAGTTTTCTTTTCCATGCTTTTGTAGAACTCACTGATCCACACTGGAACACAGTCTTTTCTTTTTATTATTTACTCTGTTTTCAAGGTAGCCATTTCAGGGCTCTTGTTGCTAAGCTACAGCACAACTAACAGGCCCTTATCCAGAAACACTCATTGTCTGTGTTAGGAAATTAGGGCAAAAATCACAACTAATTGTAAGCAGATGAGGCAGGATCCATCCCTCCTTATTCTGACAGCCTAAAATTTGGGTGTCTGGTCTAAACTAATCAATCTTATGTCCTCTCATCAAAGGAGAGGCTTTGCCTTTTCCGAAGAACAGTTTGTTTCACCATAAATTGGACAGCTAAAATTTACAGCCCTCATAAGGTGCATATGTCTTCCCTTAATTTTTATGGGAATCCTACACAACCAGCTGAAACAAGAAGCCCCTTTTGGGTGAAATGGAGCCCACCATTGGTATCTGCATCCAGTGTGAACCTACCATGCTGAAAAGTTATTCCACTGAAGGGTTTCTTAATAGCTCAGCAAGGAATAAATAGTCCGAGCTGGCTAACAGCAAGCAGCCTCCACTACACAGAGATTTTCAGCATAGTCTCCTCAGCTGTTGTGAAATATATGTCTATGCAATTATAAAATGGCTTTCATGCACAAATACAAATGTGCAAAAAAGATGTATTAAAAGCAAAGACAAATGAACACATGATGAAGTAACTAGAAACAGACGACAGTATACTGCTGTTTGAAAGGAATGTTTTTCACTTGGTTCTATTAATGTGCAGAGACCCGCAAAGTGCTTAAACATGGAGGAAGTTTTCTAATACATAGTAAGCTGCAGAAAAGAAACAAATAATAAAAAAATTCTTCCATTCCTCTTTCAACAATGTACAAGTGTTTCAAGGACAGTATTCTTTTTCTGTACTTCTCCTAACTTAAATCACATTGCAAAGCATAAACAATACATTTTACATAAAAACATAATGTATATGCAGAATTATTTTTACTATGAAGGTAATGTGCTTGTGCTTTCCATGTAAGCTTAAAATGGTTTCTCTTCTACTTTCGTTGGCAAAAATGGTATTAGGCACATACCAGGATTTAACCTCTTTAAGTCATAATACTCTTCGGCCAAACTGCACTGAAGACAATGGAGCTTATACTTTGGGCTCCTTTGTTTTCAAGGTCCTTTGATATCTTAGAGGATAGTTTACTGTTCAGACCTTCTCTTCCAGAAAATCAAAATCATGTTTTGCTATTTCCCTCTCCAGCTTGATAATAAGTCCCGGATACTCTTTTGTTAACACCCGAAGACATGTGAGGCAGGACCCCCTGCAAGCAGCTTTGTCTATAGCTGATTTTTTCCCACTAGTGTCTAAGGCATAATTTCTAAACATTACACAATAATGTACATTTAATTCCAGCTTTTGGGTAGAAGTCAAACATGAGAGTTCCGTGACCAGAAGGTCAGAAAACAGGCAGGACCGTTTCCTGGCAACTTAATGGCATTTGGCTTTATAGCTTAATTTCATAATATGTAAAGACTCTTCAGCAATCTTAATTACATTCTTAGCAAGGAAAGAAAACAATCTCAGATACTGGATTAAATCTTGGAAATAGACAGTTCTAGCAATATGGTATATAATCTTCCAAAAATCGGTGAACTGTCGAACAGAACAGTGTAAGGAATATTATCATTTTTTTGGCCATGGGCCTTTACCAGAATTTGTAATGTGTTACATGAAAAGCTCAAACCACATGGCACACACAGTCATTTGTAGAAAACTTTCCACTTCTTCGTACTCTGAGACTAATCTTGGGATCAATTCTCATGGATTTCAGGAGGAAGAGACAGCTGACCACAGATTTGGCTCAAAAATCAACTCTTTTACATCAGGGCCCATTCTTTTCTAGAGGGCAAGTAAATATTTTTACAGACATGAATGGAACTGGACACAAGATGATCTGGGACATCAATCAAAACTAAATTGCTTCTTAAGTGAGATGTGGAAAGAAGATAAGACTATTGTACTCATTGCTAATATTACGATGTGCTCTTGTAGAGCAGAAAGGATCTCACAGCACTACAGAAAGATTATGCTGCAGAGAATTTACAATCTAAGTGATAAAAAAGACTGAATGCAGAAAAACTACATTTGCTCCCTAGTCAGCTGCAAGAGGACAAGGAATGTTGGCCTGTCAAGAGTAAACCATTTTATAAAAATGTCTTCTTTCTTCTTGGTCCTAGTGTTTTCCACCCATCCTGCTAAAGAGAGCCTACTATAACTGGAAATGAAATAGCAAGACCATGAGGGTTTATGAATATTTAAGGGATTTGTGAATATCAATCTATCTAAAAATACCAGGTTTTTTAAAATTATGCAAATAGGTTTCTATATGGAAACCTAAGATGGATAAAATTATAAACAATTAGTTGAGTAGTTTTTAAGCTGTTAACTCAATATTTACTCAATATTTGTGTCACCATTTTTTAATTTGTAGATATGCTTGCTTTAGACATTCCTGACTCTTTTGACAAGCCTGGTAATTGGGAATCTTCTGTGTAAAATAAGTAGCAGTTCTGACATTCCTAGTGGCTTGACATTTACATTTCTCGACTCAGCTGTGGTCAAAAGTTGTCCTACGCTGCATCATATTAAATGTTGACCACTCATTTAACAAATTACAGAAAGGCAGCTATCAATCATTTATTTTCTTACAGAAGGTCCAAATACCGCAACCTTTATCTAGAAAATTTTGCATGTAAAATAATTTTGGCCTTGCATTTCCAATGAGAAGAAATGAGAACTATCTGACACCTGTAAAGTGTAGTATTAAATAGTAGTACATTGCAAAGTGTAATCATCCTATCTTCTTTTTAACCCAATTCATTTCAGAAAAAAAAAAATTTCATGGTTGTGTATATGTATATGTGTCAGTGTTTGAAAGCTTTTAAACAGAGAACAGCTTTATAGCTTATGCTTGCTGATTTCAGTCAGTTTTGTCAGGCTGTAGAATGCCCAGAGACAAATACAATCCTATGGATTCTATGAAAATGGGTGTCTTCATAAATGTTTAAGGGATCAGTCACACAGCCAAAAGAGAGAGAAAAGATAGAGAATAAAAAATAATGATAGTGGTCCCCAAGATAGTATATAGGTTTTGAATGGCTTGAATACCACAAAAATTGCTGAGCTTCATTTGGCCCATCACGTGCAAGCATCATGAAAGCCAAGATGTGGTTTTAAATAGTCACTTCTTTGATTCCAGAACTCTGACTTTACTGATGCCTGTCCCTCAGCATCACACCTTGAGTCTATTGCTTCTTATTTGAGCAGTGTAAGGCTGTTTAAACAGGCATTCTTGATCTCAGCAAAACAGAGAGAAGTCATTCCAGGCCTAACATCTCTCTAAGCTGGTTGGTTTTGTCACTGTAAGTATGCTCACTTTATGCTAAGCATGAGGAATGCCTAATCTGTATTTTCCTTGAAGACATTCCATCTTCTGTGAGAACAGAAGGAGGCAGCATAAAGCTAAAATGTCACCAGGAAAATTCTCAGTTACTGAGGTAACATTTGGAAGATTTACAGCTCCTAGGAACCATCAGACTGAAGTCCTTAAAACCCTGGGGAAAATGTCCTCTTCTTATACTACAACATTTATACAACTTCCCTCCCCCCTTGTTTGTGTGATTCAGACTCAGTTGCTGCTCTTACCAGCTGCCTTTATGGGTGGCATATTCATGCATTGTGTGGGAAATGACCCCACGCAAGTAGAGGATAGACAAGATGACCTAGTACTTCAAGGCCTTTTTATTCTAGCTATGCCAGCTGACATCACTCGTGGTACGACTCTTTGAATTCCAGACTGTATATATGAGAGATAAATGAGTGCACAAAACACAAACCTAGCAGCAGCTGAAGCCAACCTCCTTAAGCTGTCTTAGTAGTCCATGGAGAAGGTGAAAGGCTCCTGTGGGGGTTGTTTGAAGTAGAGAGTTGTCCTCTGGAACTGCTACTGCCTTTGGGGAGTGAAGTGCAGGAGACGAGGTTCCCAGGGCTAGAATCATAGAATCAGAATATCATGGGCTGGAAGGGACCCACAAGGATCATTGAGTTTGACTCTGATTGCTAATATTAGGCTTCATGGGTACCTTCCCCTAATTGTTGTGTTCAATTCTTTTGATTCACAGGAGTATTTCAGCCCAAAGAAAACCACAGGTGTCTTCCCTTCAAAAACCTGCTGGCTGAGGACTCTAGATGAGTGAACTCTGAGGTTAGAGAGCGGCTCTCTGGCAAATAAATGCTATAAATCCAATGGAACTTCCCAGAGCGGTGTGCAGGAAATGCATTCATCATAAACATCTGCAAAAGATATCTTATTTTACTCAGTGATTAAAATGTTAGTTATGTTCATTCTTAAAAAGAAATAAAAACTAAAACATGCTAATGCAGAGACTGACTTGCTAAATACAGCTTCTGGAGGAGCAGGGGTAAAGGGTCATAATTCAGAAATTTTGAGGCTCATTGTGACAATTCAACACAGTTGTTGGTAATAAGGACCTTCGACACAATATTGTGAGAGACAGGGAATTACAATCATCCCCAGTCTCATAGGTTTCAGATCAGCAGCATCATATTCTTGGTTGGCCAACCTGGAGACAGAGAGCATCATCAGTCATAACTTTCTATTAAAACTTATTGAATTCACCGATGTTTTCCTCCATTTGGTGCATGCAGAGAATTTGCAACACAACATTTAAGTCTCATTATCATAAAATGAGACTCTGGGCAATTCTGAATAACACTCTTCATCTTCAGTTTATTCTTTCCCAACCCTGTGTAAGGTGGGTGTGCCATTGTCTCAGCAAGTATGAAACCACAGACACACGAGGCACGTACCTGGGGGTTTCTCTCATGCACATGCATGCAAATTGATTAATGCAATATTAAAGCCCATAGAGTAAAACACATATAAAATTCCTCTCTCCTGTGATAGGAGAAGAATTCAACCTTGTTAGAAATGCTCCAGTTTTAATGTATGTGTGAAATATAATCTTATTCATAGTGCTGCATCTGCAATGTAATTACTTGAGCCAGTTTATTATGTGTAACTTTGTTTTATCTGGGTGGAAAGCTCAGGAGAATAAGCCGTGTTAAACAGTAGCTACTTTATCTTCCATTTTGGGGAGGAGTATTGGTGGAATACAATTACTCTTAGGAACTTAGCACATCTCAGCTCTACGAGGCTGGAAATAAAAATGAAAGTCCTCAACACAATAACAAAAAGAATATTATATTGTAAGAAAAGTTAGTGTTGTTGAGTAGCATTGGATGAAACTGTGCTTCCTTTTTCTACTTTTATCTAAATCCATCTCTAGCAAAAATCAGTGCAAAAGGAAGCGTTAAAATGTATTTTATTTTTCTGCACATCTTCTGTTTTACATTTTGAATGTATTTCTCTGTACTGTAGCTTGCTTGAACAAGTATTTTTTGTTGTAAACACTTTCAATTGTTTAGACAAACTAAATGTCAGCCAGTGCTAAATGCATTTGCAACAAGAAATACACCAAATCAAAATAATGGCAGATGTATCTCAGGCAGCATTAAAGGACTTTAAACTATAGTGTATCCAAACCAAAAAATCTACATCAAACATAGAAACACATGGTTAATCTGTTACATCTGTTTAGTTAAGTGATGGCCTTAATTACTTTTAGTCACCCATGACTCTCATGAACAGTCTCCACTTTAAATTTAGAGTCAGACATTTTTCCATTTCTCTAATTAGGATTTATTCATGTGTAAACAAGCTCGACATTGGTTTACCCACATACATTTATGTTTTTGACTGTGTGGCCTTGCAGAGCAATTCCAGCATGTTTTGTGCCTATTCATATAATTGGCCTCCTTGTCCCACATGTAAACCTCAGCAATAACTTGTTCACCAGTGATTCTAATTTTTTTTTCTCATAAATAGGTTTCAAAAGGAATATCCATAACTGAAACCTTGATTTGCAGAACCATCTTTCTGATAAACAGAAAGCTATGCTTTCTCACACATCCCTACATCTGAATATCCAGGACAGATATACATCCAGGTTACTTTTCCCTACTCTTCTTTTCCACATCATACTAGTAGTGGATGGAGCATGGAGAGATTTCAGCAGGCAAATGAAACTTCCTAATAAAATTTCCCATGTGACTGTGGCTGGCCGCTGACATAATGATCAGCATGAATTTCATTAAGGATTACACGTTTGTGGATATGGTCTTTTATTCAGTCGTCTCTGGAATGATTTCTCTCAGACACAGAATAATACAGGCTGAGCATGGATTTTCAGGTTTAACCCTTAATGAACTAGATTAGGCACAGAACAATTATTTGGTGGAGTTAATGCTGCTGAGAATCCTTCAAAATAACATATTCCAGGACATGAAAATGAGATTATATCAACTTGCCAGAGTTTCTCTCCTTGTGGTATTAACTCAGTGCCCTTTGTAAACAGGCAGAAAAGTATCTTCTGAACATCTATGATTTTGAGTGGTCCCAAACTGTGATTTACCGTGTGTTCCTCACCACCATTACTAATTTACAGAGGAAAGAATTAAAGTATTAAAATGGATGCTCTAGAAGATGTCAGCTGTGCCAAGGACTCCACGGTATTCCATCACAACAGCAAGAGCAGACAGAAGCCAATACATTCAGATGGATGTGACACCTCACATGACTCTTCACAGTTAGCAGATACTGTAAGCAACTAAATTCAGAGTGCTTTATACTATTTTTCTCATTTAGTTTTATAAACCTCAATTTTTAAACTCTTTCTGTTTGCTGCAACATTATCTACACTTAGGTGTACATTTTACTAAAATGAAGTATATGGTATATCTGTTGTATAAACCATACTATTGCATGTTGGTTTAAGTAAAGTAACAAATCTTAATTAAAATATTTTTCCTGTTTAAAAAGCTTAAATTTTGTTATTTAAAAAATAATCCTTTCTTTGGAAAAAACTGTTTTAGTTTGTGCTAAACTGTATTTCCTCCCCTCTCTCTGTCAAGTATAATCTTTATGGACTACCTGTAATTGTAGTTTAGCCAGGTGGTATCTGGTTGCTACAGCCAAGGACTATTTGAGCAAAATTAGAAGTGCTCAAAACTAATTCCATTGACAATAACTGCATTATATGCATGTCAAATTGATACAATCAGGTTAAGACAGTTTTCTATACAAAAATACATTTATTTTTACCTGGAGCTTCTCCACTGTCACTGGACTTACATAGCATTTAGAAAGTTGAAATCTGCAATTTAGATTCAGCTATTATGTTATTTTTGAACTATTGCTAGCAAATAATCCTTTCCATGCCATTACCACCTCTTGATGTAGCTCTTAAATTTGACCTAGTCCTTCAGTCTCTACCAAGACATTTCAAATCCAGACTTATGTATCCAGCTTGAGCAGACAATGAATACCGTTACTCTCTGAAGCTCCACTGACAGAAAGCAGCCTTAGTTTATGAGATCAGAAAGAACCCAGGTTATAAGAAACTGACACATCCATATAACATATGGGGATATTTTAACTGAGTACCATCTCTTTAAAGTTTGCTTAAGAAATGGAAATGAAGTGACAATTTATATCTCACCTAGTCTGTTCAAAGTATTACCAAAAGTCTCTTGGTAAGAGATAGAGAGAAGCAAAGATAATGTTTGTGGTTGTGGTCATCTTATTGTAGGGAGCAGGCAGTGACAGGAGCACTTAGCATGGTTAAGTTTTGTAAGGTGGCAAAAGTGGTTGAGGAGGGCTTCTAAAAACAAAAAATTGAAAAGGTGTTGAAAAGATATAAAATGAGAAAAGAGAGAGCACTTAACAGACTGAGAATCAGTTGAAAAAAGGTGAGCAGTTTCCTACTCAAACATTTCATCTTTTTTGCAAGGAAGCAGGCAGAAGCCTTTTGACAGGTTTTAAAGTCACTTGTAAACTAGCTTAGCTCATATCAGAGCAGTGTGGCTTACAAATTAACATCTTTATATTTGTCCTTCTCTGGAGCCATTCTTAACCCATGTAGAAAAGGACACTCACAAACAGCATGTGCTCAGAATGGGTGTTGGAAGGAACAGAATACAAATGTTCAGGTTTTGTCAATGGGAGAAAGTAAGCCTAAATATTCTCAGAAAATCACTTAACCAATATGTAAATAAATAACTTTTTTGAAAATCCATTTATACTTTTTTGTTTGTTTGTTTTCTATGTACAGCTAATACTGGTCTTTTATTCCAAAACAAACAAAAAACCCCTTTCTTCACCCAGTGTCTATGACCAAACTCATCTATATTTAAATTCAAGGATGCCCAGGTTTTTCCTAGCAGCTTCCATGCATCCATCCTATTCTCTGTATTTTTGGATTAAGATTGTGCAAAATGCCACTTTTGAGTGAAGAATTCGCAACTGTAGTTGTTGGGGAATGATTAACAAGCTAGTTTATTTTGCAATTTCTTCTGCAGATTTTCATGTGTTTGCACAAGACAGTTTTGCCTACTAGCTCTCCGACGGCTGGTTCCTTCTTTGTGTTCTGATAGAGGTACGTGATGATACTTTCAAACCAATTGTGATTTTTCTGTGCTCGTAACTTTTTTCCCAGGTTCCTTCTTTCTCTGATGTGACATTTATACTATGGAGTTTTCATTTGTTGGTTTGTTTTAGGACCCAAGCCTGGATCCTCCAGAAGTGGCTCTGAGCATCTGGACTCACTTTTCTACCATTCTTCTCCTGATCAAATCATCTTGTGTGTAGACCTGAATGTATTCTACACAATCAAAAATGTGTTTCATTTTCTAGTGAATCACTGTGGCTGCCAAATGCAACCCAAATGGCAGTCTGAAAAACAGAGTCTCCTAACGGGAATAGAGAATGCAAAAATGTTTCCTTAAGGCACCTGCCAGAAACCTGCTGATGCATCATGTGTAGGAAAATAGGTGTCAACTGTAATTTCATGGGTAGCAAGAAATGTTGCATTTACAGAGAGTTCCTTAATTTCTTTGGTCTGTCCATGAAAAACATCTCAGTCTTTCTACCCTCGCCAGTTAGTGAACCTACTTGGCTAATTCTTCCAATCATTTTAATGACTCTTGGACAAAGTTTGCTTATTTATTTTGCTTCAATTTAAAAACAAAATAATCTTATTCAAGGCAGGAGTCATGGGCTCCTAGTAAAAATTGGCCTAGTAAACACTTTGCTGAAAGATTCCTTTGTAACTCAAAGACACCCTGGAATTTTTGGGGTTTTTTTCCCTCCCATTTCAGTGAGTGTACCTTTAGATAAAATCATCAGATGAACACATTTTTATCTCCTTAATGGATACCTTTCTGCACAGAACTAGTTTTGGAACCAAAATACAACATGTAGCAGAATGCTTTTTTCAGGGGAGGACTGTCTATCCTGATTAGGAATGACCTACTAACCAAGGTGAAGGCTGTATAGGAGACCATCTCAGCATTCATGGAACCGCCTGCTCACCTGACTGGTTAAGCCTGCTCATAGCATCTGTCAGGCTATCGTTATCTAATGCAACTTCCAAACCAGAGCCAGCAGCTAAACTGGGCCAACATCTCCTCACCCACTTATCCCATCTCAACTCCTCAGCCTTAATGGAATGTGGCAAGAGTGGCTCGCAACAGAATCACAGGATCATTTAGGTTGGAAAAAGACCTATAAGATCATCGGGTCCAACCTTTGACCCATCACCACCTCTTAAACTAGACCATGACATTAAGTGCCGCATTCATTCAATTCTTGAATACCTCCAGGGATGATTACTCCACAACCTCGCTGGGCAGCCCATTCCAACGCTTAGTAATCTTTTCTATGAAGAAATTTTTCCGGATATCCTACCTGAACCTCCCCTTTTGCAGCTTTAGGCTATGTCCTCTCATCCTATCACTGGTTTTCGGGAGAAAAGATCAACCCCCATCTGGCTACACCCTCCTTCCAGGGAGTTGTCAAGAAAGATAAGGCGTTCCCTCCCCCAGCCTCTTTTTCTCCAGACTAAACAACCCCAACTCCCTCAGCTGCTCCTCAAAGGACTTAATCACTAGAAGTTTCACCAGCATTATTGCCCTTCTCTGGATATTCTTCTGTACCCCAATGTCCTTTCTGAAGTGAAGGGCCCAGACCCGGACACAGGACTTGAGGTATGTCCTCATCAGTCTTGAGCACAGAGGGACAGTCACTGCCCTGATCCTGGTGGCCACATTGTTTCTGATACAGGCCAGGATGCCACTGGCCTTCTTGGCCACCTAGGTACATGTTGGCTCTTGTTCAGCTGCTGTTGACCAGCATCCCCAGGTCCTTTTCTGCCAGGCAGATTTCCAGCCACTCTCCCCAGCCTGTAGTGCTGCCTGGGGTTGCCTGATGGCCAAAGTGTAGGACTCAACACTCCACCTTCTTGACCCTCATACAGCTGGCCTCAGTCCATCTATCCAGCCTGTCCAAACCCCTCTGCAGAACCTTCCTACCCTCCAGCAGCCAGATGATTGCATAACTTATCATCTCAGTCAATATTTCTCTGCAGATAATTTTTTTTTCACACCAAGACAGAATCTACTTCTTTGGTGCATATATATCTGGGATGTGTTTCTAAAATGATGTGACATCTTCTGCCATTTAAGGCCACAGATTAGCAGAAGGAAAAGCACTGAGGAAGGTTCAGAGCAGAATTATCCATCGATCTGAAAAATAACAGCATCTGCAATTATTCATGCTGGGACAGAAGTCACAAGAACCATTAATCCTCATGCTTCAGGATACAATTTAGCAATAGCTGGAGTCAGGAATAATTTCTTCTATGATAGACCATTGCACAATTTTGTGTATTAGGGAGTTTTATGTCTACATTTCAGATGGCTGGCATCAGCTCAGTTGAAGACAGAGGGTCAAATTAGATGGTCCTCTGGTTTCTTCTGTAGCAATTATTATGTTCGTACACTGATACAATCATTGTAAAAATCCCAAGCTCTCTCGGGTGTCATGTAGGCAATAATGGCTGCTTCTTCATTCTCATTTTTTCCATCTGCTTAGGATAACCTGGAAATTAATACCAGTTGAGCCTGTGGTTACATCTTGAACCAACAAGCAGCAAAATGAGGAAATGGAACTTACAAGAGACCATGCAACAAATAAACATCTTCCATATCAGTGTGTTTACTTTTACCAGTACTCGCTTTTAGCAAGTACCCACTATCAGGAAGACCCATCTCAAAAAATATTCCAAGATCTTTAGCATCACTTTGGTGGCTCACAGTGACTGGTTGTATCTCTGTCATTACTTCTGGCAGGATTTCCATGAACCACCAAATGGAAATGATAGGAATGGAAATTCAGATAAGAATAAGGGAGTAATTTAAATATAACAATTATGGAGGGTCACTACTGCACTCTTCTTAAAAGAAAGCCCTGATGGTGTTGGTTGTTTAGCTAATTCAGTACACAATGTTGTATGAGTTAGAACTCCAAATTAAGTGTTTGATGATTTGATTGATGCTGATAATGCAAGAAAACAATGGGAAAAAAAAATTCAGTCTCCCACAAGTATTTCCAGTCTTGCAAATTATGCAAAGTTTTAGGATTTATATTGCCACTCTCATTAAGACAAGGAAGTTATAAATTGTTTTGAACACTAGCAGAATAGGTAAAATTTCAAATTCTGTTCCACTTCACATTCATAATTGAACACTTCCTTTAGCTGATTTATTCTTTGACTCATCTGCATGGTAGCAACCAGACTCAGCCACTGTCCAGTGCAAGCAAAAAAAGCCTGAATGAAGTCAGAGGAAAGCTCTGTAATCATCTAGTATATTTTGAAGTTGGTAGTTTTAGTCTCTACTGTTCCTTAGTCAAGGTTGCTTAGCTTTGATTCTACTTCTTAAGGGTAAAATTCAAGTCTGTGTAGATCATAGAACTTTTCTAATAATAAAGAATACTTCTGAAACTATTTATTCTTTGGCACATATATAATATAATAATATATTATGGTATATTAACCCTGGGAATGACTTTTCTCCTTCTGAAGAGGGGAATTTTAATCTTCAGAAAATGCCTATAGTTATTCTGAATGTACATTCTGAATGTGCTATTATCATAGTAACAGACAAAAAATAAAATTTATACCACAGAAAGTTATTTACTGAGGAGTTTCTGAGTAGTTGTAAGTAATCTTCCTGTGATAGAAGGCCAGGGCAAACTGAAGCAACATGAATTCAAAGGCATTTTTGAAGTTTCCTTGTATTTGACTATCTCTTTCCAATGGCTGAAATGAACAGAAATAGAAGCAAAGAAATAGAAGATATTGCAAATAACGTAGATGGTTTAGTCGTAAATCAAGTCACTTTACATTTATACAATACACTATATTCAGAGTATTTCCAGGAAAGCTATTCTGAAAGTCTACAAATTGAGACTTAATTTATATGCTACTCTTCACATTTCCAGGTTTATGTTTTTCAGAATTAAATATTAGATTACTGGAGGAAAGATATTGAAATTTTAATTTTAGTAAATAACCTTTAAAATATCCTATAGAGGACATGTAATATGGATTATAAAAATATTTATGCTGTAAATTACTATTTGTGAACAAGTAACCTACAGAGAAATATTAACCAAACAAAATAATATGTAAGCTAAAATATTTTCCCCATTTCTTTCTGTGTATCTGAGGAAATGAAAATTAAGGGGGAGAAAGGAAAACTAAGGGGAAGAAAACTCAATAATAATTTTTCTTTCTGTCTCCCACCACTCTGGTTTTTTACCGTTTTGGGTATTCATGTCATCTGTTCTACATTAGATTGATGTCTCTTAATATATCCTCTAACCAGTTCTTGTGAGAGATAAAGGGAGATTGAAAGTAACTGAGAAACATAAAGGCATTGTGAAGGCATGATGTGAAAGATGGGCACATCATAAACCAGAAATTATAAGAGGTTTTTGAAGATGTGGAAGAGCAAACTTAATACATTGGAAATTCATTCTAAATGAAGTTTTGTTGTTTAATATGTGCACTATCTTCCACAAAAAGTAGTAAAACAAGTAAAGTCAAGTTTATTGACATTCGAAGAAGCAAAGTCAAGTCGCTACCCCATGAATTTATTTTTGCTAATGCTTTATATTTACCTATACTGACTCTGCAGTGCCACACTGCACAGGCCTCCATACTCTCCAAAGCTCTTGATTTGTTCCAAGAATATTTTATTGCCTCCATATATTTTCTAATTACAAGCTTTTAGTTTGTAAGGCTAAGTGACACCTCTTCTTTAAACTAAGTTCTGATGAAGAACTCTCTGCATGAAGTGATATCAGCTGATTTGATTTAATTTATCTATCACAGACTTACTTTAGGGTTGAAAGGATGCTTAAGCAGTTCAAATACAAAAAGCCAGAAGTTTTCAAGGAGGAAAATTTAGAAATTTGGCATTGACACAGGTTCTCTGGCTTTTCAGAATACTTCAAAAAAACCAATTTCCTGAAATATTTCGAAACCCAAAACAAGAGAGATATACTAATGCTTGAGTTCCAGTTTCTCAAGCTGACCAAGACCAGCTTATTAAATTCATTCTTAATAACTTTAATCACTTGCATCACATTATTTAAGCTAACTGGAAGATCTCCTACCTCAAATAAGCACATACTTGTGTAAAATAAGAGATACACTATATGTGCAAATAAATATTCTGATTTAACTTTAAGTATAATGAAAAAAAAGTAAATTAAGAGTAACAGAAAAGAAATTATGGTTTAGAGGTTTTTTTAATCAGTTCTAATTATTTTCAATATTATTAAATGCAATGGACAAGCAGTTAAAAACAATTATGCCATTTCTACAGAAAATGTAACTTTATTGACTCCAACACTGAAATAAGTGTCTGGTAAGTACTTTCTAACTATGAGGAAGCAGTCCTGTAGATATAGGGATAGCATCCTCTTTTCTTCCTCTTTTTGGCCTTGCTCAGTAGCATATTGCTGGCTCTTACCTGAATCTTTAACAAGGTTCAGCTTTGTAATTCTTTCATATTTAGATTGTAACTCTTGACCGTGGTAACCCACATCAGTCACATTCACTGGGAAAATTAATCTGGCTTTAGTACCTGAAAATCATTCCTTCAGGAACTGGAACTAGTTCTGTACTATAGCCAGACAACTGTCTTAGAATCATAGAATCATGAAATGGTTTGAGTTGGAAACGACCTGAATAAACATCATCGAATTCCAACTGCCCTGCAGTGGACAGGGACACCCTCTACTATGTCAGATTGCTCAAAGCCCCATCCAACCTGGCCTTGTAGGAAATGTCTTGAAGGAATTTAGTGAATAAATTTAAAATATGAGTTCCGATGTACCCAAGGCTGTACATGTCTACTTTCCTTCTTTTGCTAGATTGGTCCTAACCTTGACTCTCCCTGCTCTATAGTTTGGCTTCTCCTTAGCCCTATGATCTGTATTCTGTAGGTAAGAAATAGTATCTCATTGTTAAAATCAGATAGCTCATCTCTCTTGTGCCTTCAAAACTACTTGGATTGGTTTGAGCAATGATGACTGAGATGCTAGCGTATCTATAAGTTCAGATGGTATTCTGCTTCTGCATGTGAAACCCTTTTTGAATTAATCTTAACGATAAAAAAAAATAAATTCCTTGACTGAACAAAAATGCCAAACAAACATATGGAGCACACGATATTGCTAACTTAGAGCAGATTCAGAACTAATCCGATACACATAAACAAGATGTCTTTTAGAAGATGGTAAATAAATAGAAAACTGCTATATGGAAATTTTTTAGCCTTGTGACATTGAACAACAGCCTTGTTTAGAGTGGCTAATAGATGTGAGAGTTATGCTAGGCCTCATGCAGATTATAGAAAATCATAAAGATAATCAATCAATTAAGAAAATGTAGAGTCTTCACGACAGAGATGATTTGGCTTCCTGTATCAGAAGTCAGAGATATGCTTCAGAAGACCTATGCTTGTCCTTGCTTGAATTAAAACATATAAACCACAGTGAGGAAAGAGCCTAAAATTAATTAATTCTGACCTTTTCATATATCCTTCTTTACAAAAGACATAGTGTAAGTCTGAAAAAAGTAGGTAAAGACAGTTTAATGAACTCTAGTCTTTCTTACACAGCTTGCTTTATCTCTGTAGTCATGAGATACATGCTGAGCATTTTCTATAACAATTCTGTTATTGAAACATCACTTCTACAGCTGCTGTGCTGGTAGGCAACAGTGGAGACATTGGTATATAAAAAGCAACTAGACTTAAGTCATCTCTTCATCTCTTCCTTCTTGGAACAAAGCTGTGTAGCGTGGTGAGAAGGAGGAACAAATATCACAGTTTTCATGTCCGTGCCAGTATTCCCACCACTGCTTCTTCAGTGTTGTATTTCTAAATTGGGTAGAGAACTAAAATCAGACAAGGATGTTCAGGTCTACGGGCCCTATCATTTGCTGGACCTCTGAGCTGAACATAAACCTTTCCAAACTGGAGACATATATCCACATGACTGACCATGAGCTATCCTTCAATCAGGCACTTTCACAATGCTGGGGCTGGAGGTTGCATGTAACCCCATATTTCTAGATTTCGTAGAAGGTTTGACACACAGATCCAAACTTTGTGGCAGAGTAACTTGCTTTGGTCTTAACCAAATTCTTGGCTCCATGTATTTTTTGAAAGAAACTGAAACTTGGACTCGTATCTTAATTTTTCTGTGAGTCCTAGTTCTCATCTTTGCAAAAAAGGCAGAACAGAATAGGATTTTGATGAAGAAAAGTATGTTCATTTATTTTTTGGTCTCAGATCTTAGGAATAGTATTTATTGTAAGGAGGTTGAAAATGATGCACACATTGATTCTAAGTTGCAGGACATGAAAAAAAAAACTAAACTGTACTGTCTTTTATAACCAATGGCAGAAATTTCACAGTTTCCAAAAACAAAGAAGTTACTTATGCATAAACATATTGAGATTAGTCTGTTCTCTGTTTATTTCTGGTGAAATGATGAAAACCACTGAGTGAAGGCCAAGTATCAATCTTAGTCAGCCACACTGTGGTGAAATAATTGCAGCTTCATTTATCCAACTCAATCCACCAGTCACGTGTACTGTCCTGGTAATTAAGTATTTAACATCCTTTGTTCTTCTGCCACAAAAAGCTGTGGCAAAGCAAAATTTGGATCAGGATGCCTTGAAACAGAATAGAAAGCTGTTTTTCTGATTATTTGCAAAAATTAATTCCTTATTTTTGCAAAACTCAGTGAAGCAATTATGTCTTTCTGTACCACTGCCAAAAATACAACACTTCATTTTCTTCTGTTCAGTGACTCTGTTTTTTTCTATGTAGGCATTGGCAAGTGAGAATATCTCCATAAGGGCTCTTTGTGTTTGTTGTGAATGTTTTTTTAAAAAAGTGTAGAGTGTGTGGTGTGGGGATAAGATGATTACTGTAACAAGGAAATCTATTAGACAGCAATATGGACTACTCAGAGGAGTGATGGAATTCCCAGCACTTATGATTGTAAAACTAAAATGAGCATATGGCCAAAAAATACTCAGATGGGAGCAATTCTTCTTTCCGGATATATGAGATAGAGACACAGATTTATTTTTTTTAATCCGTGATTTTATTTTAAGGAAATATTTCATAAATTCTATTTGAAAATATTGTCATTGAAAAGAGCTACTATAACCTCAGCAGAAAAGCACTTGTTTGGTTTTTTCCTTTGTCTTTCCTGGCTTCATTTGCTTCCATTTCCACTAGAGAATACCAAGAAAAAAAAATCAAATGATATAGTGATGATCTGCTTCAAAAGCACTCCTATCTCCTGAAGACAGAAGTGCAAGATTTACTTCCATGTGTGTGTCTCATGTGAGTTCAAATCATTTTTTCTCTGTGATTCTGGTCAATGCCTTCAACCAGACAGCTCTAAAAGAGTTTGTATATAATGTGTTATCCTTAAAACTGGTGGCTTGGAAACATGAACGTGGTTTGATTTTTCAAATAATGTCATATCATTCATTTTCATAAAATCAGTAATGTGTGTGTCCTTCTGGGGTATTATTTTTTATTATTATTATTATTATTATTATTATTATTATTATTACTACTACTACTACTATTATTATTATTACCATCATCATCAACAACAATAATAACAATAATATCTTTTTATTTGTTAGGGGTTCTATTTGTTTTTGACAAAACTATGAAGTATGTGTTCAAAATATCTTTCTGTTACAAAAACCTTTGCTCTGTGAAATAAAAAGACCTGCATGGCCAAGCCAATTTAGGTAGACTGGAAAGCTGAAAAGAATTGGGAAGAAGCTACACATCAGATTTCATGAAACAAAGTCAGGAAAAGGCTACAAAAAGTGAGATAGCCCTAGAAAGAGAAGGAAAACCGGAAATTGGTTCCTTACTGAAAATGTTTACAGTGATGAGATAAACGCATTCTGCATTTGGCTCTTTCATGCTGTAAGGGAGCTGTGTTGGTACAAAAACTGCATTTCTGGTTTTGCCGTTACCAAGGATGCTGTGAGCCAGGCACTGAGTCTCTGGATGACAAATCTGGTGAGGTGAGAGAAAGCTTGATCTGGAGGAGCGCGAAACCCAGGCATTCACAGTAGATCTCAGCAGTGTCAGGGATGACACAACCTCAGAAGGCTTCTGCAGCTCAGTCAGCCTAGGCAGGAGATCAGGAACCAGAGACCACAGGGAAGAATTAAAGTTATTGGTGACTCCACTGGCTTGGCCTGCAAGCTCCCTGCAGTGCAGTACAGAAAGACATAAGGGGATTTGATGAATCCCAGGATGGGGTATTTGCAGGATTATATTAGGTGAATATTCTTGTCAAATCCTGTTGATTCAGTAGGTTTTTCTCTGAAATGAGATAACAAAACACAGTTTATTAGTCAGATGTAATTTTTCTCTTTTGTTTTTTTTTTGCTAGTGTCAAACCTGTGCCAGTGGTTTGAACAGCAATGAGTCTGCTTTTGCTTTGGAACAGCAATTTGCTTTGGAAATACCTAAAGGAAATATTATGCTGTTCCATCAGCCTGGAGGAATACTGTGTCGGTTGCAAATTCATTGATGCTCTAGATATTTCCCATGGATGGACTCCCCTAATAGTCAGAAAGAACCCACAGTAATACAAGCCTCCTCCAGGAACCATGAGATAAATTAATGTAAGCAACCAGAGTACTTAGTGAGCAGGATTCAATTTTAGGAAAGGGTGGATAGCTCCTTCGAATCTGATGTTCAAGTTCAATGAAATATGCATTTATCTCCATTTCCTTTTCATACAAAGAGAGTTAATTGCTTCATTCCTTTCTCTGGATCACGTCCAGGGTTATTGTCCCGGATTGCTGAGTTACGTTAGTCTCTTCTAAGAGAAAGACTAAGGGCAAAAGTTTTAGCATAAAGATGCTCTATTCTATGAAAATACACACATTTTCAAAAAACACGTTTAATTAGGACATTTCTAACTTGGTGTATCTAATTTATTATATGTGGCAATATGTTAGTTCTCAGTTGCTCTTTATAAAGCACTCTAAATAAATGTTTATAAAATTTTTATGCTTTCCCACATCATCATAACCTGTCCATATTTTACTGATATGAATGGATATGTGTATGTACTTAGGTATTCCCATGCTTTCAGCAGCTGAGAAGTACATTATCAAATAACTATCTGTTTGGGGGAGTTTAATTTATGACAATTTCCACACACCTAATTTTCAGAAAATGCTGAGCATCCAGTGTTCAAGGCTGTAAGGCAATGTAATAAATTCAGCACTTAGAACTGTCAGTCACCTTTACAGATCTTAGCCATACATTACCAAAAGAAAGGCTTTTTTGTTCGTGCTTTGTTTTGGTTTGTTTTGTTTTTTTTTCTGACTGAGTGCAAATAAATCGTGTCAGCTGTAAAAACCCATTGCAGGGTGATTACAAGGAGGAAATGGACACATTCACTTACATTTTGAAAACATAAGGATATGAAACCTGATATTTATGAGGGATTTCTTGCAAAAGACTGAAATCTAGAAAACTATTGGCCTGTGTCTTAGGAAAGAAACTGGTCTCTTTTTTCAAAATTAGCAAACGTAGGAAAAAAAACACTGGCACACTGATTCACATATCCTGTTGTACACCAGTCACTGTTTTTTTCCAGATGTCTTTTTCTGGTGGAGGAATGAAGGGTTTAAGCTGGTACTTATACATATGTGCAGACAAGACCTGCACACTATCTCTCTCATTCTCGTCTTTGGACTTTAAATTGGTCTTAACCTTCTTGTGGCCCCTTTGTTGCAAAGTATTTTGGTAAAGTTGTGCCTCTTGCTGGGAAGACACAATCCAGAGTTCAAGCCCACCTCTTGTGTTTATCTTTCTCCATCACACTAGGTTTTTAATCAGACCTATACATTTATGAGGCCACTCAGGCTTTAGTGACATTCCGGTTTATAGTTTTTTCTCTTTCTGGGAGAATTTTAAACAAATTAATCCCTTCCCTTTTCTTCCCTTGCCTGGTTTTGGTTCTTTGAAATATAATATATTTAAGAAACTCTTGGGATCTGAAGCATACCACTAGGCACGTGGGTTCCCTCAGGTTCACAAACCCCCCAGAGCCTTTCTGGCACTAATGGCTCAGACTTAGTCATACTCCTTGTGTTAAGTCCTGGGGTTTAAGTCAAGCATTGCATAGCCACAGAGCTGGCCAAAATGTTCAAAAAATAAATAATTAGCACCTATGGGGATGTTTCTTAGCCCTTGAACAAGAAAATTTAAAGATACCTGTATCGTATGTGTATCCTGGCAATTAATTGTAGTACAGAGTCTGCTTTGATGGATGAACTGGGTGTTACAACAACTACAAGGTAGCCTTAAAAGTCTCTGCATGACTCTGTGTTACAGTAACTACTAAGGAGATGACAGCATCTGTAGGAACAGTCTGTACTGGCACAAATGTTCAAGCATGCAGAGGAGTAAGTATGTAACTTTGCTCACTCCTGCACTTAATTTGTATATAACTGTTTTCAGGAGTACCACAGGCTTTCCACTTTGGTTTCGATTTCTGATCCATACATGACATTATTCACATATTACTGAGTTGCAAACTACAGATATAATTTCTCCAAGACGAAATGCCAGTGCATTCAGGTAGCTACTTCTAGACTTTGATCTAAAGTCTCTGCAGTTGCATGTGGATTAGATGAGAGGGACAACCTTAATTTCTATTGCTTTCCTGTCTGTCCACAGTGTCCTTTTATTCTTCTCTTCAGTAAAATGTAATAATAACCCGGGGATCATTTCGGTGCTGCTCTCGCCACATGTTCCCAAGTGACATTCCACAGTGTGTCCCCAGATTCTGGTTCTCTACTCTGCAATGAAGCTTCCTTCAATCATTTACAGCTACTGTTGCCCAAAGGAATAGTCTTCTCTGGTGATAACAATGCTTTAAGGACAAGTATGTACTGTGTAGGAAAAAGGGATTTTAATTCATATGGGAGTATAATTAAAAGAAGTGGGAAGATCTTTGGTTTGAGCCACATGAAATTGCTCATACAGCTATTAATAAAGTGTTCTTGGAATGCTCCACCAGCACCTATAACAATTCTCAGATCAAAATGCTGGGAAAAAAGGTGGGAATAAATTATTCTCACAGCACACTAAAAAGTTCTGCTTAACCCAAGCACGCAATATCTCATAGACACAAACCAAATAATATCCAAATTAGTGCCACATGGGATTTTAACCTCACCAATTTCAAAAATCTCAAAGCAATTTTGAACAAGATCAGTTTATAGGAATAACTTTAGGTAGAAAAATATGAACAATAATTGGGAATTGCTTAAGAATGTTGTCAGTTGTTAGTCAAAAAGCTGCAATCCCATAATCCAAAAGGAGGGCCTCATTGATTAGAAAAATGGCCTGTTTAAGAGGGAAAATTAAAGCAGTTACTTAAAACATATCCAGCTATTGTAAAATGAGGTAAATTGGAAGAAATTTTTGTAAACCAGAAATTAGGACTTAAAATCAATTGTGTAGACTAAAGGCTGTGATGAACAAAAAAATTCTTGCAGAATGAGTCTTATTCTAGTTGTCAGTGGTAGAATTGTCAGTTGTACTATAAAGAAGATAAAACTGCTTAGGACATACTATCAGAAAAAGCTTGAACAGAACATGGAAATGAAAAAGTCAAGATTTTTCTGTATTTAGTACACAGGGGAACACAGGTTCTATTCATATTTTAGATATATTGTAGAAAAAATCATAGAAAAACAATTTGATGTCATTTTAAGAAGCTATCTAGTACATTTCATGACTCTCAAGATACTTATGTCTTCCATTACTTTATTTCGCCTACTGTGTTTTTACAGTTTCAGCAATGAAAATTCTGCAGTCTCATCCACTTTCTATTCCAGTGTTCTAGTAGACTTGCCTGTATCAGGTTGTTTCACATCTAACTTTTCCCAATATCTTTTACTTCCTGCTCCAGATTAAACCCACTGCTTCTTGTCCAATCCACCACGGTCATTGAGAAAAATTAATCCTTTCATCCTTGAGCACTGTTATTATGCATACTTCATTCTACTTTTTGTTACGTGAGACAAATCCAGTTATTTCATCTCCCATCCTAGGTCCATTGAGCGTTTTTGTCAGTCATGTTTGGATTCCCTTCAACATGTTCATATCTTTCCTGAAATGCGCTGTTCAAAACTGAACTCCAGCCAGCGCTAAGAGCAGGATTATTTCCTATGTCTTGTCTAGTTTATACATCCCACTGTAATGTTAGCCTTTCCACAACATCAGAACATTTCTGACCTCTGTTCAACAATGATACAATCAAGTCCCAAGATGAGCTTCTAAAACATGACTACACTCTTGGGGATTTTTGGCGTTTTTTTTTTTTTTCCATCTTGTATCTATGTGGCTGATTTTTTCTTAAACTTGTAACTACTGGATTCCATCCAGTCTTTTTTTTCAGATCATTTCTTCAGTTGGCTAAGATAATTTTGATTTCTCTTCCTAGTCTTCTAGCCTCCAATCAACTGTAAAATTTCATGATCTCTCTTCCCTCCTGAAATCATGAAAATAGTGAACACGCATAGATCCAGGGCAGCATGAGACTGGTATGTCCTGTCACTGACTATTGCTAACAGCAACCTGGAAACGTTATCCATTTGCTTTTTTCTTGCACTTTAAAGTCCACACAAGATTTCCTTAGGATCCTCAGGAGATGACCAAAAACTTCATTAAAAAGAGACTATACAATGCCATCAGTGTATTAGCTGCTCAGTTACTGTGTGAGCGAAATAAATTAGGCATGATTTGTTCTTGGCAAGTTTCTATTAGCTCTTAGTCTGATGAAATAGTTTCCACTTTGACAGAAGATACTAAACAAAAACTACTAAAACTTGACATTTCAACCAGTGAATAAAGGTTAACTTGCATCCAGGATTTTAAAAGAGCTTGTTGAGTGTCTGTTTAAATTGCGAATATAATTTTCCAGTAAGTTTGGAAAGAGTAGGGAAGTTCCAACAGAACAGAAGAATCCTAAGGTCACGCCAATATTCAAAAAAGATAAATAGAATGAACCAGTTATAATCCTTGCCTTCCTAAACATTAGTCTGATTATCTAAACAACTGATGAAGGAGTTCATTAATAAAGATTAGGAGAAAGTGGTGTAATACAAGTCAGTTAAGATGGTCTTTACAGGAAATTGTGTTTTCACAAAAGATTTTGCATTTTAACTGTAATAATATTTTGATTGATTAAAAAGCAAGAATTCATACAATATTGCCAAACTTTTGTGAAATGTTGCTAATGGGTTCCACTTCATAAAAACAAAAAACACAACTAACAAATATACAACAACGGCAACAAAACAAGAAAACCATAATAGAAAACCAGTTAATTGAGCAGTAACTGAAATGTAATTGTTTGCAGGAAGTCATCTCTGAGTGGGTAGGTTTCAGAGAGATATCCAGAGATGATGATCTAATGCTAAATTGTTTTCCATTTGTATTGCTTTTCTGGGGAAGCATGTGAAGTCATTTCTGACGAACTTTCAGGTGACAAAATGTTAATGGGAATATTGATAAGACAGAAAAATTTTCTGTAAGCTGGGTACAAAGAAACTATAAAATATTTTCAAGATATCACTTATAAAATCTTATATTTAAGAGTAAAAATGTCCATCTCAGAATTTTATGCATATTCAAATGTCTCATAAAGCCCTGATTTTGACCATTTGCAAGCCATGGTGGTGAACAGATCACATTGCAAGACTGTGGGCAAAGAATGGCATGTTCTATAACTGCATGAATAAGAATGCATTCAGCCAAAATAAGGAGCTTGTTATTTCTGTTCAATGAATTCCTGTACTTGGCACAGTTCTAAAAATAACGTGTCTGATTCTGGTCATTACAAGGTTGCTTAAAACACAGGTAAACATGCCTTGTTCTCGAAGTTTCAACATTTACTTTTACAAAAAAACATAGCTAAGAAGTAACTTGACTGAAGAAAAATGTTAAAAAAAAAAGAAGTCCTCACCTGCATACAATGAGCATTTTAAGGCTATTTTTTTTCTTTGGACAGTTTTTTCATATTTCAATGGTTGCAAATAGCAGAAGGAAAAACAAAAATGTATAAGCATCTAAAATGTAAATGTGTAAACAGTGTATCTGCATGCTAAGGGGAAGCTGGCCAACATATTCATACATTTAGAAAACTGATATAAAGTGAGGAAAATTTTTTTTTAATTACATTTATATTGCTTAAACTTTTGTATTTTGTTTTATAAAGTTAAATAAGAAATGCCTGGATTTCAGTCTCAGTAAAATGGAAATAGCCTTTTATTTCTACTGTTTTTTCTCCATGTGGTGTCCCCTTTTTTCAATTAGTCCTGCTACAGATTCTTACCCGCTTTCTGGTATTCTCTTTTACTTTTCACACAAATTAATTAACATGGATTCTTTTTTTCTTGGATGGGCTTGAAGAGAAGGGAATAAAGCCAGCCATGACACAAGTCATTGAGCATATAATTGGTACGTGACTAGCACATGTCTTGCACAATCTCATACAGAGTGAGCAATCAATCTGAAGTTGACTTCTGAGGTCCCTCAGAAACCAACTCCATAGCTACCTGTGAAAAAATAACTGTAGGGATGAATAGTAATGGTATTTGTGCCCAACCTGTTAGATCTTCCAGACAAGAATGAACAATAACATCATCTCCAATGAAACCACAAACAGTGCAGCTCATTTGTTTAAATACACCACAATAAGTCATGTAGAGAAGTACATTCTTTGGGAACAGAAGTGAGCTTGGAGTTTTTTTCTAAACTTTTGTAGACATAAACATTAGTCACCTTCTTAGTTTTTCCTGTAATCTGTCCTAATTATATTTGTACAGTATGTTTTCATCATTAAAATGAACTAAACTTGCATAGAGGAATTTTTAAACTGTCAGTATTGAAACAAAACCACACTGATACACAGGTCAATGTTCTACTTATGAAAGGTGTATTTTCATGAACACTTACAACTTGCCTGGGATTTTTTGTGATTTTTTGACAATTTAGAAGTAAATTTTTATGGCTTCCATCTCATCAGTGTTCTTATAAGACATTACACACCCAAAATATATTTCTCTCAATTCAGAGAGTTTTAAAACCAATAGAATAAGAGCACTGGTTCTCTAAGAACTTCCAAAGATTGCTGATTTGGTTATAGCTTTGGGAACAGGAGATATCATTTACTGATTAATCCAAAAGACCAATGATGCATTTTTTACAACAGAGATAATCCATTTCTGTGAATCATGGACAGCTGCAAAGGAGATGAAAGGAAAATACAGGATTGGACTGACTGACAGGATGACAGTATTTCCTGTGCTGCTTGAATAACATCTCATAGCTATAATGTTAATCTTGGGACATGCCTCTAGCAATATGTTCGTAGCATAAATGAAAATAGAGTGCCAAATACATACCTTGAGTTAGGTGAAGCCTGCTGAAGCTAGTCCTTTGTGGAGCTATCCTTAGCAACTGATCATCCATTTAAAAACTGAAATCCATCAGCACAGAAACTCCAGAACACATCAGAGGATTTGACAGGAAATCTCTTATTTTTTACCACATCCAGGAACTAAAATTCACCACCTAAATATTTGCTTAAAAATCTGGTCTGGACTTTGATAGATCTGAGATATTCCAAATATTTTGAATTAAAGTGAATGGACATAAGATAATTTAAACTTACCCAGATAATTTAAACTTACATTTATGTTCCATGACATGTTTGGTTATTCCCAAAAGACTGTTTTATCCGATGAGAAGTGATATGCTTGTTGTTTGGGGAAATAGTACATATACAAACCTATGTTGTGACATCTGATATAAAATGTACTAAATTTGTTTTTTAAATATTGCTAATAGCTTATGACTTAGCTTGAAAAGTTGAATTCTAGGAAGCCAGGAAAAAAGTAGCTTCACATATATCTATGGGACTTAATCGCCTTCACTTGCACGTGAGGCACATTAATTGTGTTGCCATGTAATTAAAATCAATGGGTAACATGTATGTCCACAGTAACACTGCTAACTTGCCCATGCTGTTTTTGGTCCCTGGGGTCACACCTCCACATTATGCCATATGGATATATCACCTGCAGCTGTTGTCGGACCGTGACAACCTTTAGTACTCTCCGTTCAATCTAGTATTTTCGGATTCTCATTCTCTTGCTGCTGCTGCTTTAAAGTCCTGCAAAGCACAATTCTTTTACTGTCTTTTGTCTCTGGAAGTGGTCAGAAAAAAATCAGCTTTGGGAGTTTAGGTTTTTAGGTTATACATAACAACAAGGAAGTTAACAAATGTCAGCAGTCAGAGAGACAAGGAGCACTTCTATCTTGGAGAAAATTCACGACCTTAAACTGATCAGAGAGTCCAGTGTCCGTCAGACTCCAAGCCTGACTACTGCAGGTCACCCAGCTGTGCAATAACCCACATCCACCCCTTTAAGACCTTTCATTCTTATGAGAAACTTTTTCTTAGTAAAGAGAACTGTGTTTATTCTGGGGAAACAGAAGGGGACCAGCCTCTTCCTGCTTTGCTGAGCTGTCCCCAGGGACAACAACTTACAAAGAGAACAGATAGACAATGCAGGTGGCAGATGACTCCCACTTCTACTGCCATCCCCTCCTTCTTCTACAAGCAGAACATTTGAATTTCTGCTGTTTATTTAACTTACATGGCACCCCAGTTTGGTTTGCTTTGTCCACTTTAGATTGCATAGTTATGTCCTCCTCTCCTCTCCTCTCCTCTCCTCTCCTCTCCTCTCCTCTCCT
>VXAZ01009477.1:0-216456 GCA_013399875.1 Gymnorhina tibicen | reverse complement strand
CCTCTCCTCTCCTCTCCATTTCTGTTTTTACAGCAGCAGGTGTCTAATATCCTCTCTCATAAATGACAATAAAATAAAACAAAGTTTTGCCTTATGAAGAAAGAAAACATTTGCCTTTAGCTGTGTGTCATCCTTTTTATTTCTGAAAGATTTTTTCTAAACTAGAGCAAACAATTAACAGATTTTACAAAAAGTCATTTCACTCCTACCAAGGGCACTAGACAGCTAGAGCAAATTTGTCAGCATGGTATTGTAAAGTGCATTCCTGGAAGCTGCTGAGTCCCTAATAACACCATTTAAAAGTACCAGACTGCAAGGCTGAAAGACTTTAATTAGATAGTTTAAAGTTGGAAGGTTTTTAATTGCTACAAGCTAAAGTCCAACTGATGAGAAAAAGAATCATCCAACTGCACATCCCTGGCTTGCATTTACACCTTTCTTCATGCCCGTCTATGGCTCTTAGCCACTACAATCTCACATCTGTTATAAATGATTTCTGAAAATGTCTCTACTGAATGACTTTCTACTGTAGGAATACATTGAAAGGTATTTCTGATTTGAGCTAATCATATATATGCACGTTTAAAATATTAGATATCAAAATATTTCTCTTGAATTTTTGTTTTCCAGAATGTTTTTTTATGCAAGACAGGCTTTATTTTATTTCATAAAAATAATTACAGTTACCAATACCTTCTCTCCTCAAAAGCATAAAAGTTTAGAACTACTGGATCAAATTTAATTGCAACTAAAAGATTATTCTTTTATCAAATAAAAAGGGGATGAGAGAGGAGTAATTTCAGTATGAAAAGCTGAAGTGGGGGTAGAGGGGAAGGGCAAATGCAAATTTGAGATCACCCAAGATTATTTCCATTACTTGCATTTGAGTACTTTGAGATTTTGGCTGAGAAAGAAGTGCTGAAATGCCGTGACCAAAACTGAAATTGTGGTATTTTTGGCCAGAGTGGAAACAGGAAGAATTAATAACCTCACAAAAAAGCCTTTTTCTCTTGAGAATTCCAGCTTAATTTTGTAGTTTAATGTTGCAATATTCTTTTCAACTTGAAGATATAAAACAAGACTATTGAAAGATTACTTCATATTGCAAGCTAAAACAATACAGTTTAGCACAAGGACAATGCAAATGTGTATGTTCATTTGTGCCAAGGGGAATGTGCCTGTTATATGCCAAAGCTCTGAGAAGTTACATCTCAAAAGCTTTAATTTGAGAGCAGACGCCTGCAGAAAATATTCAGGACTACAAAAAGATGACCAAGTTTCACAGGGCCCTCAATGAATTGTCACAAAAAGATGAACTCTGCAAAAAGTTTGCATCCTCAAGACCAGAAGAGGTTTGGGATTTCTTTCTCTGGAACAATACTAATTTGACACAATTTTTCTTTTAATCCCTGGGTCATACCTGTACCATGCAGCACTCAGTTGCTGAAAACCATCAAGAACGTGTGGAAAAGAATGAATTTCAAGGACACATGCATAACAGTTTTTCTGAGTACATCCCTTCTGAAGATATGTTGGAATTCACAGCTGAAGTTTTAATTTTCATACACTTTCTTTACTCTACTTGTTTCAATTTCTTGATTAACTTTGTGCTTGCTTACAAAACTCGGGGGCATAACTCAGCCTTTTTGTCCAAAGCACTGCCTGGTTTGACACAGCCTGGTTTGAGATGTTTTGACACAACTACATGACAGAGATTTGAGGATCTTACACTTCCCTGGACTCGCAAAACCTTTGTGGTTACATGTGTACTAAAAATTTTAAAAAAAAGCTAGGGTCCATTCTTTAGTCCTGAGAGCAAGTAGGTTAGACTAGCCACTCCTATACTTCCTGAAACAGGCTGGCCACATCCAACCTGAGTATTGCTAATGGTTGCTGGCCTGTGTGTGCTCCTGATTGTGCCTAGTTACATCCCAGGAACTGTTCGAACGATTTCCCAGCACAGATAATCAAGGTTCATAGCTTGTGCCCATCCTTGTCTATGCCTGTTTGATCAGCTTTGTGTGTTCCTTCTGAAGAGCAGAAAGCACATTTGATGGAAATCAAAATGTCACCAACCTTAAATGATGGCTTCTGCTACCTAGACATCGTTACGTGATCTACAGAACTTTGGTGCAGCCAAATAAAAAATGAAACATATTTGGGGATAATGTTTTTCTTTGGTTTTTTGTGGCTTTTTAGCTACTTGGGAAGATCAAAAGAAAAATATTATCCCCATACATTGTTTATTTCCTCTGGATCCAAAATGATTTTGCTTCTGGGCACACTTAGCAAAAGCTAAGATTTAGGACAACTGAGGAACAGAATAGCTGTGCTCTCCCTTCCTTCTTTATATAGTTGCAGTTAAGGAGACTCAGGTTCCTCTTTCTGTGTTCTATGATCAAGGTATTCTTTTAACTAAGGTTTCTAATATGCTAGTAGAGAGCCTTCATCCCAGGCTGTTGAAGCTCTTCCACTTTGATAAAATACTGAGATGTTTAGGTGGGGGCGACTATGAGCAACTGTGTTCTGGTTGTTTGTATAGACTGATGTTATGAAGGCCCAGTTTGGAGTCTGTGTTCCAGATGGATATGCAGAAATCTAAATAGTTATTTTTACAGCTGTAAGCCCTTTAAAAATTGATTACTGGTAATCTCAAGCAAAAAAGGTTGCATTTGCATGAAATTACTTTTCTAGATTTAATACATTTTTTCTTATCCCAGCTTCTTCTGAAGACAGAATCAGCGGTGAAAGCCCTCCTGCTTCTGTCTTAGAGACCATTTCTCCTCACTTTGCTGGTCACACAACATCTCCGAAGCCACTGGAACACTTGTCCCTGTGAGAACAAATTTGCCTTTATCCGGTGTATAAGCATGAATGGTTCCAGGTCCAGGTGCCAAGTTACCAACTTTGTGCAATTTGGCAGGTCGCCCCAGCTGGTTTCGTGTACTGGGGTTCCTGTCTGCTGCTCTACATCACCAAACTGAACAGATTTGTAGCTGTCTTTAGAGCAGTACACAGGAGTTTACCAGCATGAGGCAACAGCTCTCTGCAGATCACTCCCAGGGCATGCAGTACGGTTTGGGAACCACGGAACTAGGCTATGGTTACAAAGGGCTCTGAGAGGTAATTGCTATGTCGGTGCTAAGTATTATTATTATTTTGCTAGCTAGCAAAACCCAAAAGATAATGATATGATACACAATACATCATATTAGAACGGAAGACATACTTGTCCTTGGTTTTGATTACAGTTTTGTGGAATCAAAAATGGAGGGGAGCCATATCTTTCACTGCCCATAAAATGAGAACGGCAAAAAGAGGGTTGATATCTAATATACAACTGGTAAAGAAAAACACATGAAAATGTCAGGGGAAAGAATGCTTGTGAGCGGTATCTGGCCGAGATTCGGATCTGACTGACCCTGGCTTATCCTCCAGAAACACAAGACCTGGGGCATCTCCCACTCCCTCACATGCAGAAGCACTTGAAGAAAAAAGCCATGCTTGGGGAAATGTGGTCTCCTCACATGAGTGTGCTCCTCACCCTGCAGACAGTGACCCTCACATTTACCGGCATATACTGACAGCGACATTCACATTTACAAGCATATGCTGGTGAACACATTTTTGCTGATTAAGTTTATAACTTTTGGATTTCTACTCATTGCATCTAATTTCTATTCCCAGAGGATTCCTGCACGGCTAGGCTTCACATCTCAACCCTTCCCAAACTATGTGAAGCATGAATGATCTGCAGCCCTCACTTTGCAGAAAAGGAATTGCACCACAGAAACAAAGCCCAGATTTTCAAATAGGATTAGACATCTCATTCTTTGCTGGATGGGCGTTAGCTGCTTCCATATCTGAAAACTGAGTGAAGGACTTGGAATCACAGAAGCTGCTGGGATGATTTAGAATAGTTCCCAGCTTTTCTAAGTCCAGATGGAAGAATCTAGGCAGTGGGACATGACCAACATTCCCAGCTTCTGATCTTTTCAATTCATATTAACAAGATTTTATTTGCAAGCAATAAGGCAAATGAACTCACTAGTTTTGAAGGCTGACAGCAATCACAGAGTTGCACGTGATGCCTTAGGTTTTAACTTTTATATTTTTCAAATCCCGTACTGGCTAGCGTGTAACTCTGAAGTTTCGTGTGGCCTGTTAGCTGCTGTTCTCTTATGATGGTTAGACATAACAAACCTCTCTACGTTTCCAGCTCAAGGACATCAGGCCCCAAAATGTGTAAACTTAGGTCTCTGAAGAGGAGGGCAAACTTGGGGTAGTTACATCATTAACTGAGGTTATAATTGGACAATCAACCCTGATATGCAAATGAACCAAACTTATAAAAGTGTGAAGAACTCGTGACTTGGGGTCCATCTTGGGTGTGGCCTTTGGCCTGCCCAGGGTGTACCTTTGAAGGCCCTTCAAATAAATACCTACCTTTATTCCCTTATTCCTGTCTAGTCTCTGGTTTTTTTAGGTGGCCATCCCTCAGGCATCACATGCCTCAGTGCTATAAGAAATACAAGAAAAGCTATGACCTGTGATGAAATTATTCCTGTTGACCCTGTGGGATATCCAGGGCAATATCAGAAATGCTGGTTAAGTGTTGTTTGTACACTGCGCCCCTCCCTTAAGCACCAGCCTCTAATAATATATCTTAAGACAGCAAGTCAGCATACAGATGTCTAATAATCAGTTATTTTGTGGGTAGTATCCGGCCTTGCTGAAAGTGGGTCCAATCCCACACAGGCAATACTAATCCTTGCAAATACAGTCAGAATCTATTTTCATATAAGGGCAGGAGCAGTCAGGACCAGTTCAGGCTTTTATGGGTATTTAAATAGCCAATAAACAATCTGTCATCCAAGTCCTGCAACTACCATCACATGACTGAAACTCAGAAATAATGCTTCATTCTTAAAGGATGCTTTCCAGCAGTGCATCCTGAATGGCTTTAAAAAGAGAGACACGTCTTCCCTCTTTTTTACAATGTGGGAAACCAATGTACACCAAGATTCAATAGTACAAAATGAAAAGTCAGTAGTCTAGACAGGAATAAATACCAGGCAACCTGAGCCTGATGTGCTCTTCTCCAGTGCACTGGGGGAGTTTTGAAGAGCTAGGCAGGTGCAGAGTCATAACTTCTGCCTTCAAATTTACCATAAAACCCATTGCACTCATAATAATTTCATTCTGTACATACTATACACTCATTTATGTAACCAGAATTGCTTTCAGTCAGCAGTCATGAATGTATTTTGGGGGCTTTTTTCATAATTTACCTGTGAAAGAAAACAGTTACAGAGACATTAAAAGTGGAGGGACATGAGTTATGCCTTCCCTTACTCTTAGGCCCTGATTCTTCCCACTTATGAATAAGCTAATATATGAGAAGTCATAAAGACTTTATTAGGATGTTTAATGCTTCAAGCTAAGTCAGTGTATAAATGAGGAATATTATTCTTATAACTCTGCTTACAGCTGCATTCAAGTATTTCTGAAGTGACTCAGAAAGTGAGAGACAAAAGACCTACTGGAATTTGAAAGCTGTCCTCATAAACACCTTTCTTCCCTTTGAGTGTAGAAAAGCCACCCATGATTGAGTACAAGGTGGATGAGCATGAATCATTGATTAGATTTATGTTGGTTTGGTGAGTAGTATAGATATGATTTGTTTTTTCAAAGACGTACTAAATAGTGATTTCTAACATAAAAACACATTCCCCTCCTCTGCCCCACCCCAGTGTTATTAGGATTTCTTCCAACTGTCTTTGCAGTGTCTGAGTGCTCAGTCTGGCAAAAAAGATCCGTTTAGTCTTGGCCAGGGTTTTCAACAGGAGCTGGGTGGCTCAGACTCCAGGGAAAATCGAAGCTCCTATTAAAGTACTTAAATTGTAATCTTCTTCAGGACTTGAAAAAATTAGCGCTGACCCCTTTCCCATGAAACGGGATGAAGAGTCAGCTTTGTCTCGCACTTTTGCAGTGGTCTGCAGTCATCCCATATCTCTTCTCTGCCCAGTACTGCAGATAGGATAGTTTGGTGATGGGCATCCTTCCACATCTGACTACATCTGTATAACTACATGGGTCAGCTTATCCCACTCACAGCTGTCAGTTCACTCCACTAACCTCACTCCTCCTTCAGTGCTTCCCATACCACATATTCCCAGCTGGAGGTTACTGCTGCATCTTACTCTTCCCCTGAGCTGTTTCAAAAAGGAGTGACCTTTGCAGGGAAAATGAACTGTTCGGGTTTAGGAGATATACACAGCTGTTCTTTGCTAGTCCCTGGCCGAAACAAGGTGCAGGGTATTTACAGCCACGCCGTCAACACAACTGTGGAATAATGGACCAGAGGCAGTAATTTTTATGTACAAAATCAGCTTCAGGTCACCTTTCCCTTGATACTTCCCTAGCCTGGTTTTCTTTGGTTTTCATATATATATATATATATCTATGTATATGTGTGTGTGTGTGTGTGTGTGTGTTTCAGGTATATGTTTTGTATACATATCTGTATGTGCATCTTATATATATGATATACATACATATATATATATATATGTGCATATTTTAATTTTTTTTTCAGTACAACAGTCTGGAAAGCTAGCTACAACAGAATGATCTTTGCTTGATGAAACAAAAAAAAAAATTAAAAGAGATCGGAATTACCTGGCAGAATGGAAAATCCTTTCAAAAGACAACAATAGTATTATCCCTCAAATAAAATATTGTGTTGCCAGGAAAAATTACCTTTGAGCCAACGTAACAATAGCAACAACATGAAGAAAACATTAAGAAGAAAAATACAGAGAGTAAAAGAAAGGCTCTAAAGACTCAGAAAGAATAAGGGCACAAATCGAATTGACAGGCTAAATTTTTGTAAATTTAAGAGGTTTTTGTAAACTTCTGCACTAATAATTCAAATGTAAAACCGCTAAAAACTGGAAATGGTTTAGCATGGGTTCCCTCTTTCCACACATTTTTACAAAAGATACAAACTGAACCTGACTCCCTACATTACATGAATATCACCAGCTACGGGGAGAATTTGAGGAAGATTCAAAGAACAACTATCTTCTCTGCAGGTTGGAGGTGGCTAGAGGGACTTCACAACAGTGTCACCTTGCAGTGACCCTTTGAAAGAAGGACAGACAATGTTCAAAGCGCCTGCCTGAAGGGATCCATTGCATAATGGGGGAAGTTCCTACAAGTCTATTGAACTCATACGCAGCTGGACACTGAAACATCTGTCCACAGGCATTTGAATTCATATGGGCACTGAAGAACTGGTCTGGTAGGAGGGCAAAAAGTGGTAGTGTTAGCGAAAAAATTAAGAGCTCCTTTTATCATAGTGTTCTCCCTTCTTCTTGCAGACAGGCTGCAGAGAGTTTTCCAAGCACCCCTACTGGCATAGTAAGCTGATTAGCATGCTCAGGCCTGCAAGATCCTGTATGTGCTGGAGGGTGTGTTTAAGCCTCTCCCTGCACAGACTATGAGTCTGGCCAAGGTGATGCTGACCTATCCCTGCTACATTATTTGTGTGTGTGTGTGTGTGCGCTGCAAAGACTCCCTTGAGAGGCCACACAGAGGCTCAAAAGGGGTGCAGAAACACTGAGAGAATCTCCTAGAGGGCCAGAGACTGAAGGGGGAAATGTGCTCCTCAGGCACAAGCTGCTGAAGCCCAGCAGCTGGTGTCTATATTCATGGACCTCTGAGGTTCAGCAATAACTCCTCCAGAATTTCTGACTTCTTCCATGCAAGAGCAAATATCAGGTCCCAGAGAAAATGAGGAAACATGGCCGGCAAAACTCCCCCATAGATGAAAATACAAGATTGGGTATTCATCTGAAGAACTGTATCCTTATGTGAAACTCTTCTGAAGAGGCTAACCCTTTTGAGTCTGCGTCACTGGTCTGAAAAGCTCATCTAATTTTTTTTCTTTAAAGTTTTGGGGACACTTGCTTCTCACAGGTCTGCATGTAACATGATGTTCTCTCACAAAACAGTACCCCTTACATATGTCAAATGCCTCCAAACATGAATAGCTACTATTGGTTTAAGGAAAAATTCTTAGGAATAAGGTATTAAAAACCTATAGCTTTCAACCTGAATCATCTGCCCACTGAATCCAACTTCCCACTGCCTTCAGCCATTCAGGCATCTGGTAAGCACAACTTGCCTGTAACAACGCCCAGTTCATCCACATTAATGTTATTTTCTGTTTGCCCTTTTTCCAGGCTGGTTTAGACTCTCCCCTTCTCTCAGCCATACAAGTGGACAGTTTTTCCACCATGTTTTGGTTGGCAAGTGATGTGGAAATCTTACACACCCACTGCTTCTGAGCAAGCCTCCAGGACAGGTTGTCGTTGCCACTGGTATTTAACTCTCAGTGGCAAGTAGTATGGAGATACCTGAGGGCCAGTAATACTTAATTTGACATAAACTTTGCTCCAGTAAGGTGCTTGACATTCTCGACCCTATTAAATGCCTGTATTTGTGCTCTCATGGGTGAAGGCCCAGCAGAAGTCTTTATTCTCCTTAGAGTCAGATTTAGGAAGGATGTCTGGATCATGGGCTGATCCAGGCTTGTTATCCAAAGTCAACTTCACGTCATTTGGAATGTTACATCCAAAAAATCACTAGTCTTAAAGAAAGAGAGCCTGAGAATGCTGAAATACTTAAAAAGAAGCAAAATAATGCATGAAACTACCGCTAGCCTAGTTTTTACCATTTTACTATTACACTGAATTTTGTGTTGGATGATTTAATTAATAAACTTGTCTGCAGCTAGTTCCATACAGAAAACATCATGCATTTCATTATTTATTTGTTCATTGGTGTGGTTTCTTTGTTTTGATTTTTTCTTCTGTTTTATTTTCCTCTATATTCCCAGCCCACGGAAGGCAAAGCATGATGTTCAAAAGGCTGTTTATATTAAAAAACAGCAAAGCAACAGACCAAAACCACAGTCCTGTGCTCATCTATAGCTAACAGTTAATAATAATAGATAAACAAGGTCTAATAAAATAAATGCCTGCATGACCCTTTGCCCAAAGCACAGAGTAAGTCAGATTTGGAGGTCTGGAAAAGCTGAGTTGTTTATTCTCCTAAGCGCACCTCTGGAGCTAACATAGTCACTAGGGAAGAGAAGTCATAGATCATGGTTTTTAAAGAAGGTTGTCCCACAGGATTCCTGAATCAGCCAGGCAAAAGCAGAACTGACTACCAAGCAAAAAAAGGGTAGCTATACATTTCTGCTTTTGTATTTACTCTTAAATTGAATAATATTTTCAGAACTAGCTGATTGATGTCTTAATTACAAATAGGCAATCTATTAAAATAAATTAAAGGTGAAAAATACAAAGACTAAAATCTCCTGGCCAATCTAATCCAGTCAGTCCATTTTTAATTTTTTTTTTTCAGAATATATTACATTTTGAGAATAGAAGTCTGGGAGCCAGCCTGCATAAAGTCTGAATACTGATTTAACTAAATCAGTCTAGAGTTTGTATGGCAAAAGTGAATCAAATAGATACTGTGCAATAACCTCTTCTGGAATAATTTCCGTTAGAAATGTTTTTCTGAAATAAAAGCCACTTCATTCCACAATAATTTGGATGCTGTTGAAGTGGAGCATTCTGGTCACATTCCTCAGTGACAAAAAGCACTTAAAGACTTATTTTGTAATGTGCAAGAGATGTGAATGGAGAGAAGTTGTTTATTGATGAAAATCCAAGACAGATTGCAAGCATCATTCTTTATTTGCTTTTTAACAGCTAATTGTCTATAAAAGTATCAAAATAATTAAAAATATGCTATATTTATTAGAATAGCTATTAAGCTGTGACTACACAGAATTGATATTGAGATACAAATGTACATTTCTCCCTTTTTAATATTGAACATAAACATATAAGGTTATGACAAAAGTCAGAGAGATGCACATCCATAAGAGGGAACAGCTTAAATCAACACCACCAAAGTAACCAGTTCTGAAGCTGTGCATAAGAACAGTTCCTGCTGTGTTAGGAAATATATGGTCTGTTCTCAGCGTTCCTGTCTTGCTCTTGCTACTTCAGCTGATCTGTTCTTCAGCCTTGGACTTCATATCTCAATCTTCTTTCATAAAAACGTGCTTAAACATAGGAAGTGGTTTGAAGTTTCTACAGGGAAAATATTGCAGTAGGATATGGTAGTCCATATTATAAAATCTTCTCTTACTAGCAGCCTAGCTAAATGTCCTGAGAGTACTGCAATCATTTCTTATTATTACGCAGGGGTGTTGGGAGGGAGCAATGCTTTTCTTAGCCCTGCTTATCTCATCATTTCTGTTTCAATGCTACCTTGAAACAAAACAAAGGTGGCTGTGAGCCAACAAAGCCACACACAGACCATGCAGTGTAGGTCAAGTCATGTCAAACACCAGATCATAAAAATGCAGAAAAGAAGGAAAAGAATTTAACCTGATCTAAAAAACCTTATAATATAACACTGGGCATGTATGTTTGTCTCTGCAATGTGAACCACTGGGACCCATGTTCACATCACCTCTATCCACAGTTTCCCGTAACTGATGTATTTACAGAGATGGTTTCCAAATAATACAAACCACCACAGAAATTAGAGAGGAAAAAAGGAAAAGAACATGCCCAGTCCTTACCCATCAGATGATCTTTCCACTATCATTTTATGTAGGTACTGTCTTTCTGTTAATTCACTCATTTTTTTGTGTATAAATATCAAGGAACAGATTGTACAGACAGGTACATGCTGAATTAATCAAATAAGTGATGTTGTGTAAAGCAGAGCCTGTATTTAAAACTGGAAGCTCTAGGCTGTATATGAAGAGTGATATCTTGCACGTAGGTTTTGCTCGGCCCTTGAACCCCAAGACTTCATTTTTCTTCAAAGTCATAAAAAATAACAGTCCAAAAGACCCTCACATCTTTCGCAGTGGGACCAGAACTATTCAGTGAAATGCAATGAAATAATATAATTCTAGTAAAAGACTGGAATATATTGTGCTGAAAATCTATCATGTGAAGCCGGAAAAGGAAAATCTGAAAGGAAGAGAGAGAGAGGGACCTATCTTATGCCCTTCTCAGTGTATCATGATAAAAAGAACATTCAGAGACCAACATAGTTAATCTAAGATTATCCATCCCTAAGAAGAGATACCACTTACTAAAGTAAGAGGGAAGTGAACATGTTTTGGATAAACAACACTAATTTTGACTGTATTAAAATCAACAGCAAAATACTTATTGTCTTCCATGGACTTGCATTTCTTCCATGTCTGCTAATGTGCAAATCACTTGGGCATGCGAGGAATGCTGAATTAGTAACATGTCTTTTAGCACTACAAAACTTACAGTCTTGCAGAAAATAGAATGTTGGTAAGATGAGAGGAAATGGGTAGTAAATTTTGAGGAGGCACAAGTTTGAGGCAACTAAGGAGAAGAAAAGGCAAGGAGGAAGAGCAATATTTAGTTACAGTTTATGACAATACCAGAAGTAGACAAGCAGCTCATGATGATGGAAAAAAAAGTGGCTGGCAGTACCCAAGCAGTCACCTGGAACAGAAATTTTAAGTGTCTGTTCAAGTGAGCTATTAATTAAAGTGTTAGAAATCAGCACCTATAGTATCTGGTGGTCTGGTTTACAGCTAATATATCTATGGCACTTCTTTCATTATACCAGAGCAGAAAAATACTAAAATGCCATTTTTCAGACAACCACAGCAGAAACAAGCTTTGTCATATAAACAGTCATCCAGGCTTCAGATTAGAAGGTGAGGAGGAGGGTGGAAATTCTTATAAACCACATGAAAAATGGTGGCAAAACTCACCAATTTTAAAAGTGGAGTAGGTTTGTGTCATCTGCAGGCATCAAAACTTTCCTGATTCCTTCATCTTCATATGTTTCTTCAACAGCTCACAAATGCCAATATGTACACATAGGCACTCTCAGGAGAGCAGGCTTGGGTATGATAAGGAGTGAAATGAACGCACCTGAGTAATTCACAACAATCTTTGGGATAAGAGAGATGGCTGTAATGGAGATGCCGCAGTTCCCAAACCAAGGAGAATTCTGCCTCTAGCTGCCTCACAATCAAAGTCAAGTTGTCTAGAAGAGACAGACCTATTTTGTTTAAAGTCACAATGCTGGCATAGTTTCTTTAATCTTGGATGATATTCTCCCAGAAAAATTCACTGATGTGGACAAGTTCCCAAAATGCAAATTAAACTACCCTCTGAAAAGTTAAGATTGGGCAAAGGAAGGGAAAATAAAGATTAGACATTCCCATTTTATCCTGAATGTATTCAAGGGTGGCTTTTTTGAGGTAGAGGGGGAATGGGATGGTTTTTTTTGTTTGTTTAGTTTAGGGCTTAGTTTTTTGTTGGGGTTTTGGGGGCGGGGGCAGGGAAGGCTTGTGGTTTAGGAATTTTTTGTTTGGTTGGTTTAGTTTGGGGTTTGGTTTTGTTTTTTGGGGTGGAGTGGGGACACGCAACACAATATTTTGTCTGACCAGATAAGACAACTACAACTCAAGTAAAATGACCCTAATTATAACAGCTGTTGGGATGAATTAAGAACTTAGTCTTCCCTGAAATTTTCCCATCATACAATCATAGAATGGTTTGTGTTGGAAGGCGACCTTAGAGATCCATCCGGCTCCAATCCCTCTGCCACAGACAGGGATGCTTTTCACTGGACCAGGTTGCTTAAAGTCCCATCCAACTCAGCCTTGAACACTCTCAGGGATAGGGTACCCTCAGCTTCTCTGGGAAACCTGTGGCAACGTCTTCACACCCTCACAGTAAAGAGTTTCTTCCTAATATCTAAACTAAATCTACCCTCCTTCAGGTTTAGGCCATTCCTCTTGTCCTACCACTATATTCCCTTGTTAAAAAAATCATTTCTACTGATGGTTCAGCTCTTCTGATAGCAGGTCTGAAACAGATATAATGCCAGGTTACACTGTAGGCAACATTGTCTAGGTATACTCAGAGGAAAAAAGAGTATAAAAGATGTTAAAGTACCAGCCCCAGTTGGTGCTGTATTTACCCTAGCACTATAATGGGAAAGATAAAAAATTATTGGCCTAAAAAGCCCTTGTTTATACAAACTCTTGGAGAGTTCTGCAATGCTGACATTTACTTGTTGTTTGGGAGACAAAGCCAGCAATGCTGTTCTGGAATCAGACCATATACCAATAGGCTACAAGTTCCAGGACCTGTAGACTTGGAGTGGAGTTAGATGCGCATGTTTGGGGATAGGATGGGGAAATAAAAATCTAAGCAGTCCCCAAAAGTTAAACTCTGTCTGAAATTTTGAAGACAAAAAGGTTCATAAAATGGTAGAAAAAGAGGCTAAAAGGGAACATAAGATGACATTTACTCCATTCTGTTGCCCAGTAGACTATTGGTCACATCTGATTCTTGTCTGCATGTTCAGTCTGTTCATTAACACCTGATACATAAACCTCTTCTGCAGCACTTCACTGCATCTGTTAATGGAGGGGCTTTTGTGGTGTCAAACCTGAATCTTTCCTGCTACGGGTCTAGTTCACCATTTCTGTTCCTTTCCTTGAAAGAAGGCAAAACCAGTACTTTTCTCCACAGTAATGTTTTAAGTGTGTGAACATCATTACATGGTCTCCCTTCGGTTTTTTTTCTAGTCTCGCAGACTCTAAACACACACAATTCTATCAACCTTGCAGTCAATGTGCAATCTAATCACTTTCATCTAATGAGATATAAGTAATTTCAGGTACTCCATTGACATTTCTATGTCAGTTTTTTTTTTCCTGATTGTTTTACATTCACATTTTCTCCATAAAAAAAAAAAAAAATACAAGAATAACAACCTCCCTAATCTTGTAGTTTGAAAGACCCACACAAACAAAAGAAGCAACTAACTAACTGGTTATTTACCAAAAAACAAAACAAAAAAAAGTTTAGCTGACTCATTATGTACTGTTGAGATGTTGAAATGAGGAAAACTCTTTAAAAGCCTTTTACATCATTACGTTGTTTCAAGTGGACTTCAAATAGTGACTTCCCAGGTCTGTCATGCACAAGCCTGGACAGCTGTAGCCCTGCTGCCTCTAAGCCTGCCTGTGTTGCAATGGGCAGCCTGGTTGCTGCCAGGCACAGCAGATGAAGGTGTCCTTTCATGCCACTTTGACAGTGCAAGCTAGAAATGCCCAGGGCAGGAGCATGAAATTTTGACTTGTAGCTAAGCAGAGACTTTGGGCCATAGGAAAACATGCTGCCACTGTGGTATTTAAACTGTCTACTCTGGTACCATATGAATTACAAAAATCTCAATTTCAGGCCTTTAAGAATCTATTTTTCAAAACCTGCTGTCTCCCTCAGGGTCCATATGTACCAGAACAGCAAAGCAAGTAAGTTCGCAGCTTTTAAAGCTATTTTGTATATCTGTTTTGAGCGTCATCAATCCCAGGTCTTTGCAGGCTTTTGCAAAGAATTTTCTGCTTTCCTTTAGAAGCAAATGTTAAACAACCCAGGCAGGAAGGAACTTCAAAAGATTATCTGGTGCAACCTCTAAACAACATTTCCTATTCCTCCTATTGCCATTCACCAGTATCTGTCTACAATTTTTCAAGTTGTCAAATGATAATGCAAATCCTAACAACTCCCAAAACAAATTCTGAAGCCTTTGCAGCATTTTAAAAGACATATAACAGGTAGTAAAGGTTTTGCAGTAACACAACAATTTACCATGGTGCAAGAGGCAGTGGCAATTCCAACTTTACTGATTGCTGCAAACAGACAGGCCAAAAAGCTTTCAAGATTTCCAGCTCCTGGTCCCATTAACCCAGTTGGCAGTCTGCTAGCACAGCAGTCAGTTGAAGAGCAGCTTCTGGCAAGTGCCAGTGCCTTTGCTACAGTATAGTAATTGTGCTTACCAGCTCTCAAACATACTTGGCTTCATAAACAATTGCTTCACTAAGTGCCTATAATTTCTCTATCTCAGTTTGGGCAGAAATGCACACAAACTGTGTCCTCTCACGTGACGAGTTAGAGCTCTACACGATGTAGAAGAGAGTTTCATTTGGAAAAAGTCTTTTCTGCTGTACCATGCCCTGGCCTTGCAACGAAGTGGTCAAGAGGAAGATCCTCTGTTTATCTGCCTAACTCCTCTTCCCATCTGAGACAGACCTCCTGCAGGCAGATGGTAAGTGCTGTTGCTTGATTTCCTTCATTAGACTGTTCAAATGAAGCATACAAACAAAGGAGACAATGTCTTTATTTGACACCTGAGGAAAAATGGTGTTAGGAGATATTATGTGTTAATTTAGCATTTTCTGATGTGGCACTATATCTGAACATATCCTAAATTCAGTTTAAAGCCCAAATATAAGCCAATAGATGCACAAAAATTTACTTGGATTTAACTGAACTTAGGTAACTGCCCACACAGACTTGATACCAAGTGAAGTTATTTTTTATTTGTTTCTGTTGCAGGGAAGACCTGATTTAGGCTGAATGGAAACCATGTTTAAATTGAAACTGGAGAGGAGATCCACAGACTATGAGATCATATAACACCCAAAGGCCATGTTAGGTGACTTGGCTTACATGTTTTCACCAGCAAAATCCTATCTTCTGGAAACGTAACACAGGATTCATTTGAATAATACAAAAATGGAGAATATTCTACTTCCTTGGGTTGTACTTGGGATGAGCATTCTCATTACTAAGTCAATGTCCTGTGGAGTCATGACCTTGCTACGTCACGTCCCTGCCCAGATTGTGGGGATCCCCCCATGCTGGCCACAGCCCAGGACCCTGTGTCAGCCCCCAGGTCCATCAGCCCCCGTCTCAGCAACTCCACAGCAGGGCTGGTCCCCAGTTCCCCTCAATCCTGCCAACCCAGGTCCAAATCTTGTCTAGGCCTTGGCCTGTCCCCATCCCCAGGAAGATGCCTGATGTCCAAAGATGGGTCTGTCCCAGTGCCCCCAGCTGCCTGCACCTGGCTGGGGTGGCAGGACAGGTCCTGGCTGTCATTGTCGTGTCTCAACACAACATCTGCCTGGCCCTGGCAGATTCAGGAGAGTAACACTGGGCATTTTTTCTCTAGGGGGATCCCCCATGCCAGTTAAAATGCTTCTCTGTCTTCTGTTTGGTTATCTAAGCATATTGTACTGCTCATTTTTCTCCTTGCATGGTAATTAATCTCACAATTTTTTTTGAACCTCCTCTAGTTCTGGAAAATCTTTTCAAAGTTGTGAATAATTGTGCACAGACCTGCTTTGCTACAAACTGTGTGTATATCAGAAACAGTGATAGTATTACTTCTCTGCTCATCTTCACAGGTAAGAAGCCAAAGGTCCTTTTGGAAATGACTTCAACCAGAGGCTTATATTTGCTTGTTAGATAAATGCACTAAAAGCCCACCCTGTGACATTCATGTATGCTTGAGTAATGTGGTTTGAGAGCAATATTTTTGTTTTTAAAAGGTGCATTTTGCTGTGAAGACAAGGTCCAGAACTCAATTTTCAAGTCCCTTTTTTTCTGATTATGCCTTTACTATTTTAATGGTGATAGCCTGAGGCTTCTAGACCTGGCAAACATGAACAGCTTTTCATCTTCATAAAAATAAGCTGAGATAGTTCACGGAGTTTTCCATTGTTTATCATCCCTAGTAAATATTTGTGGGTGTCCTTATTCATTAGCTGTTTCAGATTTGCAAAGGACTCTTTCCAAAATAAAAGAGAAGGAAAAAAATGGGGGAAATATTTGGAATGCCAGCAGTAGCAACAACCAGTGTAGTGAATGCCAAGGCAACTGTAACCTTCTCTGTGGTGGGTCTGTTGTGTCTTCCTGTTCCATTCACATTGTCTTTTCTGTATCCTGGACAACACTGCCAATTAAAACAAAGCCTTTACCTTGCAGCTCTACTTGCAAACAGGGTTGACTGAGGTTTACTGCTGGAACAGTTTAAAGTAGCCAGGAAACAGGCATCCAATCCCAACTGTACTTGGTAATGTTTAAAGAAAGACTCAGAGCCATTTTTTCTTAGTCATGACCTTCCCATCATGTAAAGTAGGTTTGAGCTGTTTCAAGAACATGCTCTTGCTCTGTATGGAGTTTCCTGAGTACCCCATCCATAGTCTTCCAGTCTCTGATGGAAATTCGAAAGCACTGGCACCGCTTTTACTGAAAAGGTATCCAAAGGGTCCGTCAAATCTGTGCTCATTTCTAGGGCCTTTTAGATACAAGTGTTATGTTTTAGGTGGAAAGAGAGAGAAAAAGTGTTACTCAAAACTTTGATGTTCATTTTGGGCCAAAACTCATAATGAACCTGAATATTGTTTTTTGGGAAGTGTCATCTTGATGTATTATTTTTGGTATTTCATTTTCTTTCATCTTTACTGGCTAGATTAAGTCTCTCAAAGCATAAGTTTTATATGTCATACAGGGCCCATCCTTCATGCTGCAGGCCATGATGTTGGCCAGAAAAGACCAAGGTAGTTGAACTATAACACCTATGTGGCAAAAATTCCAAATCTAATCTTGCAGGAATTTTTTTTTTTAAATAGAAAGTTAATTTTTCCATTAAAAGCAGATGCTTTTCCTTCCTCTGCTCCAGGTCACCTTTTTTCCTTATTCCTAATTAATTCAAACTGAACATTTTCATATAGCCCGCACATACTGCAAAAACCATTATATTTAATCTTACTCTTTTCTGGCAAACACAGCTAAACTTTGGGTAATTTTTTTTTCCATTCTCTTTTGTTCATGATAATTTATGTGCCATTTCTCTTAATTTACTTTTTTTTTGTTAGTTCTGCATTCCTACTTATAAGATGGTACCAGTGGGGGATCTCACTGGTACTTTATTGAGTTCATTACTCCAGTTATCTTACATCTTGGGTAGTTGAATTATTATTACTAAAATTTCTTTTAATTCATTTTGATAAAAATTAATCCCACTTATGAAAACTGCTAAACCAAAACAAAACAGAGTGAGTTAGAAAGGCATTTCAAGAGGCAAGAATAGAAACTATTATTACTCTTTTCCTTTCATTTTTCTGTCACTTAACAAAATCCACAAGTTGTGCTCCAGCACTGGTCCACACCATAAGTACTAACACACTACTGCTATCAACTGCTTGGTTGTTCAACTGGTTCAGGCTTATGTTACAGATTGAAAGGTCTTATATTCTTCCTTCTAATACTGTTCAAGTAGGATTCAGCAATTTTTTTCCAGGTGAATGTGCTCTTTTCAGCTTGTTTTTTCACTAAATGAAAGAAAAAGCAGGACATTCATTTGGGAAAATAAAAGTACCCAAAGAATATTGCAAGTGTTGACCCCAATGCACTTAGAATTAATTACTATCACACCTTGACTGTGAGACCAAAACATGTCCTTCTGTGCATACAAGCACAGTTACATGACAACACACATGTTGCTCCTTGGAAATCCAGTATTATCCACTGCACAAACAGAGAGAAGAGGAGAACTTACTAAAAAAACCTTTGCAAATTATTTTTTTTATATAATGTCTAAATATTTAAATTTTATAGCATGTCTGTGGTACTCAGGGGAACTGGTTCTCTTTCTGGCACTCCCACAAAAGTCCTGTTCAGCAAGGCTGTAATAATACCATCTTTTGAGGATGTCAGAGTAACAGGTCACATGCCAACCTCAGCCACAGTATTTCCTGGTTTTTGTGACCTGTACATGATACCAATGCTCAGCATTTTTTCATTATTTTGGGGAAGGTGGGAAGGAATAAGGAATTTGGGGAGACAGAATTTTGGCAATAGGTGTGAAAATTCAAATTCAGGAAGGTAAAAAATGAGAAATCCTGAGTCCAGCTACAGGTCAGAATGGAAATTAAACACATGCATCTTAGTCATCCTGTCCCTTTTCTATTTATGAAACAAATCTAAGTCTTACCTCTAGCTGCATACTCTGTCTACCTGGGAATATAAATTATTGTCACAACTTGTGTTGGCTTAATATATTTTGGTTGCTCATGATGAAAAGGCTCCTTTTATAGAAGGCTAGGTAATATTACTTTTGTTCACTACATACTTCTCCAACCTGTTTCCCAAGATGATAATATTTATAATAGAACAGTTGTCATTCTGAGTTTTTCATTACTTCCCTTGAGATAGCTGTCGATGCAAACAGCCAAAATCATGTATCAGAAGATGCATTGCTGTTCTCCAAGAGATCCCAAGCTACCAGCATGTGGTTCTCATTTGGAAAGAGTGAGAAGGAGCAGTGTTCTCATAATAGCTCCAAACAAAAAACATTTACTTGAAACTGAAGGGTACAGTGAGAGGCGATGTCCTCAGGAATAAATTTCTCATTTTTAAGCCGAGAGTGGTACAAAAAGGTGCATTCATTTGCCAGTCTCACTATCTGCCAAGATATAGAGAAAGGTCACCTATATGAGCCCGATTAACTGACGAAGCCCAGCTGAAAGCGGGAGCATGTGCATCAGTGCATCGTGGCGTCAGGTTCAAAGCACATCCTGATTGAAACTGAAGTTTATTTAAAGACTGATGAAACATTATATAAGTTAAATGTTTTCCAGTCTGCTGCCACATGCAGCAACTTTAAAACTATACTCACCTACTTGCCTCACCCACAGCCATGAAACCCTTCACAACCGCTCCTGTTGTCTAAACATGATGAAAAAATTGTAACAAATTTTTCCATTCTGATACAATTGTTTCTATTTGACCGTACTAGTCATACATAAAACAACAGTCATCATTCTGAAACCTACTCAGTACTACTGTTTAGTGTAATGTAAATTCTATCCAGTATCACCCTACTACAGAGGATCACACAAATTATATGCACTTACTAATTTTCCAGAATAAAAAATCTACCAAATCTGAGTTAAGCATAATTTATTAGCTAGCTTCAGCATCCAAAAAAGATTCAGGTCATAGACCTAACTTACCTTTGGTTTCCTCCTAAGCTATAGAACTAAGAAAGCAGAAATGGTATGACAAAGCAAGGAGGCAGAGAAGTCTATATCATAGGTAGCTTACACTTAATAGGAAAAAAAAAAGAAATCATTGGTTACAAAGTCTCTTAAGGAAATTCAGCTAAATAAGAGGAAGTGTCGATCATGGCAGAAATCATGGGAATTAGGTCTAGGACATACTACAGTCTTAAGCTTATGGCACTGAAATGTTTGAAAGGGGTACTTGTTAGACATGATCCTATGATTTTCTGATAGTCAAAAACAGAATTAGCAAAATATTTGTGGAGTAAAAGGAAAAATTTATAATATTTGGCAAACTGTTGAGTGCCTTATGAATAAAGAAAACAGGCTGTCCTGAGGTAAATAGAAGCAAGCCATATTATTTTTCAAAAGTGACAATTTCTCTGCTTTAAAAAAAAAAGAAATGCAAATAAGTCTAACTTTCATTAGGAAAACGTGTGTTCCCGAGTAGATGTCTTCTTCTGCACTGAAATTAAGTTCAGGTTTAAGGAATTATTTAGTAAAGACAAAATCTGCCTTGAAGGGGAATATGTTTTTCCTTTTTCACTTGTCAGTGAAAATTCCCCTAGTTGGCCCAAGCAAGGATAAGAGAGTTTGAACAATTTCATTTTTTTTCCTACAAATGAAAATTGTTTCACATGTCACTTTTTAGTTTTATTTAGATGCTTTTTAATTCTTTGAATGTTCTGAAAAAGGAAGGTTTTCAGCTTGCACGGAGATCAGAGTTTAAAGTGACCGTGTTGTTATTTTTGTTGTCAATATCGCTGATTACTCAACTGGTTAATCCCTTTTGGCACTAGTAGAGACTATTTCCCAGGACCATAGCTTAGGATGGAGAGTCAGAGAAAATCATACATGCTCTATGACAGCTGGCAGGAAACCTATTTTTCTTCTGTGAGTTTTCTAAAAGAGGGGACAAAAATATTTCCCAAAAGCTTTCCTGAACTTGCTGAGGCAGGGTGCAGATTCAAGGACATCCCATGCAACTGAGATTGTTTAGTTAACCACCCAGAGCCAAACTTTCAAACATGAGGGTTAGAGAGGTTTATGGGGAGTTAGGTACAGGCAAGGGAAATCAGACAGGTGGTGCAAATTAAAGCAGATCTGTAGCTACTCTGTCTATGCTGTGTCTGAATTAGCTAAAAGAAACTTCTAAATACTAGAGAACAGCTGTGCAAAAAAAAAAAGGAATTATTTTAAATATGAGAAAGTCCAGAATTTCACCCTTTAGATAGATTCAGTACAATATTTCTTGTGCATCCAGTGCATTTTACTGTCCAGGAATGTTATAAATTACAATACACATGCTAGTTAAGCATGATTTTATTATTGGTTTTTTTCTCAGGGTCTCAATGCAATGTACAGTCACAGCTTTATTATGTTTCTGACACCCCATGAGACAGTATAAATGCAGTTGTCTCCATGGTATACAAGGATGGACACAGAAGGCGACTTCAGACTAGTAAGCAAGTATTTGGAGGAGAAATCGGGGCAGAACGAGAAGCTCGTATGATTGATTACAATAATGTTAAAAAAACAACCCTCCACATAGATTCTAGGGGGAGGTAAAATAGGATGGGGTGGGAATGACAGCAGGGATTTCTGCCAGATGTGGAAAGCAGAGAGAGGACAATGCTTGCTCATGGCAGGATGCCTGTTATCCTCCTACCAGTTTTGAATGACTTCCAGGGAAAGAGTACACTGAAGAATATATCTCCCTCGAGTGCCTGTGTTGCTCTGGTATGAAATATAAGCAGGAGGGTTTGACTATATCTTCAAAATGTGAAACAGAATGAGTCAAAAAGTGTGAGTGTTGCCTTTCTGCTGCTAAAGGGAGTTTTGTCCAAGAGTTATCGTGAGAAATTGCCTAGTTATACTTTTTGAGGTTTCCAGCAGAAAGACAAAACACCAAATTAAGTCACATGGACTCCAAAAGTGAAAGTTGTTTTGGTTTGATGGAGTTGATTTTTTTATAACTTACTTGCCCAGTAAAATGCTTGAGGGTTTTTCCCCATCTTTTACTTTATTTATTCCTTGACCATAATGCCTTCTTTTTTGTGCTTCAATAGTTAAAACAGCAAAAGGGAAAATAATTCTTTCCAGTCAGAAAGAATTTTTACATCACCTTAACTTCCAAAGAACTTCAGAAAAAATAATTCTCCATTTTATTCTTTGTAACATTTCAAGCTGAGAAAAAACAATTCCCTAAGAAAGCAATGCTGTGACTAGAACAAGAGGAGACAGTTTGTCTGCTTCTTCCTAACATGAAGAAAGCCCCTATAGGCTACTGGTGCTGTTGTGCCACTGCTTTACAAGAGGGACCAGCAAAGTGACTGCAGCCTTTTCCCTCTCTCACACTCCTGCCACCCATGGTGCGGATTCAAGTTAGGCATCTTCAAAGAGAAAAGGTTCAGACAGAGGGACCATAAATCCAACTGAAGTTTTTCTCATGGTGGTAGGTTGTTAACTTACTGGCACGCCACTGGGTTTGGCTTTGTTTAACAGCCTGGCATTCTACAAAAAAGTAAATCAGGCCTTTAATTTAGACGCTAACTTCATGCCTTCAAGTTTCAATATTTTCATCTAAGGCATTTAGAATGTACCCATTATTTTTGCAGATCACATCATCAGATAGTATTAATAACAATAATACCTAATTGGCTTTTATTTTGGCTAGAGCATATTTCTCTAGTCCTAATTATTATAATAAAAAATAATGTGTTGATTGTTACACAAGAAAAGAATTAAAGAACCTTATTACTACACTGGAGTTTTGTTCCTGCTTAGCTATGAAATCACTTATTCTGACACAAGTTTGTGAAACTGGAGTTCAGTGTTGTCCCAATTAAAAGAAATCCGCCATAACTTCAGCAGAGCAGTGTTTGCACGTGACAGGCTGTTCTCCTTTGAGAGCAAACGTGGAGCACTATTTCTCTCATACCCAAAGCCTGTACTCGGCTCCATACAGATTTGGTTTCTGTATATCAAACCCAAGTCTGACTGTAATGAAAATCATCAGGTTTTGTGTTAGATCTGAACCATAGGTCACAGATTAGACTGGATTTCTATTTCTCATAGAAGTGTATTGTAACCCCATAACAAAATAACAATTCTTGGCAGGTTAGTGAAAAAGAACTCAACACACTGTGCATGAACACCTCTCTAAATGTGTCCTGGGAGAGGGTCTGGTAGTTAAGACCAAACACACAACAGGAAAAGATTACCATCATATAATACCAACACACCTGGCATAATTTCTTTGAGAAAATACCATGCTCTTCATGGCACAAATGCAAACAGGCTCCCAAGCAGTTAATTCATTGTATTTCCAAAATTTGACTTAGAAGATTACAAAGAGAACAGCAATAGAAAAATTGGGGCATCAGTTCTACACAAGGTATGGAAAGAAAGTATGAAGATCTTGGAAAGAATCCTTTAGTTCAACAACAATCTGTCCCATCAGAAGGTAGCTAGCATGAAATTGAAGCTTGTTTTGTCTGGGAAAGAATAATTGTACTCCATAGCCTGATTATGGTTTTAAATTAATTTTCATGTGTTTACTGCTCTTTAAGAAAATCTATTTACAGGAATTAAGAAAACCACATACAAAATCTATAAATTAGAATTTGTCCAAGAATAAAGGGGGTGTTTTCTAGCTCCACTTAATTATTGAAATGTAATAAACATAGTCAGGTGGGGAGGAATTCAAAGTGACCAAAATAAAGCCAGGTTTCTATTTCACAGTGTTAGGCAAACTCCATGACTACTTATTTGCTTCTGTGCAGAACATAGCTGTGATTTTCACTGAATTCTGCTGAGCTGCTCCAGAACTTAATTTCTTTAAAAATGCATTCAGACTTGCTCATGGTATTTCAGAGTGGCATGCATTAAACTTGGTTTGGAAGTGCACATAAATACATACTCTCAGCTTATGTTTTCTCAACTGCCTTAAGACTGAACAAAAATTGGGAGTGAGGTAGACCCACCTCTTGGCAGAGTCCAGTTAAATTGTACTAGTTATTGTCATGTCTGAACATGGTCAGATATGCAGAGACCTTTGACACACTTTTATAACTATATTACAGAATCACAGAATCACAGAATATGCTGAGTTGGAAGGGACCCACAAGGATAACAGTCCAATTCCTGGCCCTGAATGGGTCGACATTTCTTTTTCACAGATTGAATTAGATACAGAAGAGTGATCAGACGTTCCAGTTAGGCCTAAGGTAAGGTTAGCTGAATAGCTGAGTTCTGCTGTCTTCCAGAGAGTAGAAGACAATGGATCATTTCAAGTGAAGATATTCTCATGTCACTGGCTCAGTACCTTTAACCAAAATTGTAGCAGCATTGGGTGAATATTTCTTAGAACATAACTGAGCAGATTCCCTTCACTCTGGTTTGACAAACTTCTTGTAAGCTACTAGGAAAGGTAACCTTGGCAGTGATATTCTGGAAATGCTGCTATAGTCTAAATGTTCATTGATTTTTCAGGTCTGTGGGATGGTAAGAAAACAGTAATTTCCACTAGCTTAACAAGATGTGAGAAGAGACTGTTATCTAGAAATGCTTACAGATTAATATACCAGATGTAAACATGGAAGCTGCTTATGAGGTGCTGCAGCTGAAGCACAAAAATGCTACATCCAGCCAACTCCCTGATGAGTTAATTTCGTAATTAACACAAGCAGGATTAGAAACTAGATCTCACTCCCACTGAAACCAGTGATCATTTTCTCTACTGAGCCAGATGAATAGCACAAGATCAAGGCACTTAGAACACAAGCTGAAACTCAGTTTTCTACTGGGACAGGTGGAAGTCGCATTTAAGTCCTCATTAAACTCTTATAGATTCTGAGGAGATCAAAGTTGTTCATTTACCACTTGTCAGTCCTGAAATCCATAAGCCTCAGACAATCATTCTGACACTCTTGGGTGTAACAGCACAAATTTGTAGATGGGAACAAGGCTCAGCTCCATGAAATTTAGGAAAGTTCAGCATTTTGTGCTCCTGATGTAATTATTCACAGTATTCTTCACAGCTTCGCAATAAAGTCCTGTGCCATGGCTCTACTGCTGCTATGGGAAGGGAACGGGATATTCCATCAAATGGCTGGATATAAGGCTGTCACCTCAGGTTATTTATACAGAAATTGTACATCTTGGACGCACTCATATTTGGAGTTTTAACACTGAATAAACCACACTAGTGATGGTTTCTATATTTTAAGGGTAAAAAAGAGAAACATGAATTCTCCGAAATAACTGTGTAATGAATTTGCATATGGTGCATTTAACAAAACCAGCAATGCACATTTTACTAACCTAAATTCATCATTGTTAGATAATGGGGAAAGAAAAAGAAAGACAGGAAGGAAACTGTTTGATTTTTCTTTTTTTTTTTTGGTGAAAATAATCTTTCAACTAAATTGTGTAGCTGTATGTTACTATTGGTCAGGAAAAATATGTAGACGCTTTATCACTATGATTACTCCTAGCCAAAGACCAATAATAAATTTTTTGTTTAGAACAACATATTCTTCCAGCAGAGTTTCTAAGTAATCATTATAAGCATTTCTGCAATTCTGATGTTTTAAAATACTAAGATCCTAAGCAGTTTGAACACAGACTCAGTTTTGAAAAACTGCTGTTACTGTCCCCTTACAGAACTAACAGCAAGCTTGGATATAATGCACAAGCCAGTTCTCATTTATTATCACTGTTTGAGAAATTGTGCTTAATATTAATATATGAAACAATAATCTAAACCACAACAGACTTCTGGTTTCATTTTACACAATAAAAGTCATTTTTGAGCTAGTGATAGTATATTTTATAGACACTGGCACAGCAGCAGGGGGACAGATGCTTCATCTGGAGGAAAGCTTTGAAAGATGCTATTATAAGCATTCTCTGGCTAGCTCAACTTCGATATTTTGCTATAAAATCAGTCAGTGAATGTGAGTTATACTTTGGGACAAAGATTTCATATTTATGGTGCTAGGCACCACAAGAGATCTGATTTTTTTAGAGAGTACTCAATCATGCCTTCTGTAGAAATGGTTAGAACATCAGAGCATGTTTTTGGATAGTTGTTTTAAAGAATCTAACTCTGAAAATTTTTGTTCCTTCCTCTGAATTTTTTTTCAGGACTCCTAAGCAAGTGTGATGCATTTATGCATTGTGTATGTTATTGCTAATAACTTTTGAATTCCTCAGACAATTTCAGAACAAGGAGTGAGAATCTTCAAGTTATTGTTTCCACATGTCTCTTGTATCTTATTAGATACCACTAAATTCAATCACACATGCTAAACCATCAGAAATCAATCCCTATGCACTACTTACAGAAATATTAATTTTCTTTTATAAAACTCTTTCCAGTACTTGGTTCTAGGTCTATGTATATAACTAGCTCCATGAAACTTGTCTAAACTTCTCCATCGAATGTCAAGACCTCTTTGCATTCCTGGGAAATGCCTAAACAAGTTAATGTAAGATGTGGGGCGAGATTCCCAGCTAGACACACATGGGTAATTCCAGATGTAGGCTCTCAAGTGAATGTGCAAGCCCTTCCCAAGAGTGTCTCACTTAGAAAGCACTTCAATAAATTTCTGTTTGGTTTGCTGAGTTGCAGTGATGGGTGACTCTCAGCAGGGTCAAGGGGAAGTTTGCCTGCTTATGGATAGGGAGCAGGGGAACAAGCAAAGTTTCTTTGGCCAACTCAATCTCTGTCAGACAGTGGGTCCCAGGTCAGTCTCTCAAAGCTTTCATCCCAACACACCTCGTTGCACAATGGAAGATAAGTAGAAAACCCAAGATTCACAGTATCAGTCAAAACAAGAATGGCTAGTATGTTTTTTTCCCCATTTTTAACTTTGAACTAACAAGAAGAAAAAATTGCTATTGGGCTTTGGTAATAACCAAATGGCACAATGTTGTGAAAACTTTTAAATTTTTATTTACTCTAAAGAGAGGATAGAACAAACTTGAAATCTAAAGTAGCATGCCTGAAGCTAAATGTTGGAGCCAGTATTTACTCCTACGAAACAAACAAAAAAGTAAGTTTTACAGATCCAAGTCCTAAAAGCTAATCTTACCTCTAATTAAACCCTAAGTTGAACAATTCTTTTAAATGAGGGGCATTAAGGGTATTTTAACTCTCTTCCTTTGTATTGCACATCTATTTTGGAATTCGCAAGCTGTGAAAGCCAAGAACCACATAATCCACAGTCTGACTTCCTGTTCATAGGGATCAATCTAAATAGATCCTTGCTCAGTCACTACTGCTCCAGGCTCAGAATTCTGTCTGAGTCGGGAATATCTTCAGGGCTACACCAACCATGATTTAAGAAATTAAATTCTGTCCCCACAGAAGCACATGGAAAGTCTTCCCCACATCCTGCCTATATAATTACGACCTAAACATTTGGCTATGGTAAACCTTCAGCAAATATGAAGAAGGAATTCTTCATTTCATTGCATGTGACCAGAGATAGACTCAAAAGGACAAACACACACACTATAATTGAGGCAATCAGCAACACTGCTACAGATACCAAAATACAAACCTGTAGTATCAGTTAATTTGCAAACTGGGAGAAGTCAGATTTTCCAATAGACCTCATGGCAGAACTGATTTTTTTTCCAAGGTGCAAGAACAAGTATTAGCAGATGAAAATGAGTAGTAGTGGATTAATGTGTAGTATTATCAGTACTATCAGCATTCTTTCTACAGTGGTAATCTCAGACTGTGAACTGTATTTGCTGATGGTCCATGGACTGTTTCTAAGAAATCCACAAAACATTGTGAAGAAATATCTACTGATAGTACCTTGTATTAACTCAACAAGAGAAAGAAACTCATTTGAAATAAAATTAGATTTGCAAATTGAAAAAGGTTAGAAACTACTATTACAGGAGTCTGCTACCCTGTTCCTTGCATTAGCAAATTGATAGGACCATTGACCCCTGACAGAAGCTGAGAAAAATAGAAGAGAAATTGATGTAGATCTAACAATAACATTTCAAAAACGCACATAAAAGGATTATGAAAAAATTGCATTTGTCCTAAGAATGTTACAACAAAATTGGACTTCATTCACTATCTATTTTATGAAGAAGAGTACTGCCCGAATCCATATTTGACTACGAATCTGGTGAACATATCGAATTGCTAAAAGGTCACGAGTGTATAACATGCTTTGACACTTGCTGATACCAGGACTTTAGACTCCAATCTAGTGAATGCCTTGTGTAGTGTTGAAAGTGTTGGAGTTAACTATAATTTGTCCTATGCTTGGTGACCCTCGTGGCCATGGTAGGTGGGAGTTTCTACATGTTTTGGAAATACAGATTATAGCATTATATTGGGAGAACAATAGATTAACACTGAGGGGGTCAGTATGTTTCCCAAAGCAATAGAATTGGCAGGTCTATCTTCTAAATCTGCAAAGAAAATGCATTTTCTCTGCAATATCTCTGCTTTACTTCTCGTTTTACATGTGTTGACTACACTCATAATCCTGTTTGAAATAATTTCTAGTGTTTTTCACAACATGCCAGGTTTCACATTAGTTCACGACCTGGAAAGTTAGTGAGAACTTCCTGCTATACATCTTGTATTTCAGTTTTCACCAGACCACAAAAGGAAAATATAACCAAACATGAATCTTCCGAGTGATATATGTTCTTGTCAGGCAGGCAAACAATATATGCTTCAAGTCAGCTGAGACTTCAGTTAATGATCCATTTTTCTTTTCTGCTGGTGTTTTTTTCTGTCTTCTGGTGGCCAACAATCTTAGTTAAACCAGAAATTATGCACAGAGCTATTCACCACAAACTTCACCACCATTCTATGCAGTCAAAAAAGTTTTATGGTAAGTAAATTCTCTCTACTTTTGCTGAGAATTTATATAGGCTTCTGTTTTCAGAGTAACCAACTAAATTAAACCTGGAAACCATTCTAAAATAACCCATATTAACTTCTTTCCTCTTCAGAATCAATGCCCAAGGCTTTCTAGAACATGTGCAACCCAGTTTGTGATGCAAACTTCAGATTTGCCATGCTCCAGGAAACAGATGTGTGTATAGCCTGCACTGTCAACCTTGTTCTCTTACTGGAAACAGGTTCTCAGAAGACTTGTACAAGGATGGTGAAACTCAGCTGGGATATAAACACTGCATATAACTTCTGTGACTCCATTCAGCAGGACAGATTTTATTCACTACTAGAAACAGTGCCCATAAACCTAATTTCCTGATTGACTGCTAAATTTTAGATTATGCACTTGCTCCTACTCAACTTTCTTTATATCCTTCACTGTAATTTGCTGACTTTTCAGAAAATATGGACCAAAAATTTTTTTGTCCTGACGATTGCCTAAACCATTACATCAGTACAGATGTCTGTATTGCACATTAGCTACTTATATCCTAGCTTTACCCAAGAGAAAAAATAAAATTCAACTTAAAAAATGTATCTGGTCTATAAAAACAGCATTGCCATGTTCTTGAAATCCCTATTTTGGATTCACATACACCTCTTTACTCAGAAAGTCAGCCAGTAAGCCCAGATATGTTCCTTTGCATTTGAAGCCAACTATCCCCTTCTCTGAGGTCTTAGTGTGAATTAAATTCAAACTAATTGTTGCCCTAACTTACTGCTGGCAAATGTTCATTTCTTCTCCCTGCTCATGGAAGACAGTCCTTGAGCACTTCTGCAATCCAGAGTAGGTCCCATCTGTTTCATCTGTTTATTCATGCCTATACTTATTAAGCCTGATGGAAAGGCTGCTCTGAGCCAGGCACTGTTTGTAGGGATGGCTCATGCCAGGGCTTGTCTGGAGTCCCGTTCTGTGCCTGATCCCACAAAGCCATGATCTGAAGCAATGGTGCTGGAACCCTGCTTTGAAATGGACCCAGGCACCACATTTAAACCTGGCAACTAATGAGATGTGCATTCAGCCCATCTAGCAGCACCCTCCAGACAGGTTTTTAAGGCAAAGACCATGAGAAACTCCAGAGTGAATGGAGTATCACAGTGTTAACACCCTCACCGCCCTGCAGCCTGAGGTGGAAGTGGAAATGGCAGCAGCACTTTGCAAGCAGGTTAGCTCACAGTCTGCACTCACTTCCTGGCAGCCCCTGGTTCCAGGGAACTGGGTATACTTTTATTCCAGAGCACCTTAACTCCTACCTGTGAGAGCACTGTAGGTTGACTTTCACAGGAATGAGACGTGATAAAGTGATGCTTCCACTCCTCTCTCAAATCTGGCTGACTCTTCAAATCCACACTGTTCTCATTAGAGTCCCAGGCTCTGGTCTTAAACACTGCTTTAATGTTCCCAGGGAACCAGAGCACAGCTGGTCCGCACAGCTAGGGAAAGGTAGGGAACTTTATATGGGAACAGAAATCTGCCTGCATGTTAGATTGTCTGAATAAACAGAGGTTCTGCTGTTAACCACAACACTGAGTGTTTATTGGAGGCAATTCACAAGGGCTATTAGACAGGGGGCATTTTATTTATATGCGGAAACATCTGTAGCAAATGTATCCTACTTCACTATCTATTAAATGTTCTTCAAAAACTGAGTTGGAGATTCTCTAAAAGGCGAGCTTACAATAGTTGAAAAAGGCATTTTACAAGTTTCCACAGGCAGTTTTGCCTTTGCACTTTCACCTTAATAATTTGTATTCCACTCCTCACTATCTTAGAAACAAAGGCTGTTAGGCACACAAAATTTTCTCATGGGTTTGTGATAGATTACAAACATAGGGGGTTTAGGACAAAAATAGTCAACTCCCTTGTATTTATGGCAGACACTCAAACAATGGGAAGCTCCTTTGTGAAATCCTGTAGCATGATGAAACCATGTAGTGGATCAGCATGAGCTGAATTTTGCTTATGGAAATGTGTGTAAAAGATGATAAACATTAACAAACTAATTAATTAATACAATTAATTAATTAATTAATGCAATTATTAATATAATTAATTCACTGACAGAATTCACTTTTCATTCTCCTAAAATAAATTATTTTCTTTGTTTTCATTGTTTGTTATTTAAAAGTAGTGATTAATAGAATTATGATGAAAGATAACAATAATCTAAATGCATGAAGAGCAAAATAGGAAAAATACCATCAGCAATGCACTGTCACCAATATAAAGATGTTGCATGATCTGTCCTGTTAGTTCGCTCTCAAATGTGTTTTCTATTGTTCAGAAGATTGGCAACACTATTTAACAGAGAGCAATTGGTAAAAGTGTGGTCTTTCATGGTATGAAAGACTGTTTCAAGACCCTAGAAAAGAAAAAAAAGGTGATAAAATGATAAAAGATACACTAACAGTTGCAATTGACCAAAGCTGCTAAAGTACCCATTACTGACTTCTCCCACGCGGCAAGGCCTATACACCAACAATACAAACTACAGCAAAACTTACAAGGGAAAATTTACCTGAAATTTAATGTTTAAATTCTATGGCCCAGGCTACAATAAACAATTTCTTAAGCAAAATCCATCAAATTGATGCTGAAAATTATAAGAAAAAAAGGGGAAGGGAGACCGGGTATATGATGATTGAGTCTCAGTGTGGCAGTTTTCATACTCATTTATAGATTTAGCTTCCAGTTTAAAACAATGCTCAATGTTTCTTACTAAACAGCCATGATGTGAGGGCCACCTCTTTTCAGAGATGTCATCATGGAGCCTTGATCCCCCTTTCTCACTGCAAAGAGGACATTTAGTCCCGGGAAGTTGCATCTCATAGACTTCAGAAGAGAACTAAACTTTCTATTTTAAAAACTTATAATGGAGCAGAGGCTCCAGAGTTTAAAACAATCTTCCTATCACTGTCCATCCACCCTTGTCCCTCCCCCTCCCCCCCATGACCTCTGCAAGCAACCAGCAGCCCATTGTCCTTGTCTTCCATTTTTCAGTTGTACTGCCTGGTTTAAGGTGAAAGCCTTCCAGGCAAAAACTGATATGGACTGGCTATGCTGCCTACTGCCAGGACGTAGATTCTGGACAGTTCAAAGTCTCTGGGCTTTAAGTGGTGCAGCGGGTGCTGGTTGCAAGACAGCCTATCTGGCCACTCTCAGTGCAGCCTCCTCCTCTTCACCTGGTCCCTCTCTTCCATTCTCCTCCAAGCTGTTCGTGGGCATGTAGACCACTCTCTCCCTCTCTTCAAGCTGCACCCAGGTGAAGCCCCTTCCCAGCCTCTCCCTACAGCTGTCCCAGCCTATGTCAATTTGCTATTTGCATTAGGACAGCATGTGTAGGAACTTGCTTCTATACCTTCTCCACTGCACTGCTGAAAATCTGAAGTGTGAGACATTACTTGCCATTAGCTATTTTCTAAGTCATTTTCCAGATGACAGTTCAAAGCTAATGAAGTCAAACTCCTTGTCATCAGGTCGTGGAAACATTTGGTACCTTGAAAATAGTTCTAATCTGAACCTGTGTTATTTTTTATGGGCTCCAAAGTTTTCTTGAGCATTTTTCTTGCAGTCTGTTTCTCTGCCGTTTTCTGTCTCACACAGAGATACAAACCTTTAAAGATTAAAGACTTTGAGAAGGATTTAAATAATTAGTTTTTAGCCACCCCAAGAGTGAACATAAAGGAAACCACAAAAGAAAAAAAAAGTAGACAATGAGAATTAAGCACTCTTGTAATCCTTTGTCATCTATGTGTTGATTAAAGAAAATGTTAAACTGTAGGGTATCAGCAAAGCCTGTAGGGGATCTGTTGGTGAAATGAATGGAAGAAAGAACTAAAAAAACACATCTAATTACATTTTGCTTGCATCTTTACTGAATAAGAAATACAAAAGGAAATTTATCTTTGTTGTGGTTCTGATTTCCTCATCCTGCTCAAGTCTGCTCTTAGTTTAGAAATATGCTGGTTTCTTCTTTCACATTTTCATTAAATGTTGCTCAGACTTCCTGGATCTAAAGGAAGCCTTTGGATTGGCCATGAAAACAAATGTCTTTTGGAACAAAGAGCTGGAGCCACTGGGATAACAAGGACCAAATTCAGACCTTATGCATGGGTAGGGAAACATCCAAAGGCAGGATGAACCTCTTGTACCAGTCAGAAAGTGATGCTGTGTGAGAGAGATTCTGTGCCCAGGAAAGTGAAATTTGCAGTCTCCTTTTCACCTGTGTCCCTTCTCTTCTTTTTTTCTCCCCTGGGCCTCTCAGGCTTTTCCTCCTCATGGGAGCTTAATTAGCCATTCTATTCCTTTCTATCTTTACCATTTCTGTCCTTGCTTTGTTTCCATTCCTCCCTGTTTTTAAGCTCTCCTTCCTTATTTGTTCTGTCTCTTTGTCTGCTCTTCCTTCATTCCCACGTGTGGCTTTAGCACACAAGAGTTCTTGCCACCTTCCTCAGTTCCTCAGGGTGTCTCCATGATCTTATTTTGATTTTCTCCCTTCTCTCTCTTCTTCTGCTTACTTTTTTCTTCTCTCTCTTTTTTATTAGCCATTTTTAAACTGCATGGTCTTTTTTCCCTACCACTTCAGCACCTCTTCCTTTGTATATTTTGTGTTACAAAATATTTCTTGAAACCTCTATAAGGCAGCAATGATACAATTCAGGTACCTGGGGTAAAACCAAGAGACAGCTAGAGAACAACCTTCCTTCCTCAATGCTGAGAATTCAGTACAAAGAACTATGCTCTAGGCTGAGAAGCACAGCTCCTTTCTGCAGAGCACTAAAGAACTGATGTGTGCAGACACTGCTCCATCATATGGTGCTGAGCAGAAAGAGGAATTAACCGGTGGGAGTTAACTGAGCACATGCATCTATTGGGGAGTCACAGTATTTCTCAAATGCCCTTTAGCTGACTCCCACTGACTCCCACTCAGTTGAAGCATGATGTTCTCTCACTCTGAGCATGAATTTGATGGATTAAGAGGCAGGAAGTTAGGGTTTGTCACGGATGATACAGGGCAGGAGTTTTCAGTTGATCTCAGCGCACCAGGGTAAAAAATCTGAGCTATGGAGTAATATCCTGTAATTTGCAGTATCTGTCACCACGTTTTTTCTTGTGTTCTTTGTTACGGGTCTTGGTCCCACTGGTATCGCAGCCTGGGGGGTCTCAGAAGAATGTACCCAAGCTGTGGATTCAGGAAGATGAGGAAGCTACAAACCAACAGAGTTAGAGGTGCTGCTTGGGTAGCAGTCAAAGTGGATTTTGGTTCACATCAGCCTTTGAGTGAAATGACTGGTAAAAGTAGAGATATGCTAGAATATATTTAGGTTTCAAGTATGTTTGCAATCAGTCCCATGGCAGGCTTGTTTTGCAAGCTGGAACAGTGCTCCTTATATTTCTGCATATAATTCACACTGCTTCAACTGTTCTGCATAGATATGAAATAGTATAAATACCCTTACCCATATTGCAGTTCTCTGCACATGTCATGTGCATTCAGTGCTAAATCCATCAGTTCATCAAGCCCACACACGGACAGCAAGGCACTCAAAAACTCAGATGAAGCATGAAAAATCATTGTTTGGAAACCTGACTTCTTTCAAATAAATATGGGTTTTTTTAAAAGTTGATGGAACAGCAAGAATGCTGCTACCTTTTGCAATATCCAGTTTTGTGACAAAATAGGTGTCCAAATGTCGGTTTTCCATGTTGACACTTCACGCTTTTTAGATAAAGGAAAAGAAGTTCCAAAATACTTTTAAAAGTGAAGTTTCATAGCAAACCTCAATCACATGAAATTAGTCAGTCATGGTTTACTGAAACAATGTTTCTCACTAGAAGCTTCATTCACCACTTTTTTTCCTTTTTTTCTTTTTTTTCCTGACTGACTACTTAGAACAAATATAGGCTACTTCATGGATGCACTTCACATACTGAGTGGGCTTTATAAATCTTTATTAACTGTTATTAGTGGCTTAATGAAAAATTGCAGCTGTCCACCTACAATCCATAGACTGCGATGATCTTTTATGAGTGATTTTCTTCCTAAAGTATGCATTCAGCCAAGACTGGATCCCATGCCTGTGCAAAGAAGGATTCTGCATTTGAAATGAAGTAAGAAATCCTGTGCATTGAATTATGTTGAGTAAAGAGATATCTAGGGAAAGGACAACTCAGATGACTCTATTTTATGGAAAAGATTGTTCACATGCACAGAATGGACTCTCAATTCATTATCCTCCCTTCCAAGAAAGCTTTGTGTACCATCAGTGACATGAATCAGAGGACAAAGTGTATGATAAAAAAGGGAAGGTGGATGTAGTAGAGGCAAAATACTGCATATATTTCTATCATTAACCTAGATAAAAATAGACCTCTCTCCCTGTTATCCCCCTCATTGGATGTTCTAAGGAAGTGTGTTGTTCTCAATGCTTCCCACATGAGCTTTTGTTTAAAGAAAAAAATAACATTTATTATTGATGCTTTTTAAACAAAGGACATGTTTTCACTTATAAAACTTGAACTGAAACAATTAAATTGGACAAAGAGTACAGTTTGTATCAATAATTTACTACAATGATTCTAATGTTTCAGACATCAATAAACTTAGATGGTTCCTATTTAATGTCAAAGTAATTACTCCAAAATTACATCAATTTGCCATCCTAAAGGAAATAAACCTTTCACTTTTGGCACTAAAGACTCTTACTTAGAAACATTAGTTTCTATAACTTAGCTATATAATACATCAGTGTAAATATTTAAAAGGGACAACTACATTATCTTTGTCAGCAAATATTTCTTAACCTCCATTAATCCATCTTTTATTACTACTGTAAAAAGAGAATATTAATTATATCTGTCAAATCTTGGAAACACTTAAATATCTTTAGTGAATCAATCTGTAGTTTTATTTTCCTCCCAGCTTTCTAGGAATGCCTGCTTTTTCCATTGGCTTATGATACTTATGAAGGGAAAAAGCCTGGTCTAAATAAAAAAGTACAGTGCATTCCTTTATTTATATGCAGTGAGTATTCTGTTTCAGTCTTTCAATATCTGAAATAACATTAGCAAAAAAAATTGCCATTTGGAGCACACATAAATCCCAATTTTTGCCATCCTAAAGGAAATAAAGTGTGAGCCTCAGTGCCTATCCACATGGATTCCTTTTTGGTATCAAGGCTGTTCCTGATTACAACTAGAACATTATCTGAGTTTAAATATCCTGTGGACATATGGGAGATACAGGAACCCAAGGAGAATTTAACAAGCTTGCAAGCATGATTCCATTAGGGATCTGGATTCTACCTGGAAGTATGAAAAGTCAATACTATGTATATTCAAGTGGTGTAATCACTGGTAATTGTAATAAATCATAAAAGTGATGACACAGAAATGTATACAAAGAGGAAACACCTCATGTTTCAGTCACTGTAGAGTTGACTGAAATGACTCTATGTTGTAGAAGTCTTTGGATACCTGAAAGTGCCTTTAGCATTTACTTGCATTTTGATCAGTGTTTAAGGCTACTTATATTATAATCATGGTGCTAGTCCAAATCTGCCTCCCCATGCAACCTCTCAGTTTAAATGGGGTGCATTTTCAAACCATGGACACGGAAAAATATTTGGTATCCTACATTTATATTGTCTCCAAAGGCCATAGTGATGGAATTGGATGCTTCTTACAAAACACAGCTGTTAACCATACTGTGACCACCTAACCAGGCACTGTGAATTCTGAGGCTTTGCTTCTCTCTCCTCATTGTTTCCAGACAGGCTGAAAGCTGCCCAGCAGCTCACACTTACATTGAGGAGAAAAGGTATCTTCCCTATCTATGCCACACTGCACTTTGCTGAGAAGATGCAAGAACCCAAGTTGAAGCTATATAGAGAATTTTGAGGAAGCAGTGGTATGACTAAGATATGAATGACCTTAAAAGAGAATTCAATAAAGGCAAGGGAAGCAGATGGACACGATGTGAGGTTTTGAGGTTTTTTGTAAATTCCAAGCAGTGGTGAAGTCACCACTGTGTGTATCTACTTCCAAATATGTCTCTCTGTGTTGAAAAAGAAAAATCACCAGCATAGTTTGATAACATACTAATCTTTAATCTATAAAGAAGATTAATTTCAAAGTTTAACATTATAAAAGAATAACAAATACTTTTTAAAACAAAAATACAAGATAACACACAGTTGCACCTTGGTTTCTCCTGTTGCCAGAGCTTAGGGTACACAATTTCTGGGGTACAATTCCATTGCATACAGTGTTTCCTATCACTTCAGAATACATTGGAATTGAAATAAAACCTTTTGATTCACAAAAAGCTTTTCCAGGAACAAGTTCAAGCCAGGGTGCTATTATGAGTAGCTAGTCACATGTCAGATCCCACACATTATTTAAACAAACAGTCATGAAATCACTGCTTGTTGCTACATTCCTGCCTTCTCATGTCAGCTCCTAGATGCCAGCAGTCCTTCTACCACTGCATCAATCAACCCAGCTGCTTGTAACTCACAGTTGTTCAAGAGCAGAACTTTTTTTCATTTGGGTCCCCTGCTCTAAATTCACATCCGGAAGTTCTTATTCCCCTCAGACACACATATTAAAAAAAACACTGGGGTGAAAAAAATGATGGAGAAAGTAGGAGAACTTTTGAGAACTTTCTTCTAATAGCAAAGAAAATGCTTCAGGCAGGGATGATGTGATAGCCCCTCCTCTAGTGGGCCCCCAGGCAAGCCAAACAGTTGATAGGGGTAGCCAGGTGGAGGGGAAAAAGGCTTATCCTTCCCTGTCACTACATCAAGATTTACAATTCTGACCCATATAAACTCTGCTCCTGCTTTTCACTGACCACAGAAACATGCTTTTAGGCCCAGGCTGAACCAGACTGGAGTGACACACAATCCACCTGACTCCCTTTTGGTTTGCTGAGTTAATAACCCAAGTGAAAGCAAACAGGAGAAAAATCCTACCAAAACTTATAAAAAAAGGCACTTCAAAAATTGATAAAAAGGATACATTTTTCTATAAGCATCCCAAGTAGAATAACTGTTTTTTGAATCCATTAGTGGTTGTATTCTCATTGCATGATCTTTGGAAAGCTTAGTAATTACAATAAAAACAAAATGAAATAAAATATTGCCACCGATGAAAAATCTGTTCAGTAAAAAACTGCAAAACCAAGTAAACAGCAATTTACACAATTCTCTCAGTCCTGCAAACCTGAAACATTCAACACTGCTTGGACAAAATTGAGAATACAGTAGACTTTTCAGCATAACTCTACTTAAATGGCAGTATTAAGAAAAATAAGGCATACTATTGAAACCAAAATACATAGAATCAGGTTTCTATGCTACTGTTTGCCAAAAAGTTAATTTTTTAAAAATGGTTTAAATGCAAACTTTTACATCTCCAACATGTTTTACATATTTCAGACAACAAAAGAATACACATACATTGTATGTGATAATTTTTCAAAACTAGCCATTACTTTTTCACAGATTAAAAAAGTCTGTTTAAATATTTCATTTCTACAAAGTGAATTTACATTTTTAAGTACAAAGTGCAAATACTACAGTTGTTTTTATTGCCTTTTGGTGAGGAAATCTCCCACATGTCAAAGAGATCTGCCTTGGAACGGTAAGGTGTTCACCCTTGCTTCTTCGAAACTTGCTGAAAGGAAGTTGGGAAAATTTGCATTATTAATGGTGTTTTCAATTAGTCCAGTATAAACATCTATCTCTATTTTTCAGCAGGGCCCACGTGCCACTATCAGGAGAGTTCTGCACAAATATATATAAGGAATAAAAAAATTCCTGCCCTGTAGTCTTTCATGGCATCTATGAGAATGGGTACGTGCAATATCTTGACTGCTTACCTATGTCCCCTTTAAATCTATACCTGTCAAACACACAGATTTAGCAACTGCCCGGGCAAGTCCCTGGTGCAATATACCTCCTATGGCATGTGATATATAAGGAATGGGCTGCTGGCCAAAGTCTCACAATCTATGGTTTTCTTATAAACTTTTTGCTAGCCTGCAAAAAAACCCCTAGGTCTCACTGACAGCATGTGGGCATGTATGTGTGTGTTTGTTGGACAGGGTGGAGCTGAGCAAGGGAAATATACCTGGCCACTACCTGAGTCCTGTCAGACCCATCCCCTATTTAACCTCTTTTATAGCAACCACAGCTGTGCTTCAGTCAGCATATTAGTGTATGTTTCTCTATCTGCCTTCCTTCAGTAAGCTCGTGTGTGTGTACACATACAGATTTGCACATTCGTGAAAAAACATGTGCCTAAGCACACATAAGCATAAATAGAATTAACCTGCTGCAATAAATTACTAGAGAGAGAGTTTTTGAGTGTGTGTCTCCTGAGTGGTGTAAATCTGATCAGGCCTTCTTAGATGGGTGGTTTCCTTTGAGCAGCTTCTACTCTTTTTAGTAGCCTCCTTCCAAGTGAGAACTTCCGTGATGAAAACCACCTTCTGCATTTGCAGCCATGTATTGCTCAAATATGAAACTGCCAACAGATGCTTTTCTTAGCCAGCCTTAATTTAAGGCTATCATTTGTCAGCAACAGCTCTTAAAATAATTCATGCTGAGTCAGAAAAATTATTGTACAAAATTGAAAAGCGTAGATGTTCTAAGGACACTTTTATTACCAATTCTGCAAGTCAGTATCAGATTACAAGAAAGGGGAGAGCTTTGTCATGCTTCAAGTGTAATGCACATGTGCCAGTAATTGCCATTATATAATTAAAATAACCCCTCTGAATGCTTTGGAGTTCTGACAGGATAATTGTTTTCAGGCCATCTTGTTTAAAGCGTAAGTGATTTGTGGGGGAAACCTGAAAAATTAAGACCACAAACACTTGTTTAAACAAACAAACTTATCACATTATTGTAGCTGTGAGAATATTTTATATGCCATCAGAGGTATGTAAGAGGTTTCTAGTAGAAACCACGACCACTGTTGAGCTTGCCTTAGGAAGTGCAAACCTAACATCAAACAAAGCAGAGATAAAAAAAAGGAACAAATCGACGAGCAACTTTGAGAGGAAGATTTCTCTTGGCTTGTGGGTAGGTTCACCTGGAGTTCAGTTTCTAACAAATTAATCTAGCTTTATGATAGATGGGAAGACATTTACCTCAACTAGGGCTTTGGGGTATTTGTAGCCAAATTTCTATTTTCATAGGTGCAGCATTACCTGAGCTATTCTTATAATATGCTTACGTAAATAATTTCTAAACTAGTCCATTATTTACAGATGTTTTTGTGGGCATTAATAATTTAAGTTCTCTAACTAATACAATAGTGGGGTAAGAATTGCGTGAAGATGACCCTTTTACTAGACCATTCCAATTACTGCACTCACAAAAGCCCTTCTTCAAGACTATGCAAAAGTACTAGGAAGGTATGTCAATATTGCCCAGAAAAATTTTCTTTAGAATACATGGTTATAAAAATAGACACACACCGCTTAAAACCCACTTTTTATAACCTATTTTTCTGGCCTTTCACTTGAGTCCCTCCTTTTCAAAGTGCACCTTTCCTTCATTTAAAAACTCTGCTTTTGTGCCTTTTGTAGCTCTGAATGGCTTGGGTAGCCAAACCTCCACAGATGACATATACTGGTGCTATTCTGAAAAACAAGATCAAGTCTTTGCAGAAAATTGATTAAAAAAAATCATGGATTATGTTGTCAGGGTACTTGACATTTTATTTGCTCTAATCATTCTGCAATTTTAGTTTAAATGTAGATTAGCAGACTGATGCAAATCCTAGTTCTTCAGCACCATTTTGCTCAGCCAGCAAAGGCATTTCAAAGTGACAGCTCTTTTCATTGCATTAAGATTTTAAAAGCTGTTTAAAGCCACCATATAATAATTCAGTGGGGTTTGTGAAATGTATAGATTTTCATAGGGCATGGGAAATGCATGGCTTTGTTCATTTCAGTGAATGTAAGCTTGGGTCTGTAGTGTGACACAAAGAAAAATTAACAGAATTCAGCTAAAGCAAAAGTTAAATGAAGATGATGAAGCAGTGCACATTTAAAAGTGTATGGGAATGGTGTCATTCAGGAATGCAGAAGACTCACAAGAGCTCAATTACACTCATTAAATTATCCTATGTGTCCTATATGTCAACTTACACTTTCCTAGGAACTTCCACATGCAAGCCTAATCCACTTTGCAAATTATGCACATTTACTCCTCACCTGTAATTGACTGATTTAGCTTTCCATAGATAGAACTTAAGTCAAAATTTGTTAATTGGGATTTGCTCTATATTTTTCTGGCAACTCTGCAGCATAGCAGATTAACACAGTTTGAAGCTGCAATGATAACTGCTAAAACCCCAAGAAATTCACCTGCGAGAGGCAGAAATGGAGACCTTGCTCTCCTCAGTACTCACCTGCCTGCTGGATGAAGTGCTCTCAGTGTTGGTTCTAGGGACCGCTAAAGGAGGGGAAAGAAAACATTAAAAATGTGGTTTGCAAGTTATCCTCAAAAATTGAAGCCCTCATTCCGAAAAGATATTTTTTTAGAGCAGGTAAGTGCACAGCTTTCAATAAATGAGATAAAATATTTCAAATCTTTCATTGACACACCCACTTTTTTCTTTCCTCAATACAGATGTTGCTTATTTCAAGGAGTTATATGAAAGTTGAACAACATCTCTTGCCAATTAACATGCTCCATTTGCTTAGGAGATTGTACCTAGTCAAGGTTGAGCATTTCAAATTTATTAAATCTTTACTAGTAAATATAGTCTATTATCCCTGGCAGTAAAGAAGCATGGACAAGCAGACTGGCTGGAAAGCATTCACTTTGATTAAAGATATTGCACAGAAACAGTTCTACAAGCCAAAGGAATTGTTCACATTTAATCTGTAAAATGACAAGATTGCCACTGTTTATTTAAATTTCTTAGTCTCAAAGACAGTGCTCAAAATAGGGGAAAATAAACCCCCAAAAAGCTAAATGAATTTGCTAGTCCATTAATCTTCCCAAGCAAGCTTGTGAGGCTAGGGAGGAACTTGCACTCTTGGTTTTCTATATCAGTCTGTGAGTCAAACAAGCTGTACTGGAACAAAGGGGAACAAAACTGGACCTTGAATAATGCTGCAGCAGCTAGTACACCCCTCAGAAAGCATGCTTTGCAACTCTCTGGCTTTTATATTGCTTCAAACTGTTCTCACACAAGACACCTGGAACTCACACAAAATGATACAGAGCCACTTCCCTAGCTCAACTCTCACAGCTCAGGTGATAAGAATCTTATATTTTCCTAGAAATGTAACTCTAAGTGCAGTGAAGTGGTAATTGCTTTCATTTGTGCAAGTGAAAGGAGTATCAGAAAGGAAATTTTAATTATCAAGCAAGAGAAACAAAATAGAATAATGGCATTCCAACAAAAGTAATTATTATTGTCTTGTCCTTAAAACTATGTACTTCTAGTAAAGCAACCCAATGATTTGGTTAAGAACTTTTTTCCAACTGGATACCATTCGTCTTTCAATGCCAAACTTCTGAGATTTTTTTTCCTACCAGAGTTGAATGTTCTCATTATTGAATAGACTTTTTTGGAGAAGATCTGTTACAAAACTTCAGTTATGGTGGACATAATTTTTACTTAAGGCAAATCTGTATGTGATCTTCATATGATTTCGTGCCTCTTATAATTTTCATTTCGAAACAGGCAGTTTATCCTAATCTTTGGCGTTTTTTCCATTGGAATATGAAGACAAAAAACCTGGGGTTTGCTTTCAGTCTTGCCATGGCTTTCCTTTACCTCCTCTGTAGTGATTTTGGACCCAAATTTCATCCACAATAAGTCCTAAGAGTGCCTGCTGCAGCAGGACAAAAGCGTTTCACATTTATCGCATAAAGATAACAACAGTCATCCACCTTCATATACATTTTTTAACCTCCATCATCTAAGTGAAAGTTGCGAGGTATCATTATGAGATCCACAAAAAAAGTCACAGAAAAAAAATCTTGGATCTGATCGATACTTGTTTTGAGAGGTGTGTTACTGTGAGCCATAGACAATTTACTTTATTAGTAAAATGTAGACCTCTTTGTCTTTCTGTAGTATTCCCTTTCTAGACTTGAATACAACCAATGAGACCTTTGTTCTACTGTCCTCATTTCATTTTAAGGTAGCAGACAAAACAATTTAACTGTGTTCATTCTTTTATAACTTCTTAAAATATGGAGATATACTGCTGCTGTTTAGAATTTTTTTTTAAATTTGTTCCCATTTTCAGGAATTGTGTGATTGAACTCTGCAGGGACTATTACATTCTGTAGTTAGTTGTTCCCCTTCCTACCAGTTTGTCAGCAAGATAAGGTGGCTGTGTATTAGCCATTATTCCACCTGTTTGGCAGATGACCACATTCCTCTCTGCATCTCTAAACCCCATTTGAGAAAAGAGAATTCATTAGAAAGCTCAACCATGTGCTTCCTTCCAGGAATCCAAAAAGCACAGGTATGATACTTCCACTCACTCAGAACACAGTTCTATAATAACACTAAACTGGCTTTTTGATGATTGTTGTCGTAACCTCTTAGGTTTCCTACCATAATACATTCAATGGTCAGAATCAACAGGAAGTTTTTGATTCTGTTGGAGCAAAGTGATCCACAAGCAACTTTCTTGCCATCTGCCCTAAGCAACAGCTGCATTAGTTCCAGACAGGTGTATTCTTTTATTTTTTATAACTCTGGCACATATGAATATCAGACTTCATAAGCTTTGAAGAATTTGGTGAAAATGACCGAGAGAAAAGGTTCTTACTATGGCGTTTCTTTGTTTCTGCTTTACCTTCTTCTTTTGTTACTCCCAAGCAGCCCATTAATTCTTGAACTGACAAGGACTTATCGTTGTTCACATCACAGTATTCCACAAACTTCTTCACACATTTTTTGGGCTTTGATTTCTTTCTTAGGAATCTCTTAAATGGCTTGATTTCTTTCTTGCCAATATCACCACTGGAATTTTTATCTAGCTGTTTGAAATACCAATGGACTACTCTCTCTTCCAGAGTATGATTTGGATCAGGCTCTGAAACCCTGAAACAAGAAAAAAAAGATAATTTCATCTTAATTCTGATATTTTATACCTTTATTTCAGAATAGTTACATCACCATCAGATGGCCATCACCACTGTTACGTAAAACTCCCTGCTTTTGGACACTAGCTTCTTGTACTGAATCCCTCTTTTTCTCACTTTGGCGAACTATGTCCTAAATTTTACACTAGAATCTGCTTTTAGTTTACTCTCTGAAACCCTATTGAGGTCAGCATCATACTCGGCAAACAGTGCTTTCCTCTTAGATTTCCTGAAACAGAGAAAACTGGAGAGAGAAGAGAAAAAGACTGTTTCATAGATAGTGGAAGCATTAAATGTATAAAGAAACCAACTGAAGTTGATCAACAGTCAGCATTGCCAATTGAAAATCAAGTGAGGCTCCAATTACAACCCATGATGGATTCTCTCAGAGATAAAACACCTAAATGTATTGAATTACAGGATAAGCTACGAAAATAAATGCTATCTCCTCTTCAGATGGTAAGCACCTGACCTGCAGATGCCCAAAGTTTGACAGCATTTACACATTTTTAACACTGCCTGTGACTGTTGATAGCATTGGTTTGTTTTGCAAGCAACTAGGAAGAATATGAATCAGGAAGGTAGCACACATTCAAGAAATAAGTCCTGAGAGGAGAACAAAGACTGACACACATTTCCACCAGCAGCTACAGACAAACCCTGAGCTATGCTGCTGAGAATTCATCTGTCAGGTGTATCTCTGTTTAGTGAATATAGTCCACAGTAGTAACTTCGAAGTAAACTCTCCTAGATAGGAAGTTTACCCTTTGTGAAGGCTTCTCAAAGCCCTCAACAATCTATTCACCACTGTCAGAATCCTTTTAAAGACACACAAAAAGGATCTGAAACCCACCGGCTAGAAGACAGTGATGGATCAGAGACTGCGTGCACCATATCTGTGGACAAGGCATCCAAAACACTTGTCAGGAACTCATTCTTCTTGGCCCCAGGACACCCTAGAAAATCAGATTTTTTTTCTTTTCTTGTTATCTGTTTTTACATTTATATTCCAACAATAGTTCAGACTTTGAGATAGATATTACTCCCTGTACACAAATTTCTATAAATTGTGGACAAGTTCATAACATAATTCAATAACAAGCATCTAAATTCAGGTACATGTCTGTAACAGGGCAGGAATAAACGAACAACCCTTTGAACTCAAGCAAGTGGGAATCTGTTTTCCATACCTTGAGTCCCTTTATTTCAGTTTTGGCCATTATTTTTCCTTCCTTAACATGTCTTTAACATGGGTGTCACATTTGGAAAAGAACAGCTTTGAAGCAATAGAAGTTTGTACACGACACAAGAAGAAACATAGATAAGAAGCCGACAACACAATACTTATGTCAGATTCCCACTTTTGCTCCTCTTATTTTCCACTGGCTCTCTCGACATGCATTTTTTCAGTGCATTGGTTTTCCTCTCTGTAAAATGATAGTCAACTCCTTGTCTCTTTCTCTTTCCTCTTGAGCAGGGGTTAACTAGCACTACATGGCACCTAGCCCAATCAGCTGCTGTTAGCTGCTACTTTGGTTCATACTGTGAGATCCTATGGTGATGCTAGATCATCCTCATAATTACATTCCCTATGCTACAAAGTTCTTCTCTGAAAGAAACTGACAGCATGTTTCAGACACATAATATGTCAGATAAATATATACTGAAAGATCCCCTCTTCAAGCAGCACAGCTGGAGCAGATAAATTCCTCTGACAAGCACATGGATGTTGACACACGGAGGTCTGCTTATACAATACACCTGCTTCCTCTCCTCTTCCCTAGAGCCCTGAGCCAAACACCAGGTCTTTCTGTAACCCTCTAAGAGCTGAGTTAAAGTATAGGATGATCCAGGATCAGTGACGTGGAGATTACAAGCTTGAAGCTGGAGCCCATGGCAGGACTTTCACAGACAGTTCTGTGCTGGAAGCCACTTACCACAGTTCTGTTTTAAAGTGAAAAAGGGAAATACTTCAAAGTGTTGTGGAAAAGGAAGATTAGTCAGTCAATAGGGATTTGGTATTTTATTACACTTCTCAGCAACCTCTGGAACAGGCTGTAGGACCACATGAGCCTGAAAAGCTTCATCTTGCCCACCAAATTATTTTTTAATTCATCCCATGTTGATCCAAGGAAATAAACCTGTGTTATATTAGCCCTTAGTTGTGTTGCAGTAAGAATAGCTCAGCTGTTATGTACAGCAGGAGTACCCACTACATATTATTGCCTAACACATTCATGTAGTTATGAGTTCCTTGCTTTTGGCACCACGGACATTTTTTTCCAGTAACTGTAAAAGGTGTATAACAGTAATTCACTGAGGCAAGTTTCACTGCACTAAAAGTACACATGTGAAAGCGGTTGTCACTCTGTTAGATATGTCTCTTTCTCCTTAGTCTTTAACCAATTGCGATTTTTTTCCTGTCACAACTGGAAAAAAGAGAAAAAAGAAATAAACAAAAAAACCCCCAAACCAAACCAAAACAAACCCAAAAAAACCAAACCAAAAAAACCAACACCAAACAGTCCAGCAGCTATGACTAATTTTCAGTTCAGTGAGACAAGCACTTGACTTTTCCCTGTAAGGAACAAAAGTGAGAAGGATGCCAAGAGATTAATAAGGGAAGGAGAGAAAACTATACCAACAGGTTCCATTCAGCGCATAGTTTAAAAGCATACTCTCTAGTGCGAAGAGTTTGCTGGTAAGGTAGGTTCAGGCACTCCAGCCATGAAAGTAAATTGTGCATTGTGATTTAAATGAGGTCACATAACTCTGCAAGCCACAAAAGCACATTTGTCCAGAGACGAGCAGGCAGAGGCCAGGCAGTTCCCATGCAGCAGGCACATCCAGTTGAGTCAGCATGCCAACCTGCATGAATCAAGCTACTAAGTCTCTGAGCAACCTGCTGAGCTCAGAGCTACCTCTCGCTGTCCTCTAGCAAGGACAGCACTGTGGACCAGAGCTGGTTCCCTTTGAAGGACAGGTGAAAAGAAGTCTGTCTGAAGCTCTCCATGTAAGCCTACTTTGAATGATATGAGCTTTACTCATTTCATGTTGGAGCGGTATTGCCATCATCAGCCAGAAGCCTGAATTCTGTTCCAAACATAAGTTGTGAATTGATATAGGACTTGAGGAAAATGCAAAAAATAAGACCTCAGCATGTAACAATGCAGCATAACATGGAGCAAAGGCAATTTGAATTTTTCTTTCTCTGTCCTTTTTTTGGATAGATAATAATGTTAATATCCAATTTGATTTAGGAGCTCCACCTGAATTTTTCATATTATTTAGGACTGTATTTCTGAAACATCTGGAAGAAAAAAAATCTGCTTTAGGTAGTTTACACTGCTGTCCAGGGAGCTGCTGAGTGTACATATGCTACAGATATAGAGCTCAAAATCCTGACTTAGCTTGCCATTTATGAGATACAGCTAAGCAGGGGAAAGTATCAATTTTTAAATTCACAAGAAATTACGGGAAAAAAATTCCACTGTTTAAAGCCTGTCTCTGACAATTTTCCCTAAGAATAAGAAAGGCTTCTAAATGTGTATTTCATAAAGTTGCAATAGCAGCTGACAGCAATAGAAATCTCACAGAAAAGAAAAACTGCTGTTAAAACAAACACAATCGGTTGCTGTGAAACATTCTAAATTATAACTCTACTCCTTAACGTAAAATGACACCCCACAAAATCCCCATCAGTTAAATACAGAGAAAATATTCAGTTTCTCCCAATTATAAGTTTTGCTGATGTGTGGGCAATCACAGAGCAATTTACCCCACAGTGAAATCTCTGTTCTTTGCAGGTGTTACTAACTCAGAATAATTCTCTGGAGGCTTCATGCTGAGCTTTAATTTTCAACAAATTTGTGGATGAACTGGCAAGACTGGAGGAGCTTTAGCTTGATTGTAATGAATAATTCACTCTTACTGGGCTAAATACAGAAAGGGAAAGACTAGTCTCTTATGGGAGCCTTATGCTTCTTGCTATGGTTTATGGGCTTCAGTTTCTTCTCCTGCAGCTGCCTGTCCTATGTGGATTTGACAGCTTACATAAATAGTAATTTGTTGTTAAAGGGTGGAAGTTGAAACCACATGGAGTTAACATACAGGTTGAGAAATGAAGACTCAAGTGTTTGCTTTAAGGATAGTGTTACCCAGAGTAAAACTTAGACCAACAAATACATACAACAAGTGACAGGAGTACACAAACACCTCATTTCAGCTATAATACAAAGGAAATCAAAGAATCATCATTATGCATTATATCTCTCATATGTACACATCTCTCTATACATATAACTACTTTTAGCACTGATAATGGATTTTTGAAGTTAAATCTGTGGAGAGGTTTTCCACAAACCTTCTAAAATATGCACCCTAGTGCCTCGGAGCTTCCTGCTTGGTTGATAATAATCTACTACTGTCAGTCTTGGAAGATTAACTTTTACAACACATCTGAAGTCATGGCTAGAAGAGCATTTTGTTAATTTCTGTAAAAATGGGAATCCAATAGATAAGATTAACCACTTTAGAAGGGATTTTGCATTAATCTTCCTGCAAGAGAGGAAACTGTCTTGAGTCAGTCACTCAAGTTATTAAAGGCATGACAACTTCCAATTAGCAAATCTAAAGCTTCATTTTATTCCCTCTTTGCTAGTATGAACATAAAGCTTAGCAGTGCACTCAAATACAGACCACTGAAATACCTCTAAAGATTGCAAGTAAGTTTTTGATTTGCCAAAAATCAGAATGATCAGAACTATTCATGCTTCATTTGCACCTTTGACTTCACTGAAAAACAGTGTTATACAAAAGAAAAGAATTTAACAAAATTTTTCAGTACTACTGGTTAGCCTGGGAGAACAGACAATACAACAAAAATATTTTTTTCTTGGATATTTATTCTATTCACACATATATGTAGAGTCACGAGTTTACTTCTGTTGATCCATGTGAACCACAAGTTTGTGTTTGTCTAGACATGCTGAGGGGCCTCCTCATTTTTTCGAGGACTTCCTGAGCTCTTCCTGACTCCCTTTCCAAAGGAAAAAGTCCTTCAAAATATGAGCCTGGGAAGTGAAATTTGTAACACTATGATTACTAAAAATCATGGTCTCAAATCATGTCTCACATGCCTTTATAGTTTTATTTAACAGATGGACTTGATGACCTCAGAGGTCTTTTCCAGTCTAAAGAATTCTCTGATTCCACAATTCTATGGCTCATCACAGTTTTTGCCTCACTGCAGCTTCTGGTAACTTCTCACAGACAAAACTATCTACCTCTTATTTTGTATCCTAGAAGGCTTGAGAACATTATTACCTTTCCTTATTAACACCCCTCAGATATAATTTTTTTATATGATTTTATTTTATTTTTTCTTTTAAATATGCATACCATTTAAATTACATTAAGCTCAGAGCCAAATTCTCTTTCATATGTCCTTACCCAAATTTCAAAAATAATTATAATATATAATATATGAAATAGAATAGAATGGATATTAGCTGTAGGGGAGCTACAGATCCATTGCTTTGTAGCCCCATATCTCTGTGTCTTACAGGAAAGAAGTATTATTTCTTGACAAGTGCAGGAGCAGATTTCAGTTCTTAATATGTATTTCACTTAATTTTTCTTACTATTTTAAAATTATATTTCTGTTCTAATTTCAAGAGACACACACACACTAAAGAGTTAACAAAGGATGCTCTCCCAAGGCCCTACCCTTCAGTCCTAGGCATTCATATCATACCAAAGTGCATTGAGGGGGATTTGTTGAACTTCAGCTTGCTGAAATGAGGTGTCTCACCCATAATAGTTACTTAAGCTCAGTATAAAGGAACCCATTCAGAAGGCATTCATCCCAACTACCTCAGATTTCTTTCCTTAGAATAGAAGAGAATCTCCCTTAAAATGTTTCTCTTCTTCCCTATTAGCTGAGGAAGCCCAGGCAGATAACTTATATTCCCAGGTGGTGTTAAATAGCTTATGATTAATTCTATATGTATCTGTTTTATAAACAGATCTAGGCTCAAACCACTCTATTATTCTTTGGGTAAATGCGGAGGAAAGAAGGGATAATATTCATAGCAGAAACACAAGACCCTATAAGCAGCTTTTGCAGGCAACTGAATGACAAAGATTAGGGTATTTGTTGATAGGAAAAACAGTTCATTACCTTTATTTCAGTTCCTGTAATACTATTGCTAAACAAGAAAAGGAGAATCAAATCAGAACATCAAAGCATAAGACAGTCAGTGTGAAATGGCTAACTTCTGATTACCACTTTTTAGTTTGGTTTTCCCTCTGTGAGAGTTTGAAAGGCTTTTGAGAAGTGAATTTCTTGCTGCTAACAGCTCTGAGATGTCACTGTGACAACAGGGAGGGACAAACCAGTTGAAACACTGTAATCCTTTTGTAATCCTTTCAGAGGCCATTCAGCCAAAAATCAAAGCTGAACTTGAAAAAGGCTTTGGATCTTATTTCCCATTCTTAAGCATTTTCTTGTAGACCTTTACCTTCTTGGTTTTGAACGGGAATAGGAAAAACGTCTAAAATTTCAGATCATAAGGAGTTGTGCCTCTTTGCTGTTTAACTGGATACAAGACAACTGATGTTTCTATTTGGCAGTCAATGCCTACACGATTATCTACTTCACTTTTGGAGGCCAAAGACATCTCAGTATGTTGAGAAGGATCTGACATTCTGAGCATTTAGGTTCAGTCTGTGCCCATGCAGATTTGTAGCCTTTAGAGGCTCATCACCTCAGGTTGAGCATGACCTGCAATGCAGCCATGTGGGTCCAGTTCCAGTGGAAGAAACACAATGCATTTCACTGAAGTGCTGGGACAGTGACAGAAGTCAATCATCCCACTGATTAGGACACAGAGAGAAGAGTTTAAAAATGAGAAAGGGGCCCAAAAATGTGTAAAAGTGAAAAGCAACTAGACCTAATTTTCAAAAGGTTTATATACCATATTTCATGGCTGCCTGGACCCAAGACAAACAGCTGGTACATCTGACTGAAGTAACACTTTCAACAATAGCCTATTAAACTGAAATATTTTAGAATCCAGTTTTATATAGTATGACAGGCATCTGAATCTCCCCATTATCTCTCTGAGAGTCTTAACAATTAGCAACCAATACTGCTTAGAGAGTAAAAATGCAGTTATTTTTAGTAGAAATTTATTACTTCCCATTCACTTGTATTTTCATCATGTTGTTAGGTTTCCTCTCAGGAGATGGGTATGAAAGAAAACATATTTAATTACCTCCATTTAAGTATCCATTAAAAAGGAAAAGCTATTACAAAGAATGTATGTTGTTGTAATCATGGAAGTGACCTCAGAAATAAGGTGCATAATTCTGGTCTCCTGATGGAAAAATTGAACTATGGGGACTTGACTTAGTGGGGATGTTTCTTACATTACTTAATTAATCTAAGCAGCCTTCTCCTTGGAAACCTTCATGAAAAACAGCCTTTTCTACAAACTGATGTTGATTTTAACTTTTCTGGCTATCTCTTACTGAGACTTTTACCATTGGAAGCATAAACTGAAAATCCCCAAAGCATCTACTCTCATCTGAAGCCACAAAAAAGATCTTTTTTCAGACCCTAAGAACCAATGGTCATTAAATCAGATTAAGGAAATTCAGAGCTGTTGGGCCAGCAGCACACATTCCTATTAGAGCAATTTTCTAAGAGTCCCTGAGCACAGAGTTCCTTCATGCCCGTGTCTGATTCTTATGCAATCATAACACGGGATGGATGGAGCTGGAAGGCCAGCACTTCTTAAAGATACCTTTCAATCTCTTGAAGACCATTACATACATGATGGATTTTTCCAAATACAACTTTGAAACACTGCACATTCGTTGTTTGGGGGATTGTGCTGTTTTTGTTTAAAAAAAAACAAATATAGATAGTCCAGAGCAATGCCAATCTGTGGCACCCTAATGGAGCATTTCACAGATGGAGTGACTCAGTGTCTCTTGAATGTGGAAATAAAAGCAGTGGCAGAACCACCAAATGCAAAACTAAGTCAGTGCTACCAGGGCCCAAAGCATATTGTTGGATGGTAAAGGATGAGATGGAAAAAAAGATGGGGAAGCAGAAAGGAGGCAGAAGATCTAGCAATACTGCAAGCAGTCAACTAAAATATTGCTAGGTCTTCTGCCTCCTGTGGATTGCTTTACCTTTGCTTTGTTTTGCTTATACCCATATGTATGAGTACTGAAGCTGCATTAAGAGACAAATTTTCAACACTTTTATCTGATTATTTATTTCTCCCTCCCTTCCATAACTGGCAAATGACAGATTCAGAAATTGGATATCCAATACAGAGGGACTCTAGAATTAATGGCAGGCAGGCATAGCTATTTCTTGGAACATTAACTATATGCTGAATTGTAACTCAGAATGGATTTTTACAGCAGAGATTAAAAGAGGTTTATCACATGGAAATCCTGGAAGTAACTGAAATGAAACAAGAGTCAGCAAGTACCACTAAAACATTACTTGAACACTATGTAATGAAACAGTCCTTGGAAACCTGGCATCACAAAAATCTCCCTTTCTTTTATGCAGTTTTAAATTCGGGATCTGCAGTCGTGTTACCTTTCTGGACACTTTCCATTAAACATGATAGATTTCCTCTGCAAATATAATTTCAAATCTCACTGGCTCATCCTTTGCTAAATAAAAAGCTGTAAGATGACTAATACAAAAAACATAAATATATCTTACAATTGCTCAATATGAAAGTTTTACAAGGTATGAAATCACACAAGAACGAAATGCCCCTAGTCCCTGCTGAAGGAGGTGGGCATAATATGACAGACTGAACAGGCCCAGGCTTTAATAATTAGACACTATTTATTTACATTAAAGACCATGGTCCACTCCTAATTCACCATTACCCAGCTAACTTCTCCAGGGTTGATAGAGGTATCTGTAGCTACAGCAGGTTCTCAAACCAACTTTCTCTGCAAACAGACCTCTATTTGGAACAGATCCCCCAAGTCAAATATAATATTGTGTACCTCATTAAACAACAATAAACTAAATGTTCAAGTAATGATGAACTTGATTCAATCCCACCAAAAGCAGGCAACTGAGAGTTAACCATGCCACCCTTAATTTGCAATTTACAGTAAGCACTGAGAAAATGAACACATCCCACTTGGTAGCAGAGATCCTGCAATGAAAGAAGCACAATGGAGCAAATTAAGGATGGAGATTAATGTAATTATGGTTCTAAAGTGCCTGCCAGGAAGGATGCAATGCAGCTGACTTCATGTAAAACAGTTTACAGTGCGCGGTTTGATTACAAAGTGCCTTGGGTCATTTTACAGCGGAGAGATCCAATTCCATGATAACACTCCATTAAGGATTATGAGGACAGTTTCCTCACTGGACCACTGCACTGTAGGTGAGTTTCACTCTGTGGTGACCAGTGTGGTCTGTTTCCCTTGTGCATGTCCAGCATTCAGTCAGGTACCCAACTAAGAATATCCTGCAGCCACACCAAGGCCTAGATGTCCTTGCATTTGTGCAGAAGCCCACTCTGTCAACTTCAGCAGATGTCATGAAGTTTAATGCTAAACAGGTTCCTCAGAGTCAACTGGCTCTTGGTATTAACAGGTAATATTCTAAAGGGTTGAGGAGAGACGTTGAGAGAGAGGAGTCAGGCTTACTGACTGTGGGACTTGAGAGGAAACAAAGAGATAGAGAAATACCCTATTGTCCCCCTCCAGACATCAAGCATGGTCTGCAAACAAAGATGACCCCATTTTATACATAGGCTGACATGACATGGCATGCTGCAAGACTGAGCATGTGTACACAGCTATGGGAATGTGCGTGTACAGTTTCTGGAGCAGGCTGTGGAATCTCATTTGTCGATAACACAGCAACAGAAATGCATGAGCAAGGTTCTTAGGTGTCTTACTATGTGCTGCTGAGTGAATGGAGATGTGGAAACAAGACATCACATTATATCTTTGTGCCCTGGGTATTGCAGGGGGTAGGGGAAAATACAATCTGATTGTACAACAGCAGCATCCCAGATGCTCACACCCAGCCAAACTGGGTCCTTCTCGGGCATGCGTACTAACCTGCTTTTCAGCCATGCATTTTGCAACAGTGCTTGCCTGTTGGTGAATGAAATTGAAATAATGACTGTGTAATTCATACACCCCACATTTTCATTCTAACTCTACTGGGAATAATTCTTTGGTATAAATATGCATGCTCTGATGCTGATTTAGTAAACAGTGGTCATTTTACATTACAAGTGAATTAATGTAAAGAACTCTTATTCAAAACTAGAAGTCCATGCCCCACACCTGCAGATATTCAATACTGTAAATTCCAACAGACACAGACTTTCAGTCCATGAACTTCGCATGACTAAAGTAAACAAGCCCTCTGCAGATGGCTATAAAAGGGTTCACATGCTAGATTATCAAAAATCAGTTGGTGTTCTACCGCTGGCTAAAATCAGGAGGCAAAAGAGAATGTAATAAGAAGAAAAAACCCCCAAACACTTAAACCTTTAAAAATACCTAGGATTAGATTAAGAAATTCAACATGTATGTGTGGATTACAAGGACAAGGTAAACAGTTAAAATTCATCAATTTCTATCAACTGATATAGGCACATTCGTAGAGGATTTTATAACAAGGTTCAATTAAGTGTGCAAAGACTAGAGCTTAATCCAGAACAATTTTTGTGGAAACGACATGAATATATGGTAAGGACAGTGAAAGGAGGAGAAAAGCATGGAAATTGGAGAGAACCAGGTAGAAAATAAAGGGAGAGAAGAGAGGCATGGAAACCAGTGGAGAAAAAAGCTGCTCGAAGTTTCAAGCAAACTCACAGCCTGTACTCTTGACACAGACACCTCTGACAGCACTGACAGAATATTAATCTTCCTCCCCCATTCTCCTCCAAACAAAACTGTGGTTCACTGAGATAGCTCTGGCATTCATATGAACTGGCTTCTGGTGGTTTTGTTTTCTCTACTTCTGCCAAAGCCATGTGGATAACATGGCTGAATCTCTGCATCCTTAGCTGCATTTGCAGGGACAGAGGGGTTTTATATCTTCCTATTGCTTCTGGCGCTCTCGGTATGTGACCATGAAGTAGCTCTCTCTTGGCCTGGCCAGGAAACAACAATTCCATCATGTGGAAATAGTCAGGAGTGGGTAGTTTATATTTTACTCTAGTGCAAAATGAGCTTTTTAATGCCTTTTTTTTTTTTAAGAGCAAAACACCCTATCCCATCTTAGCCAAATAACTTGGTGATGAGGGCACGCAGCTGAGATGGAGGAGACTGAGGTTCAACTCCCTGATCCAAACCAGACAGAGCAGGGAGTTGAAACCTGGCTTGCTGTTATCCTAGTGGAATACCCTAATCTCTGACACTAGAGAGTTAGGTTCAATTCCCTCTCCGTCTGGTTTGGATCAAGGATTTGAACCTACATTTTTTCCTCTTCAGCTGAGTACTCTAATCATCAAGCTATTGTGTATCCACAGAAGGGTTCCTTTTGCTGTGAGCTAACCCTCAGAACAAACAGAATGTCAGAAACCATTCCTACATTAAAACATTTTCTTCAGCCGAATAACAATAGCATCACAACTGGACAGCATGTTCTTTAAGTCACGGCTTAATCCTGCATGGCATAAAGAAATGCAACCAGCATCTTCCAAAAAGCCTGGCAAGTGTGTCAACAGAGTACTCTCACTAGATCAAATGAATTCATGAGCTTAAAGAAAAGTATGGGCTTCAGTGCTTTGCTGGATAAAGGCACTGCACTTCATAGTCTGAAGAGTCAAATTCTCAGTAAAAAGGGTTTTTGCATTGCATGTTTTGGTCCTGGGGCTTTTTGCCTCACCAAACAACAGAGTTGCAGGAACGGATGCTTAAGCAGCATTTTATCATTCTGCTATACTATAAGCCACTGCTTAAAACTTTTTTTCAGCAAATACAAAAGAGAAGCCTGTTGTTTGGTATAGAAACTCATTAAGTCTGTTGGATTTTATTTTATAACTTCAAATCTGTTCAATTTAAAACCAAGCATTTAAGCTTCTCTATTATTCAGTACAAGTGTTTCACTTAGGAGACATTAAAAGAGTAGACAATACAACTTCCAGTGATATAAACTTGAATTCAGAGCACACTGGAAAAAATAGGGCAGCTGGAGGGAATCAAACCTTCAGATGTCATGGTAAAGACTGAAAAAAAAAGGAATCATTATTTACAACAAAAAGCACAGGATATTTCAGTGGTTCTATCTCAACCAGATAATGTATTTCCATTCACAACACAGAGCACAACCTTAATTTCTGTCACTTTTTTCATTTTCATGAGAAAGGTTTCATTCAACTGTGTAAATTTTTAATAGAAAGGGAACTCAGGATTCTCACACAGTACCTTCAAAAGCATCACCAAACTTTATGACTCGACTTAATAAAGCACCTAAGTTTATCTGTAATATCAAGAGTATGTAGCAGAATTGATTTAAGCTATGAATTTCATGGATCTTTAAAGATAAAAACATCTATCAAGACAAGGGGAAAGGGTGGGAGTTCCAAATTCAAATTTTACAATCATTTTTTACTGACCTTTAGTTAATCTGTTTTCTGTTTTTTCTGCATGAAAATGAGAATCACTTCTGCATAAAAATGAAATGAAAATCACTTTTCATCTCTCAAGTATTTGAGAGATTCCATTAATGTCGCTGATGTGTTTGGAAATGGTTACCAGGAAACAATGAAAAAGAATATAAATGCCTAGCTATCAAAGCACATTTTAAGAATAAATTACTCTTTTATGACAGGCATTTATCTGTTGATTCTACTGAAAATATAATGAGTATAGAATGTCCTCACTTTATCTGTCCTGTATTACAGTGTTCTGCTTTATCTGTAAACAGAGATAAATCACTAAGAAGAAAACTTAGGCTTGGGGAATTAGTCTTTTGCTGTTGAAGTACAAACTTTGGGTTGGTTACAAGAAAATTAACCCAATTAATTCCCATCTGTCTCCAAATTACAAATGTTACTAAGGGAAAGTGCTGAAGCTAAACATCTGAGAGAGAAAAAATCTGTGAGAGGAAACTTGACTTGAGCCTGTGCACATGGTATGAATCCTTACTTTAATAAAAAATTATGAAATTCATTTGTAAAGAAATACTTTTTTTTTAAAATGTATTCCTTCCTTTATGTTAGGACTGAAAATAGTCATAACATTAGCCAACCTCTGAGTTCCATCTAAGATATAAGGCATACAAGATACCTCTCTCTTTCTGCACAGTTGAACATCTTCTGAAATTCATTGTAGAAAAAAGAAAAACATCATCAAGATATTCACTGTACCCCACAATGAGCTCACCTTTTATATCACCTATATCATTACAGTTAGGGTAAGATTCAGTGGGTCTAATCTGGCTTTTTTTTCACTCTCCCTCCGGACAACCATGTTTGATTTTGAATGAGGAGTCCAGGTTTAATAGACTCATTCAGGTAAGAGTTTTGTGATAAGAAATGCATGCCTCTCCTTTCATATTAAAGCAGAGTTTTCTGACCCGCCTTCCAGGGCAACCTTCCTTGTGGATTGTAAAGAATCAGAGCAGTTTATATCTGTTCACGTTCCTCCTTCCCTCTCTGCCTTCCACACGAAGTGACTATCAAGTGAAGCCTGTCTGCAAGACGCCCCACAGCCAGATATGAACGAGAGCTAGCAACAACAAAGCATTCACCTGAATGCTTAGCTAGGCCTCCAAACTTAAATCTCAAGCAGCTGAGGAATTTGAGAAAACAAGGTTTCACTGTAGTATAAACCATACAGCTTTCACTCTCCCAGAAGAATCCTGCTTTCCAAATAACCCTAGTTTAACCAAGCCACCTGCCTATGTCAGGGAAATTAATGAACTTCAAAAATAAAAACAACTCACGATGAAGAGCAAGCCCTGCTTTTCTAAACATTGGAAATGCCAGCACCACAGCAGTGTGCCTTCTTTTTTACCAAGCCATACAGGGAACTCTAAATTAAAGTCCAGTTCCTGGACCTTACATGTCCAGCCACAGCACTGAACATTAATCTCTTTCCTCGATTCAGTTGCCAAGTTTGCAATAACACTGTGTGATGCATACCTGGAACCATGAGCTTGGCTCCAAGAGAACTGTGTACCCTGTTAATACAGGGGTCAAAATACCTGTTTAAAGAAATTAATTTTTTATAGGAACTTTAAGTTAGCTATTTTTTTGGTAATCCCTATTGGATTAAACTTTTCCTATTGACAATTGCACCTAGAGAACAAAATGCTACGTATAAATCCTGGACAGCTCATAGAATTAATTAAATGGACTTGTAAACATGTGAGACACAGATGTTGTGGTTCTGTTTGCCTTCATTTTTTTAAATCAAGAAGTAGGAACAAGGGAAGAAGAAACACAGCAGACAAAGGATGAAATCGGCATTGTGTCCAAGAAAGTGGACAGTTGAAACAGAAAACAGGATTTCAAACAGGTCACAACAGATTGGTATTTTAGTGTTTGCAAAAAAAATTTAAACTTAGCCCAGCCTGCAATAGGAAAGTTTCATGGAAAAATTAGCAAAACTTCAAGGAATTCAGAAGACAAAGTATTTTTATATAAAAGAGACTAGCTTCCTCTGATTCAGTAGGAACCAGACTAAGTTCAGTCAGAGAATCCTATCTTCTTTCAAATTTTGACCTTAGGATTGTATATCTAATATTAATTATTTTTATCCATGACTTTGGTTCAAATTGATATAGTAATATCAATGACACCTAAAGCATGAACTCCCTGTAGGTGCTGTTTATGAAGTTTAGATGACCCCAACCTTTACAGCCCAGCTGGTGTCCTAATTATGCTGAACTATGCTTTGCACAAAGCTGATAGGAAAACTTGGATCCAGCTGAACTACTAAGGCAGAAGGGAGATATTTACCAAGAGCTCCTAATTAACTACGTGTCCTGGCTTGCCAGCTGTAAAAAAATCTCGTATTGTACAAAGAAAGTAGTCCTTTGATATATATACAACATAAGATGCATCAATCACATTTTTTCAGAAGCAACCTTCCTGCTTTTCTAAGACAAAAGGTGCTGAGACACAATTGTAAGGGCTGTAAAATTAATTTTTTTCTCATGCTTAATACACTCCAATTTTTTAATAAGTCTGCATGAGAAATCTGAAAGATAAGTGTGCAGAACAGAGACAAAGGGCTGAAAAAATGTGGCCATTTCTAGTGCTGTACATAGTAACCTACCACTCAGTAGCTTTAAGACACATAAAAATCATTGATAAATGGAGAATGTGGATATGCTCAAGGAGTCACATCATACATGCAGTGAATCCAGCATCGCCTGAGGCTGTTGAGATCACTGACACAGCATAGAGCAACTCTTCTCCCTCGTAGGAATGTGTCACAGAACCAGCTCTAGGCAAAAAAATGCAGGCACATACATGTGCCTACAGGAAAAGCGGGCTGTTTGGAGCAGTTCCTCCCACTTCTGGTAAGGGAATGGTTCAAAACCCCTGCTAAGTCTCACTGACAGGAAAATGTAAAAAGAGCTCATTCATCACATCTCACCCCCAGCCCAGACTCACGCCTGTGCAAGCTGGCCTCTGCCATGTGTGCAAGGAGCTGAGAGTCTCAACTCAGCACAGTGGTGCACACAGATGGTGTCAGCCCAGCCTCATGTCCTGCAGCCCCACCAGAGTCTGGGGTTTGAGCTGCCTTGCTCTGGAGCAGGAGAGCTGTGGCAGAAGAATGAATCTCTGCTCAAATGTCTGGAGAGCAGAGGACATGACATATTACCTCCAGGTCCCAGCATCCCTTCCCAGGATGTCAGTATTCATGAGAGACACCTGGATTGAAACACTGACACTGCTTGACACCCTCTAACAACACTTGCTACTGAATCTCATGTATTTGTTCCTTCTATGAAATAAAAAGCAATAAAAACACTAATATCAGAGTTCTCTTTAGTGAGCTCTTTGTAGGGACTGGTAGGTATCCTGTCCTAGTTATTGGTTTCCTTTGTACCATTTTAAATCCTAACAGAACTCGTTACAGTGAGACTATTTTCAATTCGAAGCAATGAATTAGAAGCTGAATTTGAACAACAGTTTCAGAGATTAAATAAAATAAAATTCTTCTTTAGTGCAAGTAACTGCCAAGCCTACAATTACAAACCTACTTTCAAGAAGTTATGTAATCATCTGGTTGATATCAACTATTGAAAACATTGGCAAAATATTTGATTACTTTTTTTAAAATTCTTAATACAATGACAGAGTGAATTTTAAATTTCTCATAGCAAAATCACTGTTCTTATATTTGCACAGTACAGCCAACTTGAGTGAGGCTAAGTAAAAATGTGATTTCTTTCTCTAAGGTGCATCACAGCAATTCATTACAAACAGCAAAGATAGGATACAGCTCGCAGAATGGATTTGGTTCATTTCAAAACATGAGAAAACTACTGAGGACATATATGGAATTATTTGTAAGTAGAACCTGTTTATGATCCTTTCCTAGGAGTGTGAGGTGAGAGGCATAAGAGGATCTCTGTGTGTAAATGTGAATGTTATTATAAATACAGATTTAAATTTAGAGCTATGTTAACTATCATACAAACACTAATCTACATAAATCAGAAACACATTATTCCTGTGTGATGAAATTACTAGCACACATCACCCCAAACAAGCACCAGTAGAAATTACTATACTCCAACACACTTTCCTAAACCCTGTACAAGTACATGTTATTTTTGGGAAAAACGAATCCAAAACTCTCTTGTATAAATCTTCAGAGAGTTTAAGAACATTTTATTAGGAATATTTTTGTATCCTTCCAGCTCTTTCTTTGATAGTGTGAATTCAGCTATACAGATCTCAGAGAGAGACAAAAATTCTAACTAATAAAATCCTTCTCTAAATAACTCCAAATTAACTTTCTGCATTCCAAGCCTGAAGGACAAGCACCAAATACACTGAAAAATTTCTAAGGGTAGAAATATGTGCTAAATATCCTAATGAAAAATTAGGAATCTTTTATTTTCAGTGGTTCAGAGATATTGTTTTGTGACCATTTAAATATTACTTCTCTGAACTGAAATTACGTTATGGATATTTCCAGCATACATGAAAGAATAACTCTTTTTAGTCACTGATGATTATATTTAGATGCACACATGTACACATAGGTACACAACTAATGGGAGTTCTTTATGATGCCTTCCTGCTTGTTGAAAATGAGAGAGACACAGCAATAATAGCAAGTGAGATTGTAGAGCCAAATGCCAAGTGCAATTTATGTGTTAGATCCATACTTAACCATAGCTGTCTATTCTTCTCACCACCAGATGTATAGTAGACAAAATACAGCTAACTACATCGTTGAATATGCCAGTCAACAGCTATTCCTAGATTCTGCTTTTCTCTTCAGTGAGCCAGGTAAATTTTTCAGTCTCTGGGTTTATTTTCTGCAAACAAATCTTCTCAGCGCTAGCAGACATTTTTTGTTATAACTGTGGCTGGCTACAAAGCCTAGGAATTTGCTTATCAGTACTTTTCCCCATTATAAAGTTCACAGCACAGAAGGGTCTGTAGTGATTAAGAAGCCATAAAAAAAGTTGGTGAATATTCACTCTGCTTCTTAAATTAATTTGATTCAATGACCTTTGCTTTGCATTTAACTGTGTTCCAAAGCTAATTTCAAATTGGATCACTACCAGCAAATCTGGATTATGTACTCAAAGAACCCAAACCTCAGACTCGTAAGGATGCATTCTATAGCTCTCCAGTTAGGGAACAGGAGTAATACCCTGGGACTGAAAAACCCTGACTTTGCACTGGTTCTGACTGCCTGTGTCTCATTTAACAGTCAGAGACTACATAGCACATAGAATATCAAGGGTTATGGAACAACCAAAACCTTCGTCCTACAGACACTTATGCCTGCGCTTAACTTTACAACCACATGTAAAAGTTTCTTTGATTTTAATGGAACTAATCACAAGAAGAATGCGAGTAAGTGTTTGCAGGATCAGGGTTCAGCAGGTCATGAATTGTACTTTAGGAATATTTACAATGAGTTGCTTGTGGATGACTTACAGAGAAAAAGGCTTTACCTTAAAACATTTCTAGATAGCAAACAAATTCAAGAACTTCACAAATGTAAAGGACAAAATTTGTGACTAATTTATTTCCCAAAATTATTCATGGATTTTTGCCATATGCTAACATCAGGAATCTATGAACAGTAGCACTCCTGCTGAGCTAGAGAGAAGCAAATTTCTGAACCTCATGAAGCACTCTGAATCCTTTGAAAGAATTCCCAGATGGTTGTATGGGGTCATTTAATTTCTTTCTTGAGGGCTCTCAGTTGCAGAGGCCTATAAACTGTACTTAACCAAGGAATAACACCATCTATTTGAAAAACACTGAGATAGTCTCATATACACTGTCATCCCTGTGAACAAGGGTATTTATTCTACATCTCTTCACTGAGCCCAGAGAAATGCATTCTCTGCAGTCTAAATACCTGATGCAAAGAAGGACCTGGAGGAAAGCCAGCTGGCTTAAGATCAGCCAGTGTGAAATGGAGGTGACACATGCTGGCAGACTGAAACACTTTGAGGAATTGGCAGGAACTTTTGCTGCCTCTCCAGCTGATGGCATCTGTCCACCCATTGTCCGAGTGGCTTTGCAATCACCTAGACCACGAATTTTCCAGGCATCATCTTTTTATTGTGGGTTTGCACAATTGATCCCAGACTGTACAAATATAAATTACTTTGATGCAAACAATTAACAATACTAAGCACAGAGTCTTCCCAAGCCCATCTCTGGTTGCAGGTTCTCCATATTAACAATATCAGGTATGACATCCTCTATCTGTGGCTGCACCAAGGTTGCAGCACTTCCTTACCAAGATACAGCATGTAAAGTTAATCATGTCTTTGATCCCATACGATTAGGACAAAACCCGGCATTACTTTTGAGCCTCAGTCAGAAACTATGTTCAATAATGATATTTTACTTTGTAAAATAAAGTCAACCTCAGTGAGATGTGCAAACCTGACTTTGCCTCCTGTACTGGTGATCAATTCCACTGGTCTCAGATAAGCTATTCTAGTATTTAGAAAACATGAGTATTGAATGGACTCTCTGATTGTCAGAGACAGCCTTTTTCTCAAAAGAAGTGAACAAAGTTATCTCTTTTTTGCAGCAGGCTAAATATATTGCATGGTAGTGCAAATGAGACTACCTCAGTGGTTTTAAATACATGATGTTATTCCTTGTTTGAATACAACTTCTAGGCCTCCACAGCTGAGAGCCCTTGAGAAGGAAATTTTTTACCCTTTTGCAGCAGGCTAAAACAAAAATATTTTCTTCAGAAAAATATACTTATTGATGTGAGATCACTATCAACAATTTTGACTACATCTTGTTCATTTTTCTTGACAAGTAAACTAGACTTATTGCTTGACACTTTCAGTCATTACTCAGACGAGTAATGACTGATGTTATTACTGTCTTACACATTCAGTTATTCAAAATGTTAAGAAGTGGTAAGTCTTGCACCAGCTTAATTTTTCACAAGCCCTAGCCTCATAAGTCTGCATTTCAAAAAGTCACTATTTGATGAAAAGCACAAAATTTCTAGGGTGGTTTATTGTAAGTACCGGATATTTTCAAAATTCCTGGGAACTGAAAATCCCACTGAACTCACTGCTATTAAAGCGCTCATTTTATTTGAAAACTGGAACACTTCTCCAAGTGACTCAACACAAGGAATAAATGCCTAACCATTGCTGTTCCCTCTTGAAAATATAGCTGCAGATACACATTCAATCTGAATGAAAATATTTCTTTTTCCCTGTCCAGAGATTAAACATGAGAGCTGTTTCTGCCACATAATCAAGGAGAACTTGTATCCAAGTATGAAAACACAACAAAACAAGATATCCATTTTGAAGGGAACAGCGTTACAAATCCGTGGCATGTTTTCATTCTATTTACTCTATCAGATTATAAAGGAGAAGCCCCATACCAATGTGCCTTTGAGGAAATAGTGTCTTGTTATGTGGCTCCCACTCACTGTCATGATAAGATTCAGGTGTCATTTTTCATTATGATTACAGCCCTGGCACACTAAAAGGTTTTCACCTTTTCCGTTCAGTTAATATGAGCTGTTCCTGACAGCTTTCAGATCGCAAGATGATAATGATTGCAGCTATTCTGGCAGACAACGCTGAGGTTACTCTATATCAATCTTCCCTTCTTGCGCTGTTTTTTTCCTTCTGCTTACCCAAGGGCTACAATCCAGTTGCCCCACATTATTATGAGGTACCTCTCCTATGTCTTCCCTATACCAGAGATTATTTCAAGATTTTTTAAAAGCATTTCTTGAAACTTGTAGTTTTAAGAATACAGCATCAAAGTTTGTTGAATGAGGCACATTTTTTAATCACTTTTAGCTTCCAGTGTGATCAAAGTTTTACTCTACTTAATGTAGAGTGAAATCTGGGCACAGACACTATCTCAGTATCTACAGTCACGTACTTGGAGCTGTTTTAAAAGGTTTCTCTGCAAACTTTAGACTTTCTTTAAAAGACGGTTAAGTATATTGATTTCCTTAATACTCACATGTATTTTCTGCATAGCCCCTGTTAAAAAAAACAAAGCTGCTTAACATGTACTGTTTGACACTTCCTTTTGGATTTCTTGATTAGGCCAATCTCTGCATTGAAATATTTCACATAAATTAATTTCCTTCTTTGTCTTTTTGCTATTAAAAAAAAAAAAAGGAGAGCAAATGTAATATTATGGATTAAATGTAACTGTACAGCTGGTGTGAGACAACCTCCTGGGAAACCAGCCAGATACAGGAGAATGTTCTCCCTTCTGGGCATGTTCTCCTGGAGGTGTTCCACTGCTCAAACTGACAGCAGGACCCAATGGCACAGAACAGCACAGCAGGCAAGACTGCTGTCCTCAAATGTGGGTTTGTTTGGAAAAGAAGGACAGCAACAAGTGAGGTGAGAAACAGAATTTATATTCTTTGGCACAGCCAAATGCTGAGAAGCAAAAGAAGTCAGTGTTTATTAGTCCTAATATAGCCCTTTAAAATAAACATAAAATTATAGGTTAATATGAACTAGAGCAACGAATGAAATGCTTTTGCTGAGCCAGTAGCATCACCTTTAATTAGCAAGCTTTTCTCTTTTGTTAGCTGTGAAACAGCTGTGTCTTTCACTGGCATTTTACTAGTAATACAAACGTTTCACTGTAATTTTTATAGACAAATTTGCACATTAAGCAGCTCTTAGGTTATGTGCTTGAGAATATTTTTTTCAGATATTCATATTTCTACTGTAAGTTTGTGTGAAGATTCATTTTGATAAGAAATTACTACAAATTGAGGCAAAAATAAAGCAGTATGAAAACTGTGGCCAGATCATTATTAATTAAATCAGGATGAGGAGATGAATAGAAGAGGGTGTGCAGGAAATAAATGTGATCCGCAGAGCCTTGAAAAATAACTTGCAAGACTTCCTCCCTCTGGAGCAAAAGTGCCCACTGGGAGACTAAAATATGCTCATGTAGCCAGGGAATGGGGTAATAATATTGAAGTTAATAAATTCAAAAGCCCAAGGAAACTATTGTATGTTTAAGACACTGAGTCCTCTTTGGAGGATCAGCTTCTCTGAAGCCATCGTAGTGGCCTCAGCACTTGCTTGACCCACAGAGCAAGCAGTGTAGTGGTGAGGATTACTGCCTCTGCCCAACCCCTTCTCCAGCTCACCACTACACACACTAGAGGAGACAGCAACTGCTTTGGGAGGGGAAGCAGCCATTCCCCTTCCAACCCCAGCACTACAGGACTGACAGGGAGTGTTCCTGGCACTCCAGCACTCCTTTGCACAGAATCACAGAATCATCAAGGTTGGAATAGACCTTCAAAATCATCTAGTCCAACCATCAACCTAACACCAACCTAATCACCCATAAATCAAAACCCCAAGTGCCATACCCAGACACTTCTTGAACACTTCCAGAGACAGTGACTTCACCACATCCCTGGACAACTTATTCCAATGCCTAATGACTGTTTCAGTGCGAATTTTTTCTAATATCTAATCTGAACCTCCCCAGGCACAAGTTAAAGCCATTTCCTCTCATCCTTTCACTTGAGACCTGACAGAAGAGACTGGCTCTCACCTGGTACAACCTCCTTTCAGGAAGTTTTAGAGAGCAATGAGTTCCCTCCCTGAGTCTCCTTTTCTCCAGGCTAAACAACCCCAGCTCCCTCAGCTAATCCTCGTAAGACTTGTGCTCCAGACAATTCATCAGCTTCACTGCCCTTCTCTGAACACCTTCCTAAACCTCAATGTCTTCCTTGTTGTAAGGGGCCCAGAACTGAACAGAACACTTAAGGTGTGCTGTTACCAGTGCCGAGTGCAGGGAGAAAATCACTTCTCTAGTCCTGCTGGACATGCTTGTCTTGGTACAGGCCAAGATGTCACTGGCTTTCTTGGCTACCTGGAAACATGGCTGGCTCACAGCCAGCTGTAAACCAGCACCCTCAAATCTCTTTCTGCTAAGCAGCTCTCAAGCCACTTTTCCCCAAGCCTATATCGATGCATGGGGTTTTTGCAATGCAAGTACAGGACCCAGCACTCTGCTTTATTGAACCTCATGCAGTTGTCCTCAGCCCACTGATCCAGCTTGTCAAGATGTCTCTGCAGAGACTTCCTACCCTCCAGCAGAACAACACTCCCATCTAATTTGGTGTCATCTGCAAACTTACTGAGGATGCACTAAATCCCCTCATCCAAACCATTGATAAAAATATTAAACAGGACCAACCCCAATATTGAGCCCTGGGGAATACCACTAGTGACTGACCATCAACTGGATTTAGTTCCATCCTCTACCACACTCTGAGCCCAGCCATCCGGCCAGTGTTTAACCCAGTGAAAAGTGCACCAGTTCAAGCCAAGAAAAGCCTCAGTTTCTCCAGGAGACTGCTATGGAAGATGGTGTAAAAGCCTTTACTGAAGTCTAGATATTCAACAACCACAGCTTTTCCCTCATCTTCTAAGCAAGTCACCTTGCCATAGAAGAAGATTAGGTTGCTCATGCAGGACTTGCCTTTCATAAACCCCCACTGGCTGGGCCTGATCCCCTGGTTGTCCTGCACATGCTGTGTGATGGCACTCATGATGATCTGCTCCATGACTTTCACCGGTACCAAGGTCAGGCTGATAGGCCTTTAGTTTCCCAGATCATCCTTCCAACCCTTCTTGTGGATGGGTGTTACTTTTGCTTATTACCTTCTGGTAATTCTGGGACTTCTCCAGTTAACCAGGACTGCTGGTAAATGATTGAAAGTGACTTGGGAAGCTCTTTTGCCAGCTCTCTCATTACTCTCGGGTGTCTTAATTGGCACAGAATGTCACTAACCATTTCCTTTTGGATTACGGGGGCTTCACTCTGCTTCCATCACTACTTCCAGTTCGGGGAGTAGTACCTCGCTGTTGAGCCTCACATCCTCCTTGAAGACCCCACCATGCTGCAGGGAGGTCCCATCCATCAACTTCCCATGCAGCTGTTCAGTTTTGCCATCGCTGTCATGAAGGTTCACACCACATTTGAACCAACATTTCCTGGTCATAGTAGCTTTGTTAGGTAGTTCTGCTCCATACAGAGCCTTTTTGCCAAGTACCTCTTGGTAAACAGAACAGCACAGAGCTCAGGGCAATGATTACAGGCTCATTCAAAACAGCCAGCAACTTAAAATGGTTGGTTGACAACTCAGAGCTTTAAGATCTGATAGCAGAAAGGAGTATTTTGAGTATTAGCTCATGCAGCCAAAAAGCTGGTTACATCATAAAAATACGATCCTTTTATATCACAGCTCAGTGGAGACAGTTACATGCCAATTGACCTAACAAACTGAAGCTCATGGGAAGGCAGGCATGTGTATATAATTTGCATCATGCCTTATCTGATACCTTTAAAAACAAGAAAAATTTTAGTTGTTCAAATGTTTAAGAATGTGAAGTAAGGTAAGATTAGTTTCTACTTGGTGTTGATACCAGACTACACTGAGGATACAAAGGACTATGTGAAAATAGAGTAAGCTAGATGAGGTAGGGCAGTGGTGGTACCTCAGCATTTTAGCCGAGAAATACTCTGGCACCTTGTAAAATCTGATGCAGTCATGGTCAAAAGTGGAACCACTGCATAGTAGAATGAACCTCAAAAGGAAAAGCAGTTAAGCCTCTATCACTTTCCTTTTCTTTTAAGATGCCTTTGAAGTGAGACACTTCATATGATGGCTGTTTGGCTGTGGGTGTTGCATCATCGTGGTTTGAGTGCTTCTGACTATTTAACTTTGGAAAAAAGATACACTGCCAGCAACCAAAAATAAACTGTACTTATCCACACATAATTCACCCATACCTTAAATCATGAGTTTTGCTCCACCAAATATAAACTGTTCAGGGTCAGTGCAGGATTATCCCATCAGAAACACAGTAAATAAAGCCATTACAATAGAAAGAAAATTGGGCAGTTAGAATATTTCTGTTTCTCTTAAGTAACACAAAAATTAAATAAACAGATGAGTTAAACCAATCTTATGCACGATTTGCAGGAGAAAATATTAACTGCTTGAATGCCAAGGTTAAACTAAGCTTAGGAACACCCATAGGTCAAAACAAGAGCTGAGTCAGTAGTAGGCTATGAAATTAGAAAACAACCTGTAGTTCATATTTAAGGAAGAATTTTAAGGGATTTTTTTGTTTTGTTATCAAGTAAGTTGATTGACTATATAAGGGACCTACATCAAGACATGTTTCAACTGAGTAATAGTTTTAAAGTTCTAAGTTTGACTTAAACTGTAGACCATCAGAGTACCAGCACAGTGATTAGCAGAGCTTAGGCCCTGGATGGAAAGCACTGGGTTTTGGATTTGGGTTGTAGGGAGGAGGGGGCATGGTCTTTGCTCTTGTCCAAACAGAGAATTCAAAATCTGTCTCACAGAGGCTGTGCAAAACTAATTTGGATCCTTCTTGTGCCACTGAATAAACCCTAGACAATAAAATTTGAAACCTTTCAGATGCTTCTTAACTCAGTGCTATTAAAACCCTGAAATACTCAACTTTTTACGAGAAATGGTCTAGAATCAAAAATTGTAATGATAAGCAACTGAAGTGAAGGATTGTCAGTAAGGACAAAAATAGGAGTGAAATGCTGATCTTCCATCACCAGTAGAAAACTACAGTAACTTGAATGCAATGGACACATTCTACTGGATTCCAGCTAAGTAAATGGAGATCAGCATCTCAGGAAAACAAGATATTCAACAGTGAAGAGCTATGCTATTTAGAGAAAATAGAAAAGGGAGACTTTCAAGACTTTTAGTAGATTGATTTACTACATCTGCACATTGACCAAGTCAGTAGACTGTATTACTGTTAGAGGCACTGTTGTTTCCAAACTATATTTCCCCTCTCAAATGATCCTTTTGTATGAAAGGAAGTATCACAACTGTACGAACTTCAAAAAAACCCATATTATGTTAAAGAAAAGGAGAAACATAAACAAACCAAAATAAAATGTAAACAAAATTAGTGGTCTGACTTGAGTCGACAAAACCATAGTAACCCACTAAAGTCTGAAAATCCAGCTTGACATTGTGTCCCTCACTGAAACTTGTGTACCATTTACTCATTTGTTTGGTTTTGTTGGTTTTTTTTCTGCACAAAAGATAAGGGTACTTCTAATTAAAAAATATTATGTGAGCAAAATTACATTTCCCAGAATACTTTAAAAATTTTTCCACTTACTTTTCAAATTTCAGGTCTGGGTAATGAAAATCATATTACAGAAAAAACAGATAAATTCCCAGGTTAAGTAAGAATACAAAAATCTTAAACCATATAAAGGACTATCCAAAGTTTATCCAGCCCTCACACACAGCAGAGCCTAAAACAGAGACTTCTTGCTTTCAATGCATACTTCTCAAACATGAAAAAGATTCGCCCAGGAGACAAATTATCTGAGTAGTCTGGCTCTGTCTCAGTATGCTATCATGTCTTGCTTTCCTACATACCGAAGTCCTTTTCTTCCAGGTTGCTTAGAGCAGAGACAAGAATAGTTTATGAACAGGAAACTTATCTATTGCATCCAGGGTAAGGGTACATGTACCCCAGGGGAGGCACATGACAATCAACTGGAATGCAGGAAGAAAGTATTTTTTGTGCTATTAATAGATGAAATTTACAAAAATAAATTGTGGTTATTTCAGCTTTATTTCATCCTTTTTCAATTTCTACATTTGCATACATTTTACAATATACTTAACTTATTATTATAGTAGTACATCCATACAATTTATAAATAAACATACACCTATTGCGGATATGTGCTTAAAAATGTTTTGCTGTATTAAAAAGTAGAGAATACATATAATGGTTGAAAATACCTTCACCCATAGACTCAGCCTGAAAAATTACAGTTTCAGGAACTGATAATTCTTAACCTTGGCTGAATTTGACTCATGATTTTAGGAAAATACAGGGGCACCTACACCTCATTTCATCATACTATATGTTTTGCTTTAATAGCCTTCATGCTATACCCTTTTAAATGCTCTTGGTCAGCTGATGTAGAAAACCAAATTCCTCTTTAAAACACCAGAAAGCCAAAGTATGGAAAAAACTATTCAAGACTTTACAGAATATGTCAGTTCATCACAGAGCTTCCATTTTACTGTATAACACAGAAGAGAAGAAAAGGTCAAAATACAAATGTTTGAAAACTCTGACTGTGAGAACAGTAAAAAACCCTTTTGTTTCCCTAGTACGTGACATTCTCTAGACTCCTTTTCTCAGTTTCTGAGAAGGATCCCAACCGCAAGTAACCTCAGAAAAATGCTTTGGCTTTAAAAGAAGGACTAGAAATCTAATGGGAAGAATTATTATTATTATATAACTTCCAGCCCAGACTAAGAGATACAGGTGGCTTGGATTGTCCTTACAATTATTAGACTAGCCTTCAGTTTCAGATGCTTTATATTAGGTTACCTTAGGATGTGAAGACATATTCTTAGCTAGGTTTAAATCAGTGGGAATTCTGCTGTAGACTCCAAGGGACACTTCCCTTCCACAATTTTGCCTTAACGAGGTATCAGTGCTTGCCAAAAACTGCATCTTGATTTATTTTCAAATTATTGCTAAAAATGTTTGGCTTAACATATAATGGGTTCAAATTTTCAGGTGGTATAAATCAGCGCAGTTGCACAACGATGCCAATTTAATCCACTTGAGGATCTACCAGCAGGGTTTATCCCATTTAAGATCATTCTTAGCAGTAAAGCGATTAATTTTAAAATCTTCCTGGTTTTACACGGCAGCCAGTCACAGTGGTTTCACCCAGGGCTACTGCATTTTTGCGGCTATAATCAGCAAATCAAGCAAACCCATCCTTTCAGGAATGTATTATTCCTTAAAAATAAGTATCCAATTAACCTACTTTTTCTTTATCCAGTCCTAGCACCATTCAGCAATTATATGCTATATTTAAATTTAGACAACACAGATGCAAACATGCCTTTGAAAGTCTGCTTACAGTAGAGAAACTTTGAATAACAGTGATTCATTGTTATTAAAAAGTTGATTCATATTAGCTATCTGCACAACTTCGTGTTACTTGTTAACAACTAGAAACACCTGTACAAGATCATCTTTCAACTCCTTTTTTTCAAAAAACTGTCTAAAGTAAATTCAGTTCATTTTACTTGATGTAGTGTTTGCACGATAAGAGGGAAATTTGCCACTTGAAGACCTATATATTTAGCCTTACAGTGAGAGAAAGAAGAAAAATAAACATCTTAACACAACTGCAACTGGGAAGTAGCCTCTTCCCCCAGTTACTTCTACAGGCACATACTTATTCAGTGCTGCTGCAAAGTAAAAGAAGGCAATTCTTCTAGCTAACCTATAAGTATTTAAGAAATATTGGTGTTTGCCTTATTTTAAAATAACACAAGGCATTTGGAAGTCAAAGATTAAGCAACCTAACATGAGAGAGAGCAAATCCATGTCATACATATCAATTACGGTAATTATAAGCTTGCATTTCTGTAGTGGATTTTTGGACTAAAGCACACATAATGCAAAATAACATAATGGAAAAAAAGGAAAATCAAAATACCATTGCCTAACTTAATGAAAATTAATTTATCAGCTTGCAGCATTGAAAATTATTGTAAAGTAGTTCACTGGAAAAGTACCTTGATTTTGGATAAATCTTTATTAGTGTACTGTATAAAAGCACTAGCAGTTTAGATAAAACCAGATATACGAAATCTTAAAAACTTTCACCTGCCCATTCTCCCTCTAAGATTCCATTTAGCAAATGCTTTGCAAAATATTTAGCAAAACGTAAGAGTGACCAGCAAGTGATATCTTCAACAGAAAAACTTGTTTCTTCAACTTCTGCTCTGCTATATCTTCTGAGTCAAGTTCTTTTCACTCAGAAAAAACCCCACATAAAATCAAGTAATTATCCAAGTCTATGACTATGCAAGTGCTGTATGAAATAAATTTTTGAAGAAGGCTAACTTTCCACTGATTTCCAGGGAGTTGTAAAATAGCACAGAATAATTTGGGTTGGAAGGGATCCTTAAGGGTCATCTTGTCCAGCCCCCCTACAATGAGCAGAGCATCTTCAACCAGATCTTTTGATTGGTTTGAGCACAGAATAATACATTTGTATTGTTGTTTGAACACAACACAACAGCTAGTATTTTTTTTATTACACCTTGTAATTAAATTTATTTACTGACAGAGAGTATTGATGCGTGTTCATTCAATACTCATTTCACCACTGATGGGCATGTTAGTTGAGAATTACTGTCTAAATGTTTCTTTGGGTGGCTAAACTAGAATTTTTTTTGTGACATGAAAGATCTGCACATATTATTTCATTCTTTACAATGGCTGACAGTGACTCATAATTTTCTCATAACATGCAGTGTCACTAAACCTGCTGCACCTCAAGTTACTCAAGCATACTAAAAGGCCATTTCAAAAATTAAGGAAGTCTACTGACTTCTGTGTAGCTCAACTATCCATAGCTAAGATCTCTCACATGATTATAAAAAGGTTGAAAAACATGAAAACTTTAGTAAACACCAACATTTTTTCCTGCCAGAGAATAATGAAAAAAGGTATTACTCTGAGGTAAATTGACAAAGGTACTTTTGGAGAAAAGTAAGATGGATACCTTTTCTTAGACTGATTTGAAGATGGAGGCCAATTTCCCATGGATTTAGCTAGAACAAGGATTATGAAGTATAGGTTAAGCTATCCTGGATATATTTGCCAATTTCCCTGATATGACAGGAGCAAGGAATAATTCCAGTAAGTAAACATAACTGCCATTAAACTACTGATTAAAATGAGCCTTACTTTCTCAGACAAGATGCCAAGACCCAAACTGACATACACTGTTCCAAAGTCAAAGACTTCAGTTAGTGGCAAATCAATGTAGTGATTTCTAAAAGATACAGTGTTTTGACATAGTTTGACATAATTAGAAGTGCTTTCTAATTTACTGCAGTGAATAAACGAAGCATTGAAATGCATAAACTTAAATTTATCAGTTTCACTGACCTTGAAGTTGGCGTCCTTTGTACAAATCCTTTGTTTTTGTTGGGTGAGCTCTGGCACCATTATCACATTTAGGTTGTTCATACCTAAAGAACACACAGGGAGAGAATAAAACCAGTCAAGGTTAATTTGATTAAAAATTAATTTATTTCCAATGTTGTAGTCCAAATAAAACTCGTACCTTCTTGTAGACAGGGAATAATCCTGTATTTTCATTCAGAGGGCAATGCAAACTCATCTGCCTATTTTTCACTTGCCCCAAAGAAACCACCCCATCTTTATTCTCCTGGAGTTGATACCAAACTAAAAAAATATCCTCTCTTCTAAAGCCCATTCTACTGGGAGGAAAACTAAAGAATTGCTATAAATTAATACAAAATAAAAATAATTTTGAAAAATATACAAAAAAAACTCCAAAGAAGCAAGAAAAAATAAGGCTGTCCACACCTACAAAACCAAAAAGTCATAAACAATATTGCAAACAGTATTCATGTTGGGAAACATCAGAGAAGCAATTTCAAAATCACAGCAAGGCAGGTACTGTTGTTAGGTACCACTGCAGCTCTAAATTAATGTGCTACTGTATCTTCTCAAAAAAAACCCCAACAGTTTAAGTAAGAAGGGTAAACCATGAATGTTTTGAACAAGAGTGAAGAACTGATAGGATTTCCAGAAGGAAGGTAACTGAGCTGGAATTGCTTGAAGCGAATTGTGAAAAAGATTGAATCTCCACCTGCTACTGGAATATTCTGGCTCTTCTATGCTTACTGAGTTTACTTAAAGTCACTTTGTTAGTCTAACTGGTAATAAGAAACTGTGCTGTTTGTACTTCCAACAAACACTGGCTTATGCAACACCACTAGCAATATCTTTTATGCAAGACCAGGAGGCATGGGACCATCTGCTGCTGAATCTCACCTCTTTTTCCATGTCCCACTATCAATGCATGGTGGTCTTCCAGTCACCTCGACAGAATCTCTTTCTGAGGAATTTTTACTTTATCATCCTAACATAGGTTGAAGTTGCAGAACTTAGCATGTAACATTTCAGAGAAAGTTTCAATTCTCAGTTAAACTAACATGAATTGTGTCTACATACGTGTGTGCACATACTTGTTCACTGATTCTCTCATCTAGATTCTTTCAAAGTTTATATAACTGAAGTTCTCCTACTCTAACTTCACCAAATCACATTTACTGAGTGGCATAATAAAATGTCATATTAAAATATACTAATCCAAATTCTTTTGGAACAAAATATTTCTAAAAACATTGAATTGTGGCAATGTCCTGGATTCAGGCCAGAGTGCTTCTAAAAACAATGCCTAAATATTTTGATCTTAATTATCAGGCAGCATAGAAAACTGCAATATTATTTTTCCTTTGAGGGCTTAATTTATTTCTACATCATCTGATGAAACTGACTAGTGGCCCACCAAATTTTGGCTGCAGCAAGAATGTACAGTGTTGTTTTCATGGACATGGGAGAGCTAGAGACTCTTTTTTACCCTAAAGAATGGCAGAAATAGAAGGTGCTTTGATTACATGGGTTGGATTCAGATACCTGATGGATGACCACTTCAATCAGCCAAGGAAACAGTGAAAGGGAAGTCTCTGAGCAATACTCACTAATGCAGTATCTGGCAAACAGCCTGGCCCCTGATTAATCTGATACCTGACTCTGCATTCCCCTCCTTCTCTTCCGTTACTGTGGCTGCTCTGTGCCTACATTTTATGTTTTGGCCTCTACTCTTCTACCCTTTTGGCTCATATTTTTGTTAAATACACACGTAATTCATCATATACAAACTAAATCTATAAAAACCCAATAGGTGTTAAAATGCTGCAATGTGAAATGTCTTTGTTCAAGTCTTTAAAGCAACTGAAGAAAGAAAACAAGTCATTTAAAATTTACCGTACAGGAACAGCCATGTTTAAAACTGATAAGAAAAACAGACTTGCCTCAGTTTTCACAGAGAAAGAGTGGGAATGGGATAGCATGTCAGAATGGAGCACTGTCAGGTTAAAAATAGTGTAGTTAAAAGACATCCCAAGTTACTCTTTTGAATTTAAAAGGGGAAAGAATCCCTAGCAGTAAATGTAACTCTAGCATTGGCAAGGGCTTATGAAGACTGCTTTATACCTCTGATCAGTCTGCCGGGAAGTGATGAGATTTACTGAGGTGTACAAAGCAGCAGAGGACGGACACGTCTGCAGGGATTCTACAGTGTGGGCAGCTTCATGAAACAGATGATTTATGGGTTTTTTAAGTTTAGAGAATCTTGTGCAAGTATGAAGTTTACTCTGCACAAGATCCTAGTTGCTAAAAAAGTCACATGTGAGAACACAGCCCCGTGGTCCCCACTGTGCAAAAAGGCTGAGGTTCATGCTGTGATTTCCAAGGGGAATTGGGAGCCAGCTGGTGAGGACCACACTGATAGACTTTTGTGGGAATGGTTGTTTTTACCCTTTAAATGCATTACCTCCTTTTAATCCAGATTTATTCCACAACTTCATCTTTTTCTTCTAAGTTTTACTGTCTTAAATGTCCTAGAGAGGTTCTTCATTGACATATCTTTGTTTTAACTCTAGAATGAGATTTTTTTTTCTGAAATACCTTCACTGACAAATGATTTGTCTTTTTTTCAGATGACAGTGTATTAGAACTTAGAATACATGACAGTGTATTAGAACTAAATGAATATTAATAACTTCCCTTCATTTTGAGGGTCTTATTTAATGCAACTACCATTTATTGAGGTGTTCAGAACCTTATAATATGACAAATATCATCCTCATGAATACATTCAAAACAAAGAACATGCAAAATATTGAGCTGTTCTGGCAATAGCTTCCCAGATCTGTCTATCCTTTCAGTGTGGTCCCTTCGTGATTCAATCCTTATTTGCAGAACAGAGATTCCAGTATGCTATGCATCCATCTTGCTACCAGGAGTACTAATGTTATCCGTTCCCACAGTAAAGTTTTAACATCTTTTAATTTGTATTTTGCAGTGGCAAAGATAATACAAAGAAATATAATACACCAACTTTTGCAAAAGCTCCTGGTTGTCTAAACTAGGAAAGACTCACATAATCAAAAAGACAACTGTATATTCCTCGTAATATTCTGATCCCCCTTTAGTTTCCTCTGTCTGAGGAAAAAACCATTCAATTTTATCAATACAGAAAAAAAAATTAAAATCAAGAAATAATTAATGGGATTCCAGCCCACCTAAATATTTTTCTCAGAAATGAGGTCTAGACATTCCTCTTAAACTCCAGGCAGTAATCCCACCTGCTTGTTTACCAAGACTGTAGATTCCTAAATACACCAGTCATTCTTTATTTAGTATGAAATTCCTAAAACTGAGTACTTTCCTTACCCATCTGTGCTCAGAAATGTCCTCTTTGGGGATATTACAAAATTTTACTTTCGCAGAGCTTCACTGAGGACTGACCATAAGTCTAATAAAGCTGAAAAATTAGAAATGGTCAAGAACACAGCAGCTGATCTTTTTAATATCAGTCATCAGGCAGAGCACTTTTGTGTCAAAACCATATGCATGGAAAGATTGAATCCAATTTTCCAGCCTTCCAACCTTAGAGAAATGTAGCACAGTGAAAGGTCTTCCTGCCGCCTCTTCTCTCACAGCTGAGTGACTGTGTAGTTGCCAAAAACAAGAGCCTAGCAGACCAAACAGGAAAAAAAAGAGACAGAGACTGATTCTAGGTCCATGGGTGATTCATCAACGGGTTGGGAAGACCTAGAATTCCAGTTTGTATGACAGTGGGAGCCAAAATGGCACATACTGCACTATACATATGAATAGGAAAGCAAGCTGGTTGATTTTTGAGGATCATCACCCCCTTCATAAATGGTTCATCCTGACATGCAGGATGTGGCAGGAAGCCTGCACAGATGAACAAAGATCACCTAATAAAATTCACACTTAAAAAGGAAGCATAGAAAGGGTCAGCTAATACAGCAGGAATAAACAGACACTGTTCAAGTGTGCAGGGATGGGGTTAGGAATCTGGTAAGGAGCATGAAGGGGACAAGAAGAACTTCTTACATGCGTATCAGCAGCAAAAAGAAGACAAGGGAAGTGTGAGCCTGCTGCTGGGTGTGACAAGAGACCTTGTGGCAAAGGACAGAGAGAAGGCAGAAGTACTCAATGGCAACTCCTCCTTAGTCTTTACTTGTAAGACCAGTCTTCAGGAATCCCAGGTCCTTGAGACCAGTAGTAAAGTCTAGAGTAAGGAAGACTTATCCTGGGTGGTGAAGGATCAAGTCAGGGACTGTTTGAACAAATTAGATATACACAACTCCGTGGAACCTGATGGGATGCACCCACAAGTCCTGAAGAATCTGGCTGATTTGTGGGCCACTCTTAATTATATCTGAAAGGTTGTACTGACTGGGGAAGGTTCCTGGGGACAGGAAGAAAGCAAATGTCACTTCTGGGTTCAAGCAGAGCAAGGAAGAGCCAAATAAGCCAGAAAGCCTTACCTCAGTTTCTGAGAAGGTGATGAAATAAATCCTCCTAGAAGCTATTTCAAAAGATATGAAGAAGAAGGTGATTGACAGTAGTCAGGATGGAATTATGAAGAGGAAATCATACTTGGCCAATGCTTCAGCTTTCTATGATTCTATAATTCGCTCGGTGGATACGGTGAGACAGGGAGATATTATTTATCTTAATTTTAGCTGAGCTTTTGACACTGTCTCTGATCACATTCTCATAGACAAACTGATGAAGTATGTGCTAGATAAATGAACTGTGAGGTGTGTTGAAAACTGACTGAACAGCCAGTTTCAAATAGCTGAGATCAGCAGCAAAATTTCAGCTGGAAGCCAGTCACCAGTGGAAAGCCCCAAAGCTCGTAGAGACATGTGGCAGGCCGAAACTTAGCTGATGGACAAGTTATTAACCAATGGCACTTTTGCATATTTAAAAGGGGCGCAGGGCGGGAATTTGGCCTTTTGTTCCTGTTTTCGCATGGCAACGGGGGGGGGAGATGGGCACCGGGCTCCGTCTCCGGGCGTGGGCCCGGGCCTCCCTTCCCCCAGTGCAGCGGAGAGGGCCCAGGACGCTGCGGGGAACTATCCCGAAGCCGCGGGCAGCTAGGAACAGCCCTGGGCTGCCGCACAGCTAAAACCACCCCGTGCGGCTGTGTGGCCAGACCCAGTGTGGCCTTCCCCTCCACACGGCTGGCACGGCCCCACGTGGAATCGGCAAAGCCAGCAGGGTCTTTCTGCAGCCAGCACAGCTCATGCCGAACTGAAAAGAACAGCATACCGATAAGGTCACCTTTTCTTCCAAGTCAGTGAGAAAGAAAAGTAAAGCAAGTCAGATGAAGGAGAAGAACATGGCGACTCTAAGGTCAGAAGGAAAGGGGAAGTAAGTCACATGGGACAGAGCCAGGATGGCGGCGGGAAAAAGAGAGTGGAGGCGCTTCTGGCGCTGAACTTAAAATTCTTCTCGCAAGCTGTGGTAAAAACTGTAATATTGCAGACTGTTTTCCCTACAATTCCATAGAAGTACATGGGGAGATGGAAAAATACATCCCTGTGAAGATAAGAGAATGCCTATGCCAGGTTATATAGCTGTGAAGAGGCTTTCAGAGATTTTGAAGAAGAGAGTCTTTGTTTTCAGGCTAGAATAATTCATCCTTAAATGACTAAAACCCCATTGGTTTAGTCATTTAAGACCACAGTTGTAGCCCATGACTGGCAGCGTGAAGGGACTATGAGATTTCATGGGAGAGATTTTTATTTTTCACTTCAGCAAATTGTTTTTTACCAGGCGGATTGCTGAGTTGTGAAGATTTCCATGGCACAGCAGAAGAAACTCTTTTTCCTTAAGCATCAGAAAAGACACTCTTAAGAAATGCACTGACCAAATCCTATGTTTTATTTTTTCCCTTGTGTGGGTTTGCTGGGAAGGAGGGGGGTGATGGAAGAGAAGGGAGTTTGCTTTAATTTCTTATTACTTCCTTTTACTTCTAATTCTCTTAGTAATAAACTTTCTTTATATTGTAACTGTTTAAGTGTGGGCCTGTTTTGCCTTGCAGTTTTCTGCGTTTTCCTCAATATTCCTTATTTTCGCCTTACACAAACAATCAGATTTCGTGTGCTTGATGTTTAGCTGCGTCAAACCACGACAAGACAATATTGTTTGACCTCTTCCTTAATGACCAGGACACTGGGACATGGAACAACTTTAGTAAGTTTGCAGATGATACAAAACTGGGAGAAAGTGTCTGATACACAAGATGGCCATGCTGCCATTCAGAGGAGGCTGCTGCCATTCAGAGGAGGCTGCAGAAATGGGCTGGCAGGAATCTCATGAAGTTCAAAAAAAAGACAATGCAAAACTCTTGCATCTGGCAAAGATTAACTCCCTGCACCAGTACAGGATGGGGCCAACCAGCTGGAAAGCAACTTTGAAGCAAGAACCTGGGATTTCTAATGGATGCTGAGTACCTGGGATTTCTAATGCATGCTGAGTATGAGACAGCAAAGAAGGCCAACAGCCTCCAGGGGTGCATTAGAAAAAGTACTGCCATCAGGTCAAGGGAGGAGGTCCTTTCCCTCTCGTTCACAACGGGACAATGAGACATATCTGCAATGTTGTGTCCAGCTCTGAGCTCCCCAAACAAGAGAGACATGGACATACTGGAGTGGGTGGAGCAAAGGGCCATGAATATGATTAAGGGACTGGAGCATTTGATATAGTAAGGAAAGGGTGCTGACAATGTTCACCCTGGAGAAGAGGAGGCTCAGGGAGGATCTTAATGTTGTCTATAAGTATCCAAAGAGAGGAAAATAATGAAAGGGGAATCAGAATCTTCTTGGTGATGTCCAGTGGTGGGAAAAAAAGCAATGGGCACAAAATAAAATACAGAAAATTTCATACAAATGTAAAAACCCCTTTATTTTTAACTATGATGGTGATCAAAAAGGCTGCTTAGAGAGGCTATGGATTCTTCATCCTTAGAAATACACAGAATGAACTGGAAATAGGCCTGAGCAATCCACTCTAGATGATCTTGCTTTGAGTAGAGGGATTGGACCACAGAATCTCCAGAGGTCCCTACCAATCTCAGGTATTCTGTGACTCTATAATAAAATGATATCAGTAAGAATGACAAAAAAAAACCAACCAAAAAACCCAAAAAAAACAACAAAAAAACCCCACCACAGACCCCTTCCCCCCAACCCCCCCCCAAACCAAATACACACAAGAAAAAAACCCAAACCAAAACAAAACCAAAAAACAAAAAAAGACCCCACTACAAACCAAATCCCAAAACCCAATGAAAACAAAACCAAACCAGAAGCCCCATTGCTTGATGAGCACAAGAAGATGATTTGCGCTCAAATCAGGGAATAGGAAATAAAATTATTTAAGCAATTAATTCAAAGAAAGATTAGCACTAAAAAGAAGAAACAGTGAACAAACCTAGGGGGGGAGAACAGAGAAAGAACATAAAAGGGATTATCTGGAATCTCTCGAAGTCATCTTTAGATCCTCTCACAATATGTGCACTGATTCTACAGTTTCAGGATCAAACTTAGACTATTTTGTTTTGACCATTTATGGACCTCAACTTGCCAGAATCAGTAGATCAACAGCAACTTTAAGTCATAAAATCATAGAATCACTAAGGTTGGAAAAGATCTCTAAGATCATCAAGTCCACTTCAGATGGTACCGTAATTGGCATAGTCTAGGCCATGTTGTAAACAGCTAGCTATCGATCAGCACTGGAAGAACACATGAAAAACGCCTCCCCAAGAATATACTATTTCCCAGCAAATGGCTTATAATGTGTGTTTCTTTCACAAACCGTACGCAAATGATAAAAAAATGGTTTTGCTTAAGTTAGAAAAAAGTTATGATTGCATCATGATACCCATGCTGCCTGCCAGCTCTATATGAGCTTCTATAGCATTCCTACAAGGGCCAAACCTCAATAACCAACCTAAATAACATCCTTTGGAACCTGATATCTGCTTTGCCTACATCTGCACTATGTGGCTCACAATAATTTACCATGTATCCGGCTCAGCTGAGATGACCGAACTCCAACCTTCTATTAATAACATACTAAAATGATATTTCCTCTCTATGGGTTCCGGAGGAGTTGTTCCATCAAAGCCTGTCATATGAAAAAGTTGAGGAGGTTGCTGGAAAAATAACTAAGCATTTCTGAGGTTGGACGTGGTTTCTGTCATAGGCCATCTTACTTAGTTCTTTTATATTCAGGATAAGGAGTGTGAGATTTCCTCTGGGATTATTCATTATATGCTCCAAGCCTTGGATTCCCAGCACAAAATAGGAGTAAAGAAGAGGACTAGGACAGCAAACTGCCTGTGTCATTGCAGTGAAAGAGTCCATGGCCATCTGGCCCTAATTCTTGTAAGTCTCTCAAAACATTTCACTTTATATTGGAAAAAACCTGTGTGACATAATTCTACCAGCAACAGAAATCTACATGATAGTCCATGGACACTAGGGTGTGTTCTCACTTCAGTTTTTGAGAACTGAACGTATACTCCCTTACCTTGTTGATGTACCGGGGATGGGACGTCCTGTATCCACCAGAACACACCAGCAGTAGCCCGTGGAAGGATGGCACTGCACTGGTTTGTAGAGGCCACCCTGAGCACATTCTGGAATGAACACATTGTCTTTCTGGGGCTGTTTTGCTTCCTCCAGGGCTGACTGAAGTTCTTGATCACATGACGATGCTTTTGGATGGAAAAGAAAAAGTATTGAAGAAGATAGATGGAAAGAGCCTACTAGATTTATCAAACCGATTTTGTATCTTTCTTTGATTGCATATATGGATTTTCTTTGAGAAGGCTTGCTACAGCACAAATACCAACTAAATTGGTTTAGGCTATATACTGTTAGAAACTTTAGCTTCCTTTTCATGCAGCTGCTTCATTTTAAAGTCCTAATAGTATTCTGAATGCCCCCTTTCCTATACTTGATATAATCTATGGGTAAGCAAATACTTTGTGACCTGAAAAAAATCTTCATCCACTCCACAGTCCCTAAAGTACTGATTCTTTTCAGAGAGAACAGTAAAAATCCAACTGCTTAGGATTCCTTAAATGAATTATTCATCTAGCTATTCATTTGGATGTTTATATTCTGCTCGTTCTTTCCAGTTTTGAAGCAACCTCTTAACACAGTTATAATTCTTCCACGTCCTTTTCTGGTGATTCTGGTATTGACAATGGATCATTTGCTCTGGAGAGCAAAGACCCATGAGAAAAAGTAACACATTTTTATGTCATGTAATCAGTATGCCTAAAAACTTTCTGAATGTGTGAAAAACTTACATATCTATACATTCTCAGCCTTTACATGAAACTATGAGGCAAGGGGGAAAGAGCAGAAACCACAGGGCCTGAGAAGGCCTGTCAGTTTACACCAATCAGTAAAGTAACACCTCTGGTGAGGATTTTTGGTCACTACTAAACTGGTACATGTGGCACTTCAGAGACAGTAAATGAGAAAGACTCTTTACTCAAGCCAGTATTTTTCCAGGGACTTTAAAATCATTCTCCTGTCATATGAAACTAGATTGTTAAATAATACAGCTTCTGTATAATTTCCAAACTATCTAGTAGGAAAAAAATATTAAATATTTGAAAAGCAAGAATTTTAAGCACTCTACAGACATTCAAATTACTGTCAGGAAAATTTCAAGCTAGTAGAATTTCAATCAATAAGAGATTCTCTTCAGTTAAAGAACAATCATTTTAATGTCACAATTTTTTAAAAAATGTGGGTAATACATGCTCTTCATTGAAGTCAGTTATAGGATTTACTTTTTGACTTTTAATAATTCAGTCCACAAAGAACAAGTTGAATGCTGACTGAATTTTCTAGTGCATTTTAACAAATTTCAGCTTTAGGGTAATCTTGTTTTCTTTTATCCACAGAGTTCAGAAAATGCTTTGCAAATTACAGGCACCAACTGACAGAAATTCACTAATCATGTCCAGAATACGACTGCTTTTTGACAGATTTTTGCAAATGCAAATGTCCAAAATCAGTAAGACTTCTGTTGCAGGGGAAAAGGTGGTAGGAAGCTAAACACTTTCTCACTTTAAATGGCACACAATTCCATCTATAAAATTGCCTGGTTTACAAAACAGTGTGGTTTTTTCCAATCTATGTAAAAGGTTTAAAAAAAGAGGCTATCACTCAGTAGCTTGATTACACAAGACACAGATGGAGATTTTTAGCTGACTTTTTTTTGTCTTTTGTTTTATATAGTATTTGAACAGGGTATCTAGATAAGTCTAAGATTTTGCATGTTTTTGTCTTGGTCTACCCACTGACATAAACAGAGATTGAATACCTCTCAAACTGCCAGTGTTTAGATAATAATGTGTACTTAGAGAATCGGTGTAGTAGTGACAGAAACACTCTTTAAAAAAGGGAAATATGAATTATTTGCATGTTGAAACCTTCACAGAAATAACCATAGTTTGACAAAGTAGAAATCTGTCACCAACATTCTCCTAGAGTAGCCAAAATAAATCTTTCCATCAGTGAATCTGGATTAATGATGATTATCAAGAAACAGGGTGTGACAACCCTAGAAACACATCACTTAGCTTAGTTGCTCACTTTTTATGTTTTGTATATAATCAAGCAAAAAAGAGCAAATGGAGTGAAGCAGATGCCATGAGAGGGAGGAAATCATTACTCCTCTTTAAACTCCATCAGATTAATATCTTTTTTGTACTGATAAACCTTGGGACCACACCATTAGGTACTGTGACCTTCTCTTGGTTTACATCCTTGTAACTAGCAACATAACATGGGGCAGATATTCTTATCTCCCCGAAACCCAGAGGAGCGATACACTTTCATGCTCCCAGCTTTCTTTTGTTTAGAAATTACACCGGTGTATAAAGACCACATAGTCAGGTCATCCAGACGAAATGTATCTGAACCGAGAGGGTGCGATGGAAAATTCCCAGCACAGAAGCAGATATGGACTGTTTCAGCTGTGGGCATAAGCTACACTCCCTAATTTCTGTGAAGCTCCAATTTCTGCTGATTGAAACAACCTGAGAAGGACTGCATTGCTGACTCATGGGCCAGTACAATCACCTGCGTTGAGGTGATTTAGGAGACAGTGTTAGACTTAGATAACTGGTTTTTACTGGTTGACTTGCTGAGGCAAGGTTTTCTACAAGTCATTGCTTAAGCTAGAAATTTGTATCTTTTGCACTAGGTCATGTTTCTTCTGGTCCTTTTTGTCCCTCATGTCTGGTTTTAAATCTCAGAGGTACAGAAAAGCAGAATTATGGGGAAGACATCACAGGAGGGCTGAAAATGTGGCTTATAGCTTTGGGAGGGACAGTCAGAAGACTGCTTGAACTTAACATCACAAGTGAGACTGGAAACGGAGCAGACAGTAATCAAAGCAAGGTTTAAAGATAAAGAGGAAGGACTTTCCCCTTCTTGAATTTCTTTTAATTTCTTATCTTTCCCTTACAGATGGGAAATTTTAACAAGCAGATGAATTTATCATTTGGCTTAAATTAGTTGTCACATAAAATCTAGATTATTTCTAACAAATTAGGAAAAAAAATAAAAGAATGCTATACATACTACGTCTGTCAGTTCTCTATGAGCCAAATGACTGAGTCTTATTATAAATCTGATGAACAGAGTTCATTAATTTTATTCAACAAAAGTGCAGAATAGTTTATCATTTTTCTCCCTTAAAAAATGGCTGATGAGTTTCAGGTCAGCTATCAGGCAATCTGCCCGAGAAAGCAATTTCTGAAGTCTAATGGTTTTATACACTTTGGACACAACCATTTGTGTCACCATTACTACTTCCCTGTTTGTTTTCCCCACTAGAGCATTGTTCCTACCTAAAGGGAAACTTGTCTAAAGTGCTTATCTATAATCCTGCCTGCCAGAACCAGCACATTAATCCTCTGTGTGATTTCCTCACTGAGGGAGCCATTCATCCCCTTTCAAACTTTTCTTTCAATTATTTACAACAGGGGTAGTGGAAAGATGCAACTGTAGCCCTGTGATGCTAAGAGCTCTTATCACAAGAGCTACCATACCGCTGAAAATAATTGCCTTTGTAATGTCAGAAGAGCCATGGTCAACAAACTAATTTCCCAGGAGAACCAGTGATAAATGTCATTAACTTAGAAAATCTCTGACAGTTTGTCCAAACAATCTGACAACAACTATGAACTGGAACCATAACAGATGGATGCCAGAAGTTCATAAATGGAAAAGGATCCATGCCACAATAAAAGTAGGATAAATACCTTACTCATTAAAATGCATCAAACTTTCTATGGAATGTGTTACTACAATAACATTCTTTCTGGGAACAGAAAAGCACCGAAACTCCAGTTTCTTCTTTTCAAGGAATGTGCTTACACTGTTGTTATTTTACTTAGTTCCTTCAGTTTTGTCTTGCCAGAAAAAAAGAGATACTTTCCAAGCACCTTAGTAAAAAAAAGAGTTAAACATCGCTAAAAAAATCCTTTCTGCATAGTGTGTCATTTCAGCCAGCATTTTCTACCCAAACTACATTTTATTTTATATCACTTATAAGCAGTAGTGATTCAACACAGACATTTCAATCATATAAGGAAATATAACTTTTTGTCTAGTTTTACACCAAAAGCCATTGCACCATCCACCCAATGACCATTTCTGAATGACAAAGTAAAATTCTTGCTCACCACTAAGTGTGAGTTTAAAAAAATGCTTTAGATGTAATGTATGTTACACTTCCTATGTCATAGTGCTTTCTGAATGACAAAGTAAAATTCTTGCTCACCACTAAGTGTGAGTTTAAAAAAATGCTTTAGATGTAATGTATGTTACACTTCCTATGTCATAGTGCTATTCCATTTCTTCCCTTTTCATTTTAAAGATTAGTTGCTAAATACATTTTTCATGTTCTGGTTCAAGATGCCTTTACAGTCTATTACAAACAACCAGCTGAAATGCTGCATCTTCTGTCAATAAGAAACACACTTCAGCTAATGACAAACTCTGAGGATAAGTTTCATGTTTTGTAGAAAATCTTTGGTCAATTTTTTTTGCCAGTCATCCCTAAGAAAACAGTCTGGATTTCAATGAATCAAGTTAATTTACAAGAAAATTTTTAAAGAAAATTTAAGTTAATTAAGAAAATTTAAATTAATTAAGTTAATTTTTAAGAAAAATACCTCAATAGTAATAGGATGTAACACTGTAAATCCTTATTTATTAAAGACACCATTTATTCATCTGAGATGGGCTACCTAAAATGTTAATCAATGTTTACTAGGGAATGTCCTAGAGGAGAATAGCAGTCACTTTCCTGGAAAAGTCATCCTGAATAATCTATTTAACTGTGCATTTTTCTGTTGCACATCTAAAACTCTGAGTGCTGTATAATGTATGTTATAATCATCTTGTTAGTCTTGTAACAGGCCCCTTATTTCAGAAATTCAAGCAGTTTTTCTTCTGTGTCTTATCACAACTTCCCCCAGTGTGTGGAATTTCATGATTACAAATAATTTGAGTTGGGTTTTTTTGCATAAATGTAAATAACCGTATTTATGTCTAAATTTCAGAGTGTTCCGTAGAAGCAAGTTGTCAAATCTGCAGAAAATTACAAAGGCATCTGTATGGTACTTTAACATTTCCTGCCTCTATACAAACATTTCCTTCCAATTTCCTTAACCCACAATGTGTATATAACAAACAGATTCCACTCCAATAAATTCTGTTTTCAGTTGGTTCCTTCTCCCTCCTTTTCTCATTACCATAATGGGCCATGAAAGGACAATTTAGACAGCCTGGTTTTCAGGGTAAATGGATCTTTTATTAGGGCTTGAAGCTCAGTGTCCTCTATAGAAAGCAGGTAACAGGAAACCTGTGAACAAAAATACTTCGAAAAGTGATAAGCATGTTCTAGAGGATGGCAGTGTAATATTACAGGTAGTTAATATTGCAGTTCTACCCTCTTTCTGGGAGCATATACAGACAGAATACAATCATGTCCAAATTTTAGTATACTTAAACCATATGACAATTTCTGCTAAACAGAGTGTTATTCAAATCATCTGTCTGTCCTAGTTAATTAAGCCTAATTTAAGCACCCTTCAAATACTGATTTACAGAAGATTTGAGCTAGTTTATTTCAATACATCATCGTTAGGACGGATAAATAGTCATCCTGTTTATACCCATGCAACCCTCCAAGAAATTTTGCATCTCATGAGAATAAGTATTTGATCCATTTGCTTAGGATGAACCCTCTTTGAACCACTGAAGTTAATACACCCGAAGGAAACTGATCACAATATGTTTTTATATTTGTAACGAGTTTTCACAGTCTTCAAGTTTCATTGAATGGAATTCCACTTACATTACACCAAATTGTATTTCCACACATGACCAAAATGTTCACTTTAGAAAGGCAAGTGGGAAGTGGGATAATTTCTATTCATGCTATGCACTTCCTGCAGAGGAGTTTAAGTTGACTGAATGGCAAAATGGTCCACTACAGCAGTGGCCCCGTTATTCCAACTCCAGCAAACACACCCTTTCAAGGTAAACTAACAGGTTCTTTACGTGTAGCTGACCAATTTCATCACCCAGAACCAAGTCTGTTCCTGATATAAGCACAACTAAGACAAATGACAAAAATTCCTTAAATTATTTCATTCTACTAAAGGAGAGATGTAACGCCATGGCTTTCTATTTCTTCAGGGTTTTCTGCTTTTGTCTAGACATTCTGTAGCATGATAGATTCCTTCTCTGAAGAGATAGATGAAGTGGTATAATGCACTTTGAGATGCCAACTTCCTACCTTTTGTCTACTCTAAGTTATTTTCTTGTCCCTCATGGCCAGAGCATGGGCATCTCATACCAATCTTTTTAAGAAGACCTGTTCTCACAAGAATTTGTCTGCCTGCCACCTCTTGATACTTTCAAGTAACCTTGATTCTAACTGGAATCAAGTGCAGCTCAATACTGCAAAAAAATGCAAGAATTAATCTGCTCATGGTTCTTATAAGGGCTGTTCATTAATCTGGATCAAACAAAGAGTATTTATGTGGGCCAGGCTTCCCCCGTTAAAAATCTGTGGAAAAATGCCTACTAAATTCAATGGACAATACATCAGGTCTCAGCTGAATATGCACATGCATGTATGAACATGCACGTATGTTTCCCATTAAGCCTAATATTTGTTCATGGACTAAGTACTGATTGTAAGGAATAGGTAATATTAATAAACACTCAACCTTAGACCCAACATCTAGATGGCAACCAAAACCCAGGACTAAATTACAGCATTAATACTCATCTGGTGCCACATGTTTTGATTTATGTTAGGTTCAGATACGCATCAGCATGAGGGTTCTCAAGGCCTGGAGGAAGCTGGCAACCTTCCTATCCATATTTTTTCTCATTTGTGAAAAAACTTGTGGGAACCAAATATTGCAGGCCCCTTGTGTGCATTTTCAGAGAGCTCTCAATGTACAGCTGATCACTATTTTACACTTTTGGAGCTTGGGCCGATGATTGTGGCTCAAAAAGCAAAAAGCTCACGGCTTCAACACAGCCCTAATGATTAATTTATGTACTTTACTCCACTGAACAAAGAAAGATAAATCACAGATAGATGCTCTCATTTATCTACATGGTTTCATAGGCAAAGACACTGCAATATACAAGGAAAATCATCTGAAAATGCACTGAGCCCATTGAAAAAAAGATCCAAAATACAGAGACCGCCAGCCCCCATTAAGCTTTACCTGAAAAGAAATATAAATAATAAAATAATCATAATTAATATAATCTACTGGTATACATCAAGATTTTCGCAACTTTTACCCTGGGTTTAAGTAGTCAAGTAGCCCTATATCAAATCAAGATTTCTGTAATACACAAATTCTGGTTCTACCAATCGGCAAAAGTTTGGGGGACCATAAGACAGAGGACTGAAATGTAATGGGATGACTTGCTCTTTAATCAAAATCCAAACCCACTTGTCTGCTGGAATTTTTTTTAAAGTTCTGGTTTAGGGAAGTTTTTGCACATACCTCTGCAATTCTTTATTGTCTTAAGATTTGAAATCCTATAACAACAGTTACTGAGAAAGACTGTAACCACAGTCACTGTAAAAGAAAAAGAACTGGTTTTGCCTCAAAAAACCTGCTATTTTAACATTCTATTTGGTTGTTCCTTTGCTTGCTTGTTTGTTTATTTTACCCTAATTTCTTGGTTAAACAGATGAGAAATATTATGCAAGTATTCAAATTTCTCCTCTCACAGAATTATAACTAATTAAAATTAATCAGATATTCATTTGTGATCCTTTTTCTCTTCACTGACATTGAATAGATTAAGGGATCAAACTAGCGACCTCTTTTAAACCAAATGTAATTCTCTATTTTGCCATTCTTACTCAGATTGAATAAAATGGTAGTGTGAGATCTGTCCCAATTTGAAAACTCATGCAGAAATTAGTCTTCATTTACAAACATGACACGATCTGATTCTAAATGTTTAAGTATTAGCATTTACTCCCATAAATAAGTAGATAAATAAGAGAGAAACATGAAGTGAGTATACATTAAATTTTAGATCTGAGTTATCTCAAAGATGCATTTTCCATTAGAGTCAAAATTTTTGTATTGAACTTCCCAGGTCAAGTATTTTACTGTACCATCTATGAAATGTGAGAGAGCAGTGAACCAAAAGCAGCATATTTTTGTAAATCTTTAACAGCAGTGTGTGAAAATGATAGCAAGCCTTTGCAAAGTGCCAGGCATGATCCAAGGACTGTTTACATCCTACCTTCTTCAGTGGATCTTTAAAAAGAACCTTTACATGAACCAAAAATCATTTAAAGTCAACTGGTCAATGACATGGCATCAGGCTTCACAAGGAGAGTGTAAAATCTGGTATTCTGAGGAGATGAGATCCCCCATCCTGCTTTTGCTCAGTTAATGGAAAGAGCGTGGATTATCATCTCCAGGTGTTCTTGCTAGCTTTTGTTAACCTGACTTCCCTAATACAAGAGAGGATAATGTGCAAATGACTGTCCCATCCTGCAAGGATACATCTGAAAGCAGTTATTTGCCAAACGGGATGAAATCTGGTTTTCCTACATAAGAGGAAATACGGGGACCTATATTGCTACATATGGCTGCCTCATCCTGTCAGAGCAGAGCAGCCCCACTGCGCTCAAACTGGAAAACCAATCAAACAAAAAAGCCACCACCCAAAATTACAGCAAATGAAAATCACTGACTTTTCCCAAACACAGTGGCTGGCTGGCCAGCTTGCTATAGCAATCTGAAGGCTCATTCATTAAACAAAATTGCGCAAAGCTATCATTCTTGCTTTATGACTATATTGACCAGCAAATGTTACTCTCCTGCCAGTGGAAAAATCTCTCATTTTTCAAGAGAGATTTGAAGTGAGACTAAAGCCGGTTCACTTTTTCCATAGAGCTGTGAAAATGAAACTCTTTGCCAGGTAAGCTGAGGGTACATATTTGTTTGAATAGCTCTACTAAAAATTAAAAAACAAAACAGGCAAACAGGGATGCCTAAATTCATACTTTGACACTTAAATAACCCATCCAGCTTACACGAATGTTTATCCATCTAGCACTTCCCCTCCATGAAACAGAAGTTGTTTCTCTTCACCATTCGGGAAACTGAGATACTTTCATCAGTGCGTGGATATGACTCTGGATACTTGACCTTAGGCACTCAAGTAATTTTCCTTTCAGAGGGGTACAGTGGCATCCCTGGCTGCAGCCTGTGTCATGTTCCTGCTACTGGTTCTCACTAATGCTGTTGATTATGCTAATGCTGTTGGCACCATGCAGTGTTTTCCAGCCTTATTGCTTAACTCCTGCCTGAGGTGACTGCACTCCACCTACATTTAATTTTCTAAGTATCAACTCATTTCCAACCACCTTACAGACAGAACCCTGACTACTGTTGCAGAAGCCAGCAGGAGCCTGGAGGATTTCTGTTTTATGGGAAAGCGATCTGAGATGCGTAGTTTAAAAATGTGCAGCTACGTTCAAAAAAATAAAAGAATGTTATTTTGCATTTTGGTAGAACTCCACATGTCTCAAGAGTATCTTACAAAATGGTCAATATTGTCTGCACCTGTGCCTAATTCATAGCAGACTGGATGGGCATTACAGAATACTAAGAATTTGGCCCTCTGGCACTGAGCAGGAACACAGAGATTAAACAGGCTGCTGAAACAGAAAACCTCCACTTTCTCCTCAGTGTTTCAGGCAGTTTCTTTGACAGCCATAATGCAAAAGTTTATGCTACCATCATTGTCATTGCCTCTCAGAATACTGAGAACATAATTACACCCTTAAAAGCTAACTTATGATAGATGAATCAAAAATTGGCCACTTTTCTACTGTTTTTTTCTTCTTCATCTTGTCAAAGAGAAGGCAAGAAGCAGGTGGAAAATGAGCATGCATTTTATTGCTTCTGTCTCTAATTACAAGAACTGTGTTGTGCAGAGAAAAATCTTTTAACAGAGCAACAAACAAATTCTGTAAGGTGGCATCATGTGTTGATGATACTGCTCCCAGAACTCTTGTCCTCAGTATGAGATTCAAAAACATGGACATGAAGCCTGGTCAAAAGGTAACTGCACTGCTTTAACTCTGCATAAAGCCGAAGGCTCATCTTAGCTTAAAGGCTGTACAGCTCTTTGCCCCCCAGCATATTTTATCCAAAGCACACTATTTATATAGCATGTAGGATGTCAGTATTCATAACAGAAGAGCTCCAGGATTCAGATAGAAGGCTGTTTACTGATTTTGGCAAAGTTTTGTGTGCAATAAAGAGGATGAGCCAAAGAAGAGTAAAAGCCAATAAGAATATTCTAATACTAATTCTTTCAGCTCCAACGACTTTTAATATAGTTTTATGTTGCTCTTTCTTTTCTTTTTTTCTTTTGTCATATGGCCATAGTTAAACAGCTCAGCCTGTGCTTTGGTTTCAAGAGTAAAGACAAATCTTTGGCTTGGCTTTATTTTCAAACTTTGGAAAAAAACAAGAGCAATCTGAATTAAAAATAAAATATCCAATTCCACCCCACTTTCATCTCTGTTTTCAAAAAGAAATAGTTCTCTGAAGAGCAGATAATGCTAAATATGGTGTGAGAGCGAAACATCCCAATGCTATTGAAGAACAGAACATCCACAATCATATTGAAAATTCCAGGCCAAAATTTCTGCTCCTGTAAACTGGAACCATTCCGTTTCACACAGTAGGGATCAGCAGCAGAAAAGTCAATCCCAAAAATATTCAGAACAATTTTAAAGGCTTCTTAGATAATGCATAGTAGCAAAGACTTTTGAACTAGTAAAATGAGAGTTTTAAAGTGTGTCTAAGGATCTTTAATCCTTTACAACCTATGATTACTTTATGTGCTCAGAAGATCATTATTTTAACACCACACAAACAACCTGTGTAAATGGTAGAGGCCTTGCAAAAATACTTCCAAACAAGCTATTGTTCATGAGAGTTAAGAGCAGGTTTCCCAAAGTGTTATTTTTCAAGGGGTTTGTGTGGTATTTCCAGCCCTTTCAGACCTGTTCCAATCTTGTCTCCCCACACAGACATGCACAACTACCTCAAGCCGTATTTATTTTGAAGCTCTCTACAATGAAGAAAGAAAATCCAAAAGACTGGTTTTGGCAGTACTGTTCAACTAAAACAGATTCTAAATATTTAACTTTTACAGACAATGAGTATCACAGGAAAGAGCAATGTTGGCATTCAGTCACCTAATAAGGAAACGTTTTTATTACAGCTTATGTGAAGACAGTTCTGTTATTGTTTCTACATATAATGCATTGTATGCTTTGTGTTTTTTTTAATTTGGGAAAATTAAACGTTGTTTAATGGCTTGACAATAATGCAAAAGGAAGCTCAGTGCATGACGCTCCCAGGAGGTTGTGAGGCTATTGCAATCAGAGCTGTTGCTAATTAAATCTGCCTATTGTTACAAAGCATTTGAGGCCAAACCAATCAACCACTGGCATAATTAATGTAGTCCACAAGGGCCTTTAGTAGTACTTGTTTTCATCAATCATGAGGAACAAATACAGGCTAAAGAAGAGTGGAAAAGCCTGTGTATTTACAAACCTGCTTGCCTTGGGAGGGAGATACTCCTTTGGGAGTATCTACAGTACAGTCCCATGGCAAGTACCCTCGAACACTAGTAATTTAGCCTCATACATGCATGCACATTTTCATAAAGATAACATGCAGGAGAAGACACAGGCTCTCCCTTGCACCAAAGTCAAGGGTATCCTGTTTTGCTTGTGTTCTACATACATATTTAACAATGACACAATGGCAGGTACAGTTTGCAAAATGAAGGGGTGGAATCTTTGAAGTAGTTGCAAGGAAAAAGAGTGTAAATCCAATGTCATGATTTACATGACTGAAACACTGAGACAAACAAACAAAACAAAAGGCATGAAGTCTACATGCAAAATTGAAAAAAAGGGTGCCTTTTCATTTAGAGAAATACCACTATTTCAGTGGGTCAGTACATCTTTTTCTTCACTTCCACCTGCTATACTGCATGTCTGTAAAGCTCTGTATTGTATTCCATAGTCCTGTACTAGACACTATCTCAACCACCTCTCTGATGAAACTTTTTTTTCTGCTTGCATTGATCTGTCCAGACTGTGACAGTCCTCCCCGAAGCAGAGCAGGGTTAGAGCCCTGGAGTTCCTGGCTAGCTGCCCTGAATATAAGCAATGAAACCACGCTGTCTCCCTCCACTAACTGACGTCAGATGTTTTCGCATACGATACTTTGTAGGCTGCTTAAGTCTCCACAATGACATCCTGAGGAAGTGATATTGGCACAAAATATAGTCCAGGACTCTGAGCACTCTTCAGTCAGATCAACAGCATTGACATTATGACACTTGTATTGATTTTTATTTGAAAAAGTCAAATGAACTTCCACAAAACAAGAAGAGCCTTGACTAAGGAAGCATTCTTACTGAGGAAGTGTTCTTAGGATGAATTCTTACTAAGGAAGCATTCTTACTTAGAAAATAACTGAATTAAGCTGAAATTATAATTCACTAGCTTTAGGATCAGACATCTAGTTGCTCCTGCATTTTGGTATCCTTCAGTATCCTGCAGTATGGATACCACAGCTGGACAAGGTATCTCTGAAACGGTCTCTGACATCCTACAAAGATAGGTAAAGACACCTTTCCAAGTTTACTCAATCTAGGAATCAAGCTCTTTCTCCTATTTTTTGCAGTCACTGCTCAACTGGGTGCTCCTAAGAACTCTCAGCTTGGTTTTTGGAGTCACTGTTTTTTCAGAACACACAGGATCTACAGCCTTTATCCCTTGGTTATTCTTCTCATAAAGCCTCCAATTTAAGCCTCTGGCTGTATTAGTTAAAGAGAAGATGGAAGAAAAGAGAGATGAGAAATCAGTGTTACAAGAAATGTTCAGCAGCATTTGAGATTGAACAATGATATCCAGGCAAAAATTGAGAAACAAGAAGTGAAGATCAGCTATTGACAGAAGAGAAAGAAGACTGCAAAGAAAGGACTGGAAACAGAACAGAACAGGGAATTCTCTGTGTGCAACCAGCATTGAGGATGAATAACAGAGATGATAATAACATTGCAGAACGCTCCAATAAAAGCAGGTATGAAATAAAAGATAAATTAAGCTTAAGTATCCTATTCTGATTCACAAACTTTCTAAAGCATATGGGGGATAAAAAGAGCTGAAGCAAGGCATTTTTCATCTAGCCTTGCTGTGGACTTCTTCTATATAGAGGTGTGCTCTATATAGAAACCACACAGGCTCATTTTGACAAGAATATTGAAAAGGTAAGTGCACCCATGACATCCTTAGCACCATGGTTACTTATGTGACATATTCTCTGGCGTGTGAAGCTATTAATGAATATTCAGTGTTTCTGAATATAAATATGCTTCAGTGTGCAAAACACATCATCTGGAGACAATTAAGTTGTACATAAAGGTAATAAAGAGAAAATACTTTATTCAGTCTTCCAGGTGACAATATCAGTGAAGTAGAGGAGCCCTTGTGCTGACTGCACATTCATTAAAGTCAAGAGGAATTCCAGCTATGCAACAGCAGCAGGATTGGGGTGGCCTGTCCTATTGTCACTCATTCAGCAGACTGATCTACTACATACCAGCTACTCTAAGAAATGAGTGTGCACTGTGTTTCCAAGAGAAGCGGTAACACCATCATCCATCCCGTACCAATAATGTCCTCATAAAGAGAAAAATTAAAAGAAAATTAAAATAAACCCTCCTGGCCTGATTCACATCTCTCCTCATAAGTCTCCCAGTGGTATTATCCTTGTAACTGCAGCAGAGTCACTCCTATTTACACTGCCCTGAGTAAAATGAGGCTTCATGCCTGCTGAAACTAAACCATCTCCTCCTACACTCATTTGCTATTATTGTATTGGACTGTTTAGCTAAAGGGATGAATACAGGATGTGTGACTACATTACAAGTCACTGTTTTATACGAAAGATGTTGGTAGGGAAATGGGGAGAAGTGACCTTTCAAACCACTGACATTTATACTGATATTTTTGGCTTCTGCTGTTTCTTTGTTGTGTCAATTCATATGAACTTATAATCACATCCTGAAAATGATCTTAGATTTCTTTTAAAATCTGATTAGAAACTGCAAGAACAATAAAACTGTAAGTCCCTTAAGCTAAGGGACTTATACAGCCAAGCAGGAGAGCAATGAGATTAACAGTTTTCTCATCACCTTCTGGCAGTTTGAGATTATGAATGTATGAAGTTATGAATTAATGGGAGTTTTAGGATAGTCAGAGAGGAAACAAGATCAGAAGTTACTTAAATTTCTGCTCCCCAAACCAGTTAGGCAAGTAAACGAACAGAAATCATCCCTACCTCCTTGCCAGCACATGGATGTTCTGAAAGAGTAAACTGCACCATGACAGTGTGGTTGTGAGCCTCTGCAACTAATCACACCTCTGACTCTTTTAAGAGTCTCCATTGTGTCTGAGTATGAGGATGAATTCACTAAACAACAGGTAAATATAACCATCAGGATCAGTCTTTGTCAGTCCTTCTATCTTTTGGAATTTGCTTTAACACAGTATGAAAATTTGGCTTAATGACTGAGGGAGACACTCAACCCTTCCTATGATTTGAACCTGAACAGATCTTGCAATTCTGAACTCTTTGCATTCTTGCCAAAACTGTATCTCAGATTTTGGAGGCACTAGAAGAGTTAATTTGACTTCATACTCCTCTGCTTCCAAATATCAACGAGTTTGTTGCCCTGATCTAACTGGGTGCATTGGAAAATAATTCAAGGGCATTAAAAGTCACCCATGTTTGAGGAATTTAAGTATTTATAATGCATTCTAGTCCCACAAAAACTGCATCTAATCATTCCTTCAAATAGAGGCCAATAAAAATTTTTTTCATTTTGATAAGTTGTTTTTACTCAAGAACAAAACTGGTAAGTTAAAATATCACTAAGGTCTCACTGGAAAACAATAGTACAAGGTAACTCACTGTTTAAATGGCAAAACCATAATTTTTTTCATAGCTTGTTATGACTGTAATACAGTTGGTTGAAAAATTTTATTTTGACTGTCTGCTGGAAAACCAAGTATTTGAATGAAAAGATGTTCTTCATTCAAAGTGTTTCTTTTTGATAAAAAAAGAGATGAGAACAAAACAGAACCCCTGTACAAGCTGTTGAACTTCACAGAGATACCTACAGGTTTCCTGAGGTGTCTAAGTTTGTAAAGGCATCCAAGATGCCTACAGGTTTCCTGAGGTGTCTGAGTTTATAAAACGGGGAGACCATTATGTCCCACATATACTGTCAGCCTAAGGACCCAGCCCTCAAAACAGGAAGAACTAATGAAGTTTTAAAATTACAGCTCCAACAAGACGTTACAATGAACCATCAAGGTCCTGAGTTTTGAGCCAAAGCAATACATTTATTTGAAGACCTTTTTGTTCTTTGAATTTTTGTCTTGAAGATGCATTTTTTAGATGAAAATGCATATATTTTTTTTTAAAGTTCCCTAGTAAGTCATGTGTTTTCCACAGAACGCTGCATTTTCAACCAGTTGGACATATTAAGCTTTGCCCTCTCTTTTCTCTTGTGTTTTGACCAAGAGAATTTAAGATCTGAAATTTAATTTACAGCCTTAATTGTATTTAAACATAGTTTTATTTGTGGATGAATGCAGATACTTAGCCTGCTGTTTTTAAACTAAAACAGGTATTAAAAATAGCTTAATGAAAAACAGTGGTCTGTCTCTTCAACCACTGCTTCTTCTCCAGTAACAAAGAAATCTAGTGCATTGTGGAAACAATACTTAATGTTATTCCTAGGCAGTAATTCGTAGGCACTGCAGAGAGCAGGGAAACACAGTGTCTAACATTTATGTGGAGCAGTCTGGTTTGAGAGATGACAGAGCATGATGTATAGAGTGCAGCGAAATGTAAAGCAAGCCAGTAATAATACAACAGTTGGGGTATAGATGAGAAGATCTCAAAGTGGGTTTATGTACTTTAGAAACATAGTTTGAGTACAACAAGTTCCCCTGCTCTGATGACCCTTGGTGTGGCTGTGCATGGAAAGGAGACTCTACACTGGAAACTAACAAAAGAATTCAGTACATTGCATTAAGGACAGGGTAGGGTAAAGGATCCATGGATGACAGCATTAACCTGGGACTTTAACAACCCGTAAAAGCAGATGCTGCTGTAAAGAGTCAGACTAATGCAATGGCTTCATTGCGGACATGCGGGCATGGGGGTGAATTCCACCCATCATACAAAAGTCACTGTAGGCATTGAATTTCTCTTGCTTTTGTACCAAATGGAAAACACTAAAATTACTGATGAAGCCTCAAGGAGTTCCTGCATTACGTGGCAATTTTTTACAGAATTAAGGAAAAAGCCAAGAATTTTTTGGAAATAATTAAGCAATGCATGAACTGTATCACTGTTCACTGAAGAGCTGTCAGTCTCCTCAAGAATTTTGTTTGGAGATACATGGCTTGGCAAATAAGAAAGCTGGAAGTCAGAGGTGATAAATCATCCCATTAGAAACCCCTCCAAATTTAAGCAATCATGACTAGCCATAACCTGATCTACCAGGGAACATTACATGGTCCTCCTATGGTCTGTATTTCCTTTAACAACAGTCAGAATTTTTTGTGCAGATCAAGCAGTAGAATTCCACAGCTCACATAATTGGTTTTGGCTTCTTTTTCAAACAAAACTTATTCAATTATTGGAAGGGTAGATAGTTGGTTATTTGACTTATCATGATAGAAGAAAAAACTGCATCTCTGCATGGAACATGGACATTTTCTCCTAACTATCAGGTCATTGGATGATGATGGAAAGTCTGGCAGCTCTTACTGTTTACCCTGTTGGAAGACCTATCTTCTATATACCACCCAACAATCAGAGTACAGCCATAGCCAGATCCAGACTGTCTTGACTGAAAGTTTTATCTATTTCCCAGAAAGATTATGCCATTAGATATGATTCAGTCTAGTAAGTTTCTGGGCATTAACATGACTTACATGATTTTTTGCATTTGTCATTAAAATATAGACCATTAACCTGACATTCCTCTTAGGATTTATAGACCTTATTGATGTTTTTATGATTATGCAATCTCATATCTGGTAAACCCTAGAAAGCCCTGGGTAGGTGGGGGAGTGCATGTCTGAAAACTAAAGGAGAAGAACTTCAAGCAGGACTTTTGTGACATTTACTTGCTGTAGAAAGCAATGTGATATAATTAAAAATGGTCAGGAAAGATTATTATCTTTTGGCATCAAATTTTAACACATGCAGTAAAACAGAAATCATCAGCCTTGCATAAAACAAATTTTTTTTTTCCTCCCCACTGAGCAAAAGAACATCAGCTGGATGTAAAACAGAGCTCTTTTTTTAATGGTTTAGAATGAGAGGATCTTCCCCTATAGTGGGAGGAAAAAGCTGGAAATGTCAGTGCTTGATCTTTTTCAAGGTTTTGAACTAATACGTAAAATTAAAATGAAGATAAATGAAAACCCTTGTGAAAAGGATTATTAAAGATAGGACAGTTCTATAATAAGCATGACCCAGCAGCCTATGAATTAAGAATGAATCATAATATACAAGCAATGTGGGGAGGTCTGGAAAGTTTAATCTTCTTGGACGAGTCTGAAAGAACTGAAAGAAAACAGTAATTTTCCTTTACCAATTTAGGTCAGGCAAGGCAAAGCAAGACAAGGAAAAGAAAGAGGGCCAGAACATGAAGAGTAATTTTGTTCACCAGTGAAGAACATGAAGAGGTTGAAGAGTACTGTTCCCTTTTTTTTGTAACACATAAATCAAGACTAGAATATCATTAAAAATTGCTGCTGAAAAGTAAGACAAAATTCTCTACTAGGAACTAAGTCAACCATTTAGTGATTGGCCCTAATGGTGTGAACATTCAGTAGTTTGTAAGCCATGAGTATTTCAGCTGCCAGAGGGTATCTTGCAAACAATATTCAGAAAGAATTCTACTCTAAAACTATTGCAGTTCTTGGCAGAAAAACAACACATGAAAGAGAAGTAAAGAGAACTACCTCCTACTCTTTAAAATATTTAAAAATATAACAGTTGTGGATATAACAAGTTGTGACAGTGCCTCATGCATCTCCCTCCCCAGCAGTTTCTTCACAATGCTCGGTTTATAGTAAAATACAAATCAGAAATTATAGTTCACTCCAAATAATTAAGTTCCTTCTTGAACTCTTAAAGGGAACATTTAGTGAATCAGCTACAAGAGACAACCCAAAGAGTCTGAGAAGGCCGTACGACTGTTGTTTTGGAAGCTTCCAGTCTTCCTCTGCATGAGTTTTTCTTACTAAACTTCCATGCAATGCTTTTCTCTTTAACTTCCACGCACCACTTTGCTGAGAGAACGGGCCAAACAAAAAATGTTCTACCAGCTCATGTCTTTCAGCACCCACAGATTTTATAAGGCCCAAAAGCCAGATCTGTGGCTAACATAAAACATTTGGACTTGCTGTAGATGTCATGAAATAATGCTAGTGCCTTTTCTTGTTGGGAATTGACTTGCAGATGAGCCCAAGGTAGAAAGTTCACAGTTAAAATGTTTGGACTTGAACTTGTCTAAAATTTGGCAAAAACAGATTGCCCGTCTGTTATGGACTGAGTTCCCATTGACAGAATTCCTGTGTTGACTTAATAGCCTGTTGGCATATTTGAAGACATGTACAATCAATACTTGTGCCTTCTACTTTCCTTTCACGGTTTGAATTGAGGTTTTCAGAGCTCAAGTCAATTCCATTTCACATACTGTGGATTACCAAACCTCTGTGCCACAACATCACAGATTTCCAGTAGGTTGTTGTAACTTTTAGCCCGTGACAGTATCAGTTACTCTAGGCATGACATGCATATATTTCCACAACTTATTACCATGCTTTTGACTTCTCCAGCTAAATGTAGCTAATGACTGCGTTTACAACGCAAGCCTGGGAGTGCAATTCCCATGGTTCAGTGTGGCTCATACCTCACTAATTGTTGGAAAGAAACACTGTCTTTAAGGCTGAAATGAGCTACTAAGAGGCAAAAAAAAAAAAAGCTCCAATTTTTCTGTATCATTCAGTGGTTTGCAATTAATGGACCACTTCTACTCGGGCTCTTTCCCTATGCAAATCTACTTTATGTATTAATTTGAAGTCCATTTCTGAGTGTCCAATACAGGCATAATGTATTAAGAGCAAGTAGGAGTCACCCTCACCTGCCCCTCCTTTAATGCTAAAAAGAAGCAAATTTGAGAATGGAAGATAAGCTAGAGTTCTGCAGGCCAACACAACTTCCTAGGAACCCCTGCTGAAAAAGAGAGGCAACAAACTTTTAAAATACTTTCGTCCCCCTCTTGTCTATTTTCTTTCCTCACTTTATTATGATATCCATTTTGATTTCCTTCTGTTATAACCGGTGTCATATCCCAAATCTTCACATTGTTAAATAAGACTAATTCAAAATACTTCTAGAAAACTTCTAAATATTTTGTAATAAATATGTAAGTGAGAACATGCAACTGGATCTTATTTTTTTCTTGCTTAGCTCACACAACTTCAACTGCACTTAATTTATCTTCAATGAGCACTGAAAGCAACATCTGGAAAATGCAACAATTCACGAGAATAAATAAAAAGTCACTGAGCTGTTACTCAGTTTTCTGTCTCTAGGTTATTGATTTTCCTATGCTTAGAAAGGAATGGCTCTTAGAATTGATGTAATTGGGCAGACACAAAATCTTATATTTGTTTCCTTTGAAAGAAAATGCTATTTTTGGTTTTGGTTTTTTTTCATGCAGTTTTTTTTAACTTTAGGACTGACTTTCGTCAGGATAAGCATAACAGGAAGAAGTTAGTCAGGTTCAGTTTGTAATGAACATGAGCATTGGAGTACGGAACAAGGTTTGTCTTGGTCCTTCATAGGAAGGTGACTTTCAGGGAATGATCAGTGCACGGGGATCCCACTGGAACAGTTGCCTCTGAGAAACAAAATGAAGCAGGCTAACAAGACAGAAACCTCACTGACAACCAACATAGTTTCCATGTGAGAAAAACTCTTATGTACAAATGCTTTGAAGCTGTCAGATGACAAGGCAATAAAAACTGCATTCAGCTCTTAGAATGTCACTCTGTCATATTAATCAGTCTCACTGGCAGACTTTGCCAACAGATTCAGACTATACAGACAGATAAATGTGAGCTGCTATTTTGTACAGATACAGACACATAATTATCACTTTCAATTTCATTACTTTAGTCTATTAAGAAGGTATTCTCAGTAGACATTATACCAACTGTTTTCATTTGCACTTGCAGCCAGTCTATAATACATTGTTGTATGTGAACATCAGTGTTTTCCCAGATGGTGTTTTGAGAATGAAACTCCTGTTGGATCGAACTCTCTGGGACTAATTGACAAAATCTCGCAACAGATTTTTTAAAGTACTGAAAATGATAGTCTGTAGCAAAAAGGCAGCAATAAAACACTACTCCATTGTGTCAGAAAATTAAATAAAAAGCTATGTGTCCCTTTCATGTGCACACAGGTGAACTAAAAAATTATGATGATGATGATTCTACATTACCAGAATATCTGGATACAGTGGTTGAAATTTGGGCACTCTTGAAGTCACTAAAACCATAGTTTGAGGAGAAAATTAATTCTGATTTAGGATTCTTCATTCTGGAGGAAAAATGTCGTAATCACATGATCCACTGCTTTTTGCATAGATGTGTTCAGAATCTTGACAACCTGACCCTCCCTCAGAAGCCTTAATGGCAGACCAGGATTTTCTCTGGGTCGACTCTATTTTATGATGGATTATGTATGGCTTGTCCTCTAGCACCTGCTTAAAGCATATAAGCTTAAAGCATATAAAACCATTTTCTGCAGAAAGCAGAAATCATGAAGCTGGCACAAACACTGCATCACGTGTCTGTGTGATTCAGATGAAATGTGAACTATTGGGTCAACAAAGAAAGGCAACAATTTTTCCTCTTGTCTAATTTGCTGGTCATGCTGGATTATCAACACAACAAACACCAATTTTACGAGCACTTTACAATGCTCACTAAATACACAATCAATAACTATATGATCAATGAACATATAAATCACTAGTGCTAAGAATGCCGTAGTATTAAATTTTTAAGGAAACAGAATACAAGAGTATAATAGTAAGAGACTAGAACTGAACAGTAAATAGGTGAAACTGTAGTGTATTTTAGCCACTAGAACAATATTCAAACATTTTTTTATCTTGAATTACATTATCAGCAGAATCTCCAAGGTCCTTAAGTACCTATGTAAGTATATTACAGGTTATGGATGACTTTTTCTTTCCTGTATTTGCAAAATTAATGAAATTTTACACTAAGTATGGTTTATTTTGTGGTGTACAGATTCTACTGAGTAATTACTGAGTACTTTAAGAACCTTTTTGAAAATTAAAAATATTATCAGCTAAACTCACCCTATTTATTTTTCAGGAAAGTGCTCCCACAACAGACTACTAGAAAATAACAGCTTTTAAGTTCAAGCTAACAAAATGAATTTGAAGCTTCACTGGGCATTGTGAAAAGGATTAAACTACACTTTCTTTGTCTATTTTAAACTCAAAAAATGGCATACAACCTCTGAAAAATGTCACACTTTGTTCCCAAGAATCCCACAGGGATATAAACTGCTGATAGAGCAGATGTAATAAGAAGAACCTAAGAGATTTACAGTCCAATCTGAGCTCTCCTCAGGGGACTGCATTTTCCCTGTTAGGTGATGGGGAAGTATCTGCACTGTCTTCTCCACTCACATTAAAGTTGCACTGAGCCCCAAAGTGACAGTAACTGGCAATTGCTAAGAACATAGTCCAAAATATCCATTTTCTTCGAGGCAAAAAACCTTCTGTCCTCTGGTCTTTACAAAAGCTCTAAAAGAGGAGTACCTGGATTTCCAACTGTTACTGGTGCGGGATTAAGTTCATCTAAAGCACAGACACCTTAATACCAGCTACCGATCTAAACTAGTCACCATGCCTAGTGAGCTCCAGTTACCTTCCAGTCAGCTTCACAGTGCTGGGGGCTGTACAATGAGCTGGGTGGCTCTCCAGGCTCCACTGACTGCACTGATTATAGCACCACAACTACAGCAGGAATTCAGACACTGAGTTCACAGACACACTGCAGTGTAGGCTGCTACATTTTGATGTCTTAATCTGAACCCACGCAGTCCCTTGTTCAATGTTTTCTGTTTATTTGCTACAGCTGTTGGTAAAATTCTTATTTGTGTCAATCTGATATGGCAAATCCACAATATTTTCTGTGAAATGGAGAAAAAAATGAGGAGTGTGGGGGTATTCAAAAAATATTTGCAAATGCACCATGACATATGTATAAAGCATCTCAGCAAAAACTATTTTAGCAATGAGATGAATACTCTATTCAAAGTATGGAAAGAAGAAGCATTTTGAAAACCATCTTCAATGTACAAAAAGAGCTAAAATGAGATGTTTTTACTCAAATAGGCCACTCTAAATAGAGCTATTGTAACATGATCCAATGTTGATGGTATTTTTGCTGGGAGTAAAATTTTGACCTCAAAAACTTATAAGTGAAATACAAATGCCTTAAGTGAACAGCAAAGGCCTATTTCTCTGAGCCAACAAGAAGAATCTACACTAGAAGGCATTATAGAACATGGATATATAATCCACTGATTTCATGCCTTGCATCTGTGAGTCTTGCAAATGACATTACTCCGTGCTAAATTAATTTAGGCTCATTCAATCAAATGAATGCACTGGAGAACTAATATAAACTAGAATTTCCTGAGCCATTATAGCCTATCTTCCAAAAGCTAAAAGTTTATGCTGATTTGACTGGCTAATTGTAACTGGCAGGTCATTTGCAGAATAGTAAAAGCAAACCACTTCATGATGGGTACAACAAATTTAATGTATTCATTTGTGGCCTTAACTCACAAAAACTTTCTCTTAAGAAGATTGATTTCTCAGCTCAAGACAAGTTTCTAGATGACATGTTGACCATGATGTATTAGAACATATATTCAGGTAAAAATTAGAGGGAAAACAAGCAGTACAGACTAAAATAGTAAGCTTTTAAATAGGATATTTGTCCTATGCCTGAGATTTTTAGGGATTTTTTTTTGAGTTATGTTCTTTAGGCAGGGCTAGATGATAGCATTATTTGCACCTCAAGAATTTCTTTGAGAGCACTAGGATTACTATGGAAAAACAAAGGAAAATTTAGCCCCTTATGAATAAATTTGGCTTCATGTTTTGTTTTATAAACAGTTCCTATGCAGAGATAAATTTTCCTCATTTTGCTCAGACAAATACTTTTCAATAAGCTTTCTGGTGTTTGTATGACCAAGTCTGAATCAGAGTTCACTAAGCTAACTGAGTAAAGAAGACATATATATTTATCCTTTATATTGGAGCCTGGAAGTGGGAAGGTGGTTAGTTTACAATCCACTGGATTCGGTGGCAAGATCTTTCCTGTTTTGTACACATAACAGTCCAGAGTTAATTCTCTGTGAATATTCCCAAAAGCCTTGGCATCACTCTGAGAGGTAATAAGGGAAAAATCTTACCTATTTTTCTCAAGACCTTAAAAACCTGCCTACCACAATCGGTGAGGGCACTGTTTTTAGCACCTGGAATCACCTCGGTTGAATATGCCAATCTGGCACATCAGATATAGCTACGATTTAAAGCAAGGTTGGCTACACAGTGCCTCCTGACGTACTTCTGCTAGCCTGGGTATGGCACTGCAGTCGTGAGCAAGTCCTGTTGTTAGCAAATCTAACACGATCGTGCTTTTTATGATTGGCTAGCAATCACAAGACATGTAAACTATGCTTCTGGTTCCTCTTCTCTTGTAAATATGTCTTTAAAGAGACGGAAAGTTACCAGTTCCCAGAAATAAACCCACCTTTTTTGTTTTGTCTGTGTGTGCATGTGTGTGTGTTGGAGCTTTGGCTGCCAGCAGCTACACTGCAAGCTCAAGAAGTCTTGCTGCAGTCTCTAGCACTGTAAAAATTAAACAAACACTCCTAAAAGTGACAAATTTCTATACACATATTTTATGCAACAGAAGTCCCAAAGGAATTAATTCTGGTTTTGCCTACACTGACTAAAGAAATGACAGATTAAATCTCCAGCATGAGAAGTATTTGCTTCAAACTCTCGTCTACACTGTTTGAGTTCCTTCCCTTAAGTGCTTACTGGAGAATCGAGAAAAAAATATTAAGAATTATTCCACTGATGTTAAAAATAGCTTGTATAAAGGAATCTTTAAACCTTTTAGTGTCTTGCTTTCTTTCTTATGATGATTGTTTGTCTTTTCTAAATCCTTTTGGGCCTCAATTCAGTAAAATACTTAAGCACAGTACTTAATGTAAAGCATAACCTCGATTTCTACTGGATTTGAAGCATGGTTTGGGGTGATTTACTGAATCATAGCCTGCATCATTAATGTTTCCTCTCAAACTCAACATTTTTCCAGAGAAATAGAAACCAGGAAGATTCTCTAAAGTTTATCCCACTGAAAGGAAGGAACAATGAGAAAGGCATCAAAATTTATAATCCACAAAAGCACTGAATTTATCTGAATACTACAGAGACTTCAGTCTTAGGACATTCACCTGACATTCCTAGTCCAGGTTTGAAAAGCTCAATTCTAAACAGTGATGAAAATAAGTAAAGCCAGAATTCCACAATTATTTTTAAAAAGCAGCATAATTAATTCACAGCAATCTGTTGATCAGTTTGTAAACAACAAGTGACTGATGTAGCAAAAAGCAGGTAACACTGTCTTTGCAGTTCCTGCTGACAGCTGGCTTCTGATGGGACTTTGCTTCCTTTCAGGATTGCCTCCTAAGATTTACCACCGGATGAATGTAACTGACACTGTTATTTTACAAGCGCCTTCTTGCTACATATCACCCAAAAAAATTCAGATAACAAAGAGGAAGAGAATTAAAAAGCATGTAAAAAATAAATGCATAACCCACTAACAGACGCAAATAGATGTGAGCCAGAGACTTTACTGGACTAGTATCATTTTAGCCAGCTAAAGTCTGGCCAAAAATACTGCTCTATAAAAGGAACATATGATGCATAAGCTTAGTAAATCATCACCACGCAAATCATTAAGGCACTATCATACAACAAGAGTGGAAGCATGATGATTATTAAAATGGTTCATGCATATCTTCACAGGACCTTTGCAAAGTAAGGACAACCTAAGTTTCTTACCTGAGCTTTTATTGGTTTTGTTCTGTCTACTCTTTACTTGCTCAGTCCATAATGTAGGATAACGAGAAGCTATATCTAGAAAAAACAAAAGGCAACAGAAAATACTTTATAGATGTTAACATTTTTAAAAGCTACTAGCAACTGAATAGCAAGTGGCTAGTTTTAAAGAAACATGGATCTAAAAAAAAAAAGGCACACTGGTTTATATTAGGGCCATTAAAACCATTATTCATGCAAAGGCATGAATAGTCCTTTCCTTATCCTATTTGTACAGAAGATTGAAAGAAATACTTTTAGACTAAAATCGTGTTTAATTAGAATAAAAATCTCCTAGTCTGGACCCAAAACATGTAATGGCTGCAGATTAGATGCTGCAAGATGAGCAGTGAGTGATAAGGCAGCCACAACATAGGACTATTATTGCTTATTTAATGAGCAATTAATTTCTCCAGCGGCAAATAAGCCTCACAAAACATCAGCCTTAACAATGATATTACTAGTCATTATGCTGAGGATAGAATTTACCTTTTGACTTGTTTATTTGAACATAGAGTTTTAATCTGCACTTTTGCTCAAGTTTAAAACCTGTGTCTGCCCTCAGTAGTGACAATTAAAATTGCTCATGCTGGTCTCCACAGGTACAGCATCATCTCAAGATTATCACACAAAAGTCACTGCCTGTAAGACTCTATTGTGTTCACTGTCTTTGTTGTTCCTAAAAAAAGTACAGATGCTTGCAATTTCTTGCAACCGCCCCAGAAATTGTAGATACTCTTAAGATAGCATTTGATGTTGTGGAATACAGTCCATAGCTCCACAGTTGAATATCACACTGTTAAATTTGCTCACCTTCTTCATCACCTTGAGGCTGAGTCTCCAGCGCGGGAGCTGAGGCATCATCTGAATTCAGAATGGAAAAGATTTGCAAGGAGACTACAATTATGAGAGTAAGCTAAATAAGTGTACATACATGATTGAAAAGAATGATTTGCACATAGCCCCGGCCAGTAAATGACAATTTAAACATTCTTTATAAGCACTACACAGCATAGATATATTACATATACAGACAACATTTTATAAATGGATGGGGTTTGAGGTTATGGACGATGAATTTATTGCACGGTCTTTGGTGATGCATGAAGTGATCAAGTTGCTCTCTGGAGTGTAATTCTTCACTTCTAATGCTGCACATTGATACCTAGATATTATAACTGAAAAATCAGCATTCCTAAAGAAATAATTAGATAAATGTATGGAAGAAGTGAGACCTGTGAAAGCAAAAACAGTCTGGAGAGAATGAGCGGCTGCAGACACCTTAAAATCAAAAGTTTTTTCATCACAGCAAGATCTATATAAGAATCAAGTTAATTTTAGAAGTAAGATTTACAGATTGTATAACCAGAATATCGTTTGCACAACTGTTATCCTCTGGTCAGCATTCTCCATCCACCCACTACCAACCATTACTGCAAGAAAAGAGGAAGGGAAAATTACAGAAATGACAAGAAGATGTGAGTCATTTTAGGTTCAGTAAAACTCAGTAGACATGGTGCTGGAAAAGAAAAATTGAACATAAAAAACTATTTAAATCAGTTTTCGCTAAAAAGAAACGTACTAAAGACCCATCTTTACTTTATTATGGTTTTTATTTAAAACTATTGCAGATGTGGGGTAAATATGACTCAGGAGGCCATGCTAGTACATATTTTCCAGTCATTGCTGTTTCCTGTGGCATGGAGCTAACTCCAAGACCAAGGTCTACTGCAGTAAACAGCATCTTCCATGCAAAGGTTTTATTACTATTTCTTGCAGTTTCACAATTGCATCTCGGACTAAAATAGTTTCCAGATTGTTTTCCCGGGATTTTCATGGAAGACAGAATCAAAGGTAACTGAGAAACTGCTTCTGGCATGTAGCCTTACCTGGGTGACAGTGAGCAGCAGCTTTTAGGCTAACACACTATCTCTTTCCTTTTCTTCTTGCTACTGCAATTCAGAAGAGCCTCCTGTTCTCTTTCTTGTCACCATCACTGTTTGGGTTTTTTTTAAGTCTGAGTTGTCTTTAAATCATGCAGAGGATTTGGGGTCACTCTGACCTTTGCCTCTAAAGGTCACAGTCTAGGTCACAGCAAATACAGATACCAAGTAGATATTGATAGCAGATAAACCAAAATTTCCAGCCATCGAATAGTGACCTCTATGCTTTTCACAAACCCAAAGCAGCAGCAACGGGAATGTATTTTCAATGCAAAATTATCTAACCAAGGCGTAAGGAGATTTCTTTTAAGAGTGCTCATACTTCATGTCCACACAAAGGCAGGATTCCTTTCTCCAATGCTATGAAAGACTGTCACTCATTAGTTTTGCTGGCATTTCTGTGGTGTCCTCTGGGTGGTAGAATAAGACCAATGATTAATTTCAGAGAGGCCATCAAGTATCCTAGTGTACTGAAAATCAAGACATATATTTAAATCATCCATCAGTATGTGATTCAGAAAACCCAGAATTTTAGAAGGTAACTTACAGTAGGCAGATATTACCAAGAGCCAAGCCAGAAACTTGGCATTTAAATGACACTTTTCTAATCATCTTTTGGTACACAATTTCAGTTTGTGACACAGTTAATCCTCTGTAATTACCTGAATTTCAGCATAATGCTGCAACTTCAGTAATAATCACCCCAATCAAAATTAGCGTCCTGAACTTTGTTCAAGCAGCATTTAGAACAATTTTGGTGGTGGTGGTGTTGTTGTAATACGACATGTGTTTAATGATTGATATTAATTAGATATCTCACAGACTAATTGCACAGTTCTTCCTGACTGGCACATGCATACCAGTCCATATATGTGTATATTTAAATACAAACCTATTTCAGTTCTGTTTGCTGTCAGAGTTCAGTTACCAAAAACACAGTCCTGCAGACAGCTAAAAATCAGAAAAAAGGGATGTGATCCCAACTCTGACACCTGTGCATTTCAGAGTCCAAATATTTTCCTTGGATAGAGGAGAGAACTGTGGGGCCAGAGAACATACTTAAGGGAATATCGTTTAAGCTTCATTTCTGTTCAGTTTAATGTTTAAATTTACAAACATGCAAACAAAGCTCCTGATCTCCAATATCTGCAGCTGGAAATTTTCTTTCAGTATTGGAATACCCAGAGAAAGCAAGGTGCACAACTACAACAGATATGGCTCACCAGCTCCCTGTCTATGAGACATCTTGGAAGGGGAGACTGTCTCAAGTCTATGCTGTCTCTTGAGTAGAGTCCTCAAGACCACACCCTGAAGGTCTGAAGCACATCCTCTAGAGCACTGAGAAGAACACTGTGAACCAGCCTAAGCTTGCTAGGCTATAATATGGGCAGATACTCCTGGTTAGTCCACAGGAACATGCAGAGGAAAGAGGAGCAGAGTGTGTTATGGTTGTTTCATGAAATACAATTGTGCCCTTGCAAGCTGAGCTACAAAATATGTTTTACTACACTGGCTGTGAAGCTGAAGCACAGCTCCTTAACTCAGACAGACGTATGATCCTGGTCCCTACTGTGTGACAGTCTCTAAAGAATTTGGGATGTCTCTGACAACATTACTTTATTTAAAGCATAAGGCAGTGATCTGGAAGAAGGGTGAGGAAAGGAAGACAGCAGCATCTGGGAAGAAGCAGGGACCACTTGGGAACCAGGTCAGAAGCTTTTCATGCTGCAGGCTTGTGCTGGAGAATAAAACCAGGGCATGAATAAAATGCAGTTATGTCACTTGAGACACAAATATACGTGGTAAGAAAGGAGATTTGATAAACTGTGTTCATTTCCTTGTTCTATGACTGCTCATTCAGGGTTCAGCAGCTCAGCTGCCACAGCCACAAACAAAAATAAAGGATTCCAGACAAGTTTTATATATGGGATAGTTTGCTCAGTTAAAAGCTGAAAATGAAAGTCCAGACCTGAAGCAAATGGGCAACCTAAGGTTAGTGGAACCCACAATTTGTCTGGAAATACATGAAGGAACAATTTTTACAGTACTTTGTAATTATTAGCCTTAAAGAAGTACTGATTCTCTTAGCCTAACAGAACTATAGTTTATTTAAATGTTAGTTTATTGCAATACTGCAAAAGCTCCTGTAAAAAAAAAATTCAATTATATTTACAGTGCTCCAAACAGACAGGCATTAACATTAGAATAAAAACTAGTAACTTCTTTAAAATTTATTTATGCAGTGTAACTGACAGAAATATTCAGTATGTTTTTTCCAGCTGAATCTAAAATTCTTTAAAGTGTTTGGAGAGTGTAAGGTTTAGTTTTGTTTAGAGCATAGACATCTCACTCATTTAAATCTACCGGCTATGTTGTATTCACATCAGATTTTGTCCTGCCAAAAAGATATACATCATGATCTGTATCAAACAACAACAATCTTCTGGCCACAAATATAAGCCATCAGATAAATTAATCACAATATAAAGCAAAGTGCTGGGTCCAAGATGACTCAAGCACTGACTTCTATGGAAATAAAGTGAGAACTCCAGTTCCCAAGATTTTGGGACTGCAGAATGCTGTCTTTATCAAATAGACAGAATAATCTGTCCTCCAGAAAAAGCAAAAAGTATGGGAAAATATTTCAGAGTATAGATTTGGGAAGGAAAGTTCTCTTCCAAACAGCATTGAATTGCAAAGTCTGTAGGACTGAGACTAGAAAAAAATAGTCTATGCATACATACATATATATAAATACATGCATACATATATATATGTTTATAATTTACTGAATGTCTACAATGCAAACATAAAATAAATAACATGTATGCATGCATTTATATTACATATGCAGCTATAATACAACACAAATTTATATTGATAATTTAAATATATGGAAAACCACAGTAGTGTCTCCCACAGCTATTTTAGCTTCTATTTAAAGGCCAGCTAAGATATTTACCTGTTTTGCCTGCACCTTCTCGTTGTGGCAGCTTCTCACTCACTGAACCTGCAATTGGAAAAAGGAATTAACCAGAAAAATACTATTTTCACTTCTAATATGCTATCTAAGAAATACAGTTCAGCTTTAATTTTTGTATATTACAGCAATAAGTATCAGCAAATTCTTCCTTTGCAAACCGAAGGTTTTAGCTTTGCCTGACTTCCGCATTCCGCATTCCCTGTGCAATCCATACACTGTCAGACTGCACTGACAGTGGATCCAGGACCTGAGGAAGAGGTAGCATTAAACACTACACAGACACGAGTGCAAGGACATGCTCACGTGATGCAGGATAACTCTGCCCCTGCCCCACTGCCCCAGCAAGGACAGGTTTGGCAGGAAGGAGCATCACTCCCTTGTGCTCCCTCGTACAGGGCAGTTCCCTCCCTCTACTCAGTCTTGCCCTCACACCTCAGCTGCTCTGAGAGGCTTTTTCAGCCTCCAGCCCAGGCCTGGCTCAGATTAAAAACTGTCCCTTTCTGCTTTAAAGGCTTCACACAAAGCCATGTGGAAACCCTGTGCTGGTGTGGGAAAGGGATTGTGTGCTGGGGGGGCAGGGGGGACAGGAACACAGAGCCTTATTCTGAGCCTGAGCTGGGCTCAGGACATGTCCCCAGAGCTCTGTCCCTTGGGAGAGGAGACAGCAGAGGTGAGAAGGGAGTCAAGGAGATTACAAGAGATGGGTTTTAACAGCTTATTCTTCCAGCCTGGATTCCAACCCAACCCAGAATCCAGCCTTGCTTTCAAGCCATCAAGAAATGGAGAATCCACTAGTTTTCATAGTAGTTTTTCAAGGAGGCAATTGTCCTTAGGGTATAAAAGAGAAATCCCTCCTTATTTCTTGCTTATGTGTCATTACATCCATTTTTATGATTCTAAGTACTAGCCACTTTTTAACAATTTATCTGTCTCTGTTGCATTAAAAATCACCTTTAAATGTGGTATTTTTCTCTCTCAAGAGCCACATAGAGTGATCAAAATTTAAAAACATGACATCTTTCAAGTCTTACCACATAGTCTCTTCTTACATACACCTGCTATAATGAAAAAAAACAACCAAAAATACAAATCTGACAGATGCTTGTGTGTGTGTGAAATAATTTAGCTGCCTTAATTTCCTTAATTTATTTCCCCCTGGAATAAATACTTTCACTGTGTTTAAAACACACTTAAGAAAACCCAAACCTTGCAGCACAATAATTGTGTTCTAAAAGGACAATTTAAATAAGAGAACCCACTAAATCACAGGCCTTGTTTACCACACTGAACTGATGGTTACCTCAGCAGGAAGTTTAGACAAGGAGTCTGCCAGAGGGAAGATGCCTAAAATTACAAATCAGCCCTGCTGATTTTAAAGCCTTCATAAGAGAGTACATGGCAATGCATGTAACCTAATCAGTAACCTACTGATGGATTCAGTTCTTAATACAGCTTTATAAATCCATATTACAGCTTTATATATTCATATTTAAAATATTCTTACTTAGACTTGTTTCCTTCTATGGCGATACTGTATTTTACTGTACTTTTACTATATTATGTTTGAGTCACCACTCAATAAACTTAGTGATGCATCAATATTAATTCAGGCAGGAAAAATAAAGTTGCTATCATTATAGGAATTATATCCAAGGGTGTTTGGGATAGCTTGCTCTAAATGGACTCCAGTACCAACCCATGTTGTTCACTCTTAAGAGGAGGAGGTATTTTATTTATGCTGAAGCCAGAAGATCTGAGCTTTTGGTGCTTGGCTTGCATTTGATAAAAGGCTCAGCTTGAACTCAAATAAGATGTTCCAATGGTCAGAAGTACTACATACAAAATTACAGGTTTTCCTAATTGCACTAAATACCAGTGATCCAATCTTTCCTCAAATTTCATCCAGTTACTATTAACTCTGTAGTTTCTGAATTTCATTTTGATGCACAGGCTTATAATTATAATTTTCTTGCAAATCCAGATATTTTAGGCCTGACTCTCAGTCACACAAGCATTTTAAACAGATTTTTCATTTGTGAGTAGAAATGATGTCTCAGCAGGGGGAATGTGTGTGATGAACTGCCACTGATACCCACTTCGCTCCAGTTTGGCACCAGCATTGCCTCTCTATGTACATTCACACTATTATCATAAATTGAATTCAGTTTATACATAAGTGATTTAACACATTGTTGAAATTTATATAATATTCTGCTTAAACAAAAAGCAGAAAAATCTTTCCAGATGCATTCACATTACTTAATCTATATGAGAAATGGTGAGAGTGACTAAAGTCAGGGACAATTGAATTTGATTTTTTTACCCTAAATTTTCATGAAAAATTAATGGATGGAGGAAGAGAGTGACACTTACTAGTACTAAAAACTAACTTTATCATACTGAATTTAATTTCAGTAAGAAATTAGATTAATTCTATGAAAACTGGGCTTACTAGGCTAACATTAATTTTTTTAATAGTCTTAGGAAGTCAACAAAAATATTCACAGAATTTCGTGTAAAGGAAAACCTGTGCCCTTCATACATTTCCACCTGAAATTTTCAATTTATGCAGCAGAAACTTTTCTTGTGTTCTCCAAATTCGAGGAAAGGAGTTATTGAGTTTGTATCTTTTTTCTACCATTTTCTGAGTATATTTAAGGTAGAAGCACTTCTGGCTTAAATGGTGATAGGAAATTGCATTTGCAAGTTTTTAGGAAATTGTGTCTTCAATATCAAGATGAATCCCCACATTCTCAGCTAGGCAAGAAACAAAACCAGCAACTTATAACTTATCTAAAAGTGGGGCAATGCAATTGGCTTCCAAGTTTTCAGTACATTGTAAGCAACCAAATCACCACATAAATAAATATCCTTATGGAATGATGGAGGACAAGGAGGGATATTAGGTTCAGCAGCATTACTTTAACAGGAAGAATTTAGTACCATTCAAGCTTGTACACTTGCTTAGCCATCTATCTATTTATGATTCTGATGAACATTTTTTTTTTTAAGGCAGACATATTCATGTCTTACTTTATTGCAAACCCCACAATTCCATCCAATTTCACTCTAACAGCATCTGAGGCACAATAAATCTTCCAAGGGAATGTGATGTGAGTTTTGTGGTTTGTGATTTTAGCATATCCATTTTCTATAGTTATGATCATATGGGACTGGGCTTTAAAAGAGGAGGTGAAAGTCTATTATTATCTAGTTTAGATAATGACTTCTAAAAGAAATATCAAATAATATTTGATATGTAATCAGTGAATGCAGATATCATGGAAGGTAAGCTCCCCCTGCTATTCCTGTCTCACCTATGGATGTGTCTGACTATGTATGTATAGGCAAAGTACTGTGTATGAGGACAAAATATCTTGATGATTCAAGGATGGATATTTTTCTCCAGCTAACAAAAACAATTTAATGTAAACTTTAAAATTTCATTGCCTTCCCAAATATATTTTTTCCATCATATTATCTGATCACAATACTATGCTGGAAGAGTTCTGAGTTTCTAAAGGTACTTGCACTTTGGCCATAAAGGATGATCATGCCATCTTAATCAAAAGGTAGCAAAACTACTTCACAGGAGAATAAAACATGTCTCCATACCTCTGCAATCTCACTGGCAGGAGCCCAGCATATTCAATAGGGCATAAACCCCCTACCATAGGCAAACACTGTATTTTCCAATGATAATTTAACACCTGCTTGTCAACTTCTGCCCCATTTCTCAGGACTCCCTGCCTATGGAATATTTCTGGAGTTCCCTGAAGTGCTGATAACAGAGATGGAGAGTTGTAAAAATGTCTTTTTTTTATGTCTGGTGTTCTTTAGTGAAAGTACTGGGAGACATTCATCATTTTTAAGGAGCTTTCTTTTTAATGCCGTCATGGGAATGTGTTTGATTTACTGTCCCTCTCACCATTGCTCCTGAAATAGTGAAGACTATTTTCACAGAGTGGAACAGCATTTTGAGATTTATCATGTGTGTCTTAGCAGTACCAAATGTTGATGTGGGAAAAACTGAAAAGGATGGAAGAAGAGCCTCTTTCAGGTAAAGATATAGTAATTAAAGAAAAGGTTTACATAAAACAGTTGGAAAGCCCTGCATATTTTAATGCTGCTCATGACCTTCATCGTTCCACATCTGACGTCTCTAGCACAAAAGGCCCCTTAAATAAGAGCAACAAGAATAACTCAATGAGCCAAAAATGGCTCAGGCAGCTATTGTTGATGCATAAAAAATATACATGGGACACTTTTACATTTATAATTGGGACCTGAGATAACTTCAGGAAACACCATGTTATTCAGCTAACCAACATTAACAGTTAGGGAAATGTAGAGGTTGTCATGCATATCCAGTATCACACAGTAAATGGGAAGCATGGATAAGGGCTGGAATTGGTAAACCAAACTCCTAACTGCCCATCCTAAATTCTGTTCCATATTTCCTCTATTAAAATTCAAGTTCTTCCAGACTGCCATGTTCTTCTTTCTTATTTCTGGGCATTCACCAAAGGTAGTTCCACTGGGAGAAAATGAAAGGCAAGAAATTATCCCATAATTTCAAAATAGCACAGTTGATTAAACATGTATTTGAACCTTATCTGAGGCTGCTGAAGAACTAACCTAGAACTGAAAATAAACTGAACATTTTCATTAAAACAAGAAATTTTCATACATTCCATGGTAGCACATTACTTATAAGAAAATCATTACAAAAGCATCTTGATTGTCTGTACACATTTTCCTCTAAAGGAAAAATGTGGCAAAAGTGACCTTGGGAGAAAAACATATGCTACAGGCAAACTGAGAAATCTGCATAAATATCTTTGAAATACCTATAGCATCCAGCCTACAGAATACACAGAAGCAAGTCAAAATAAAGAAACATGCTGGTGTCAGGTTGCCACCATTGCAGGAGATCTGCCTGCATATCAAAAATAGCAAGGCAATTCCTGCATCAAGGCTAGGAAGACAGAGTGTATTGGACTCACAAGGGACAACAGTATTGGCAGAAATGGCCTCTCTGTAACACTAGTTAAAACAGGAGTACATCTACACAACTTCAGCTGACCCACTAAAGTTTTGATTATAATTCCTGTGCATAGTCCTACCAAATAAAAAAGGTACAAAATCAATAGTGATCCAGAAAACACCAACAGTCTTGCGAGGAAAAAAAAAAAACAACTCCATTATCCTAAACAGATGGCAATTTTGAGTATATACTGGGAAATGGGAGAAGAGTGCAGTTGTGCATCAGACTTTCATTTAGCAATATACAAACTAAGATTTTTGCCTTATTATACCCCATAACTTTCTGAGAAAATCTGTAGCTGTCTTCTCTGTTGAATGAGAAAATTTCTCCAGATCTCTCAAAACTGAGTCCTTAGCCAATACCACTGCAAAATCCCCTAGCATTTCAAGTCTTACTTCCAAAGTCTGCTGTAGCTGGACTTCTTTCCTGAGGGACAAAGGAGAAGTGGTGAACAGTAAAACATGAGAACACTGATACAAGCAGGGGACACAATGTGCAGAGATAATCCCACAGGGTCTCATAACAACTGAAAAATTACCCACAACCTTTCCATGGATCAAAATCAGACTCTGCATACTCACCTGTGCCCTGGAGCAGTTCATTTATCTCTGAGCTACTAAATTCAAGTGCTACTATGACCTTCATCTTAGCATTTCTGTGAAAATAACTTCCCTTCCCACCCCTCCAAAAATGAGCTGAAGCAGTCTGGCACATCTGCTAGGCACATGCATATACCTTTGAGAGAAACTAGGGTTAGGTTCCTGTAGAGATATAGAATAATTCTCATATTAATTAATTGATTAGCTGGGAACTACACTGCAGCTGCTCCTCAATAATACCAGTACAAATACAAAAAGTGAAAATGTAGCAAGTAATTCAACAACATTTTGAGCCAAAATAGTGTCGTATGTTATGAGACATCTGACAATCAGTTCAAGAATTTACTGAACTTTCAGCATCAGCATAACCCCTTTTTCGTTGATGTCAGTGAAAGGCAGGGAGGAACCTAAAAATGGATTTTGCAGGAAAGAAGCTAAAGTGCACTCTCAGAGAAGCCCTGGCCATGGATGTAAAAACATCTCTACTCAAAATTACACTGAAGCATGAAAGTGCTGTCCTAGCCATAGCATCATAGAACCACAGAATGGTTTGCAAGGGAGTTTAAAGTTCATCTCATTCCAAACCCCCTGCTATGGGCAGGGATGCCTTCCACTAGACCAGGTTGCTCAGAGCCCCATCCAACCTGGCCTTGAACATTTCCAGGGATGGTGCATCCACAGTTAAAGAAGACACATCCATGTGTCTTCTGAAGATGCAAATCAGTAATAAATGATAATTACACTAAAATGAAAATGAGCGCACATTTTCCTCTATTTTAAGGTTTCTGAGTATTTTATATTATTTTTCACAACTGAGCCTTGTTTCACAGTGACTTTTCCAAATGGATTAAAAGGAATTTCTGAAGAGTGTTATTTCTGGATAAAGTTCACCTACAGGCAAGATGACTGAAATATTCTGCAAGTCATTTTAACTAGAAAGACCTTAAAAATAAAAATAACTTTCTGTAAACTTTGCTGAAACTTTCTCAATGGTCTCTTCCTTCCTCCATCTATTTATTAAAAATATCAGTGTTGTTCTTGAATGATTGAGGTAGATCAGGACAGGTAAATTTCCTGATCCACTTTCTTTTTCAGCTTCGTTCATGTTACAGGATTGGCTTTTTAAAGCTATTTCTCCCATTTTGTGACAGAGAATGGTGCTGCAGCACAAATAGTTATGCAATAGATAAAGTGTGCAAATACTCGTAGAGCTATTTCTGTGCAATTCTCTCAACCTCAAGGGGCGTAAACAGCAATTCTGACAACTGTTCATACACTTGGGATTTATACTTATCATCAGTGTTAATGAAATAGGGTCAGAAGCAAATCCCTAAAAAACAGAACCTGTTAATTGTCCTGATGAAAGACAAAAGGCAGCATGTGAAGCAGGGAGTTTGATTTGCTAGTTAATTTCTGCAGGCAATTTTTTCATTTCGCTCTTAATGCTTTTTTTTTATTCTTATTTCTCCTCTGGATTTGGTCATTCATGGAATGTGCTGTGGGAGTTCTTTCACTGGGCTATGTTACAAATGGGCATTCCCACTAGGTTTTTCCTGTACTCTAAATATTTGAATTATCAAAAAAGGCAAATCCTTCCGAAATGTTTTTGCAATGAGTTTATGTGCAAGAGAGTTTACAACATGAAGTGCTATATCAGCAATTCAGTCACCTGGTTTCATATATGGACACATAAATATGGTATAAATAGCCACTGCACAAACCCTTCAATAGCTAGATTAATGTACAAATAAAGTAGATGGATCCTAGAATCACAGGAAGGCTTAAGGTGGCAGTGACCTCAGACTTCATGCACAGCTACATGAAAAGCTAGACCAACTTTCTCAGAGGCTCCTCCAGTTGAATTTTACCAAACCCCAAGGATGGCGCATCCACAGCTCCCACCACCACCTGTCTCTGGGCTGAACCACTCTTCCAATGAAAACTTCTTTTGCTTAAGTCTAATCAGATGCCACAGATGAACTCTGCTGTTCATGACACACTGTCATACAACCTAGCCAGCCAAACAAGATTTACCTGGGCAGCGGGGAGTTTTGTGGGCCACAGCAGTACCACTGATAGGACGACCATTGGGAGTGACACACCAGCAGTATCCAGTGTAACTGTGGCACTGAACCTGTCAGAAACAACAAGAACCATGTACAGCTTGTCAGACATATGCCTGTTATCCCACAGCATTTATGACACATGAGCACAAAAGGCTTATCCAGCCAACTATACTGACAACACCTAGAACAATAAACCACAATGGACCCATCTCAGTCCTATATACGATTTTTTAGCATAGAGAATATTTCAAGCCAAGTGTGGTAGGTCCTTCAGAATCAAATGGAAGAGAAAACTATTGAAATATGTGGTTGTTTACACCCTGTCTTAGATGAGTGAGGTGCAGGTGTTACAAAAACCTCACAAGGAAGTTCCTCAAGGGACACATAAACTGTTCTTGAACCAAGCAATCCTGAGTTTTTTCCACATAGAGAACATATTGTTCCACCCACTGAAGGAGCAGGACAGAGTGCTTCTGCCAGCATTATTCATATCCCAAGCTGTCAGAAAGGAAACTCTTGGAATTCCACTTAGAAATCAATTTCATTATATTTTCTAAGGGCCAATATCACTTCCCTCGTCATGCTTAAAAAGAGAAAGATTGTCTTCTGCACAACTCCACAACTGAAATGCTGTACAGAGGTGGCAGAAGGTGATCATGACTGGAATATGTACCTCAGGATAAGCTTCTAACTGTGTTCCTTCTGAATTCCGTGATCTAAGTAAATTAGTCTCAGACCACATGCTTGTGAAGAATTTCAGCAGAGAATACAGAAGGTTTTTGTATGATTCATGCTTTAGCACTTAAGATATGGACTCCAGTCACAAGATTTCTGGTTCAAATCAGGAACAGATCACAAATTCCAAGCATTTTACCATCTGATGAGTATTTAGGGGTCTACAAGAGTGACTCAGCTGCCTGATCCTAGAAGAACAGGGAGTGTATTACACCAACAGTGGTAATGTTTGGCTCCTTTGCTGGCCAACTGCGAAAAAGAGAACAAGGACTCCATACATAACACAGATTTTCCTTCCATCTATTTGATGTGTTGGCACAAATGACATTTAATTTTGGAGTTACATTTCCCTTCATTACATTTGTCTCCTCTTCACCCTTTTCAAACACACATACTCTGACTTTCCAGTCATGCAAGACTCTGAATGAAAAATTTTCAACCTGACTATATGTGCCGTCATCATTGCATTCTGGGATAAACACTTGTTGAAATTCTTTGCGAGCTTGTTCTTGGGTGTACTTCCTCTCAGCCACACATCTGGAAACATCTAGAGAAAGGGAAAAGATAAGTCAGCTGGATGGTGCTGTACAAAGAAAAGATAGGTGATCATCTATACTATGAAAAAGACAGCTCTGAGAGTCACGTAAAGAGAAACAGAATTTTAATAATTGAAAATGTACGATCAACTTGCATTAATTTTAGGGAAGAAAACCAATGCAAGACAATAATTTCTGGACAATAAACCATAACTGGGAAACGAAATGGAGAGATTCCTGGAGAAATAACCTTTCTGTTCCAAATGCTACCAAAGAGCAGAAGCCCAAAAAGGGCTTTTCCTCTCAATTTAACACAGCAATAGCTGCCACACTGCACCCCACAATATTCTTTCAGAGCTGGTGGCAGTGACAGCTTTCTAATGCTTCAGGAAAGGCAAAGGAGGCAGCAGGAGAACAGCTGCCTTGTACTTCCTACTTACTGCAGTTAGGCAGCAACTTCAGCTGAGACTACAGAGGTCCCCACTAGGCTGATAAAATAAAATGAAATATATTGTACAGTGCACGGACTTATTGGAAAAGTGATTCTATAACAATTTTGGACATGAATGATTCATATTATGCTAAAATTTAATATGACAGTTTATGATTTAAGCATGGCACATCAAGTCTCCCCCATGGTTCTTTTTTGTCCACTGTGAGGTTTCTTGCACCATCTCCTTTGTTACTTGGCACTGGTCTCCATCCAAGACAAGTTAGCAAACCAGCCAGCTTTAATTGAGTGGAGTTTCTATTGTCTAATAAACTATATTGTCTACTACATATGCTTCATTTCAGTTAGGCAGCCAAGGGCTGAAAAAAGACACATAACATAAGCTGTTTTGCCTTTTACACTACAAATTTTAGCATGTTGCTGATGCAGAATCAGAACTTCAGAATCTGCTTAAGCTAAGCAATTTCAGGAAAAATGAGAATACCAGGCAAGCTTAAGTTAGTACTAATGATTTCAAGATGTGACTGTAACATCTGAGTTAGAATTATTTCAAACATACAAGCAGAGAAATTTGCTGCTTCTGATCTCTGTTTGGTTTAAAGACTGTTTGACAGTAACTGGCTAATCCCATTTTAAGGCTAAAACTGTCCAGTGATTACCTGTGAGACAGGGGTATTGTGGTGATTTGGTAATGCTTGTGCAGTTCTGCGAAAGCATGGGGACAGCCTTTCTAGTCCATGCAAGTTGCACATTGAACGGAATCTGAGCAGTGAGGCAACAGCACTTGACAGAGTTTTGCATTCCTAGGAGCACACAGGTGAGCCATCTGAATTCCCAGTCCCGCAAGCACCCTCTCTGTGCCACTATGATCCAGACACACATTCACAGAACCATCCTGGAAACCTGGTGGAATGGCAGAAGTTCCTTTTGACAGGATAAATCCTTCACTTGGCACCTCCAATGAGCTTTGGACAACTCACCTGGCAACATTAGCATTAAAAATTCCCTTCAAGTCCTAGGCAATCTGGTGAGGAAGTGTAGCATAATGAGGACAAAAACTGGTCCTCAGCATCTGCATTCTGAAAACAAAATTGGGGCCCCCTAACTCTAACCTTTGTATTTCCCTCCTGGTCTTGGATTCATGTGCACTAGGTCTGTGCGTTACTTTACTCTTCTCACAGGAACACTATGAGAGTTCAAGTCGCTAATATGCCCCAAATACAGTTTCACTTCGAAACACTATGTTTCAGTCTTAGCATCATTAATTGTATTATGTTTCAGGAGCAATACTCACAGAGATGCAATGACACCTGAAAGGGACAGAAAAGTTCAAGCACCCAGAAATGTGAGAAATAAAAATAATAAGGAACTGAATTAATTTGTACTATGGCATTTTAATAGTTTGTTTCTCCAAGGGAGAAGTATAGTCAATGTACTGTGCAGCTCAGGTAAAACATGTTAATGTGTACACTGCCAAAGTTTGGGGGGAAAAAAAAAAAGAAAGAAACATTTTAAGCAAGCTTTGGTGTTGTAAGCATTCTTCTGAGCATGGTTTGGTTATACAGGACTTAATAACATGTGGTTTTAATGTAGCTAGTATTTTAACTGAAAATAAATCACTCCTTTGTTGGACCTCTGTCCTCGTTTTTCTAGAATGACATGTGGTTTAAATGTCTAAAAGGAAAAGTGATATAAATTCCATCACACAAGGTCTCTGGTATAGTACCAGCAGGGCTGTAAATTACTTTCAATAGTTGAATTATCATGAAAATATGCCAAAAAGAAAGAGAAGTTCTCCAAAACTGTCCACCACTTGTTCTTAAACAGCCTGATGCTCTAAAGGCCTCCTATTCGTGGATGATCTAATATGCTTTAAAATCAACAGTCACCATATTTATTGGAATATAAAATTCACATTTGAAGTCTTATTTTGTATTATATAACCATGGAAACATTTTAAACCTGTTGGGCATTACTGTGCTTCAGTATATGCAAAATAAAACCATGAGGAAGATGTCTTATCAAGTTAAGCATCTGAAAGTTTGTATAGTCAAAATATTATTTCCTGTTCTGTTTTTTTTTTTTATTTTACCAAGGTATTAATGCAGAAGAACAATTATGACACAGAGATGAGGTTCAGACCTGATAGAAGAAATGCAATCGGGTGATCAAGATAAAAAGAAGACATATAAAAACATTCATACTCAGAATATTAATGACCATTAAATTATTAATTCAGAGGAGATAAATTCCTTCCAAATAAAAAAGAAATCACTGAAGAGAAAATAAATTATAATATTTTCAATAAATTTGTAAGATTACACCATCTGATCATCTGCCTCTGTGCCCTGGTTGCAATGCCTTCAAAATCTGTTGCATAATTTCCAACAATTTTTCCAAAGAAAAAGAATTCAAGACATTTAAGAGCTATACATTTATGCAAAATAACAGCTGAGAAAGGATGAAAAAATTAATTCCTGACATGACTGGGAGCAAGGCTGAAACATGAGCTCACATTAAAATACCAGACAAGAGATAGTTGTAGGGAAACCTTGCAGCTCCTAACATGCATACGTAAGTGATGGGTGACATCCTAATCCACAGGGAAAAAAACCTTCCACATGGCCATTGCTCATGACCATTCAGCAAAGGCAAGTCTGGGATTCACTGTACAAAGTCTCCTTTGACTACAACCAGAAAATTCTTCTCTATAGGCCTCTCTGTGCACCTTGTAGTAGTGTAAGTAATGAAAATGCCTCACATGAATCTCAGATCAGTAGGATGAGTCTAGACTTATGTGATTTGCCAGAATTTCATTTACATCAATCAATCAATCAATCAATCAATCAATAAATACATCTAAAGGGATACCACTACAGTCTCTCACACACAGATTCAACTTTGCTATTTATCTAGTACAGGAGTCATTCAGATCAGGATGGACCCTGATTATTTTGATATGAAGACTGAGAATGAAAGGTGATAGGATTTACCTAGTACCTTTGTGCTGATTAATCAGCCCACAGCTTTTGATTTGTCAGAATTTTCCCTGACAAAAGCAGGCTAAACTCTTTTGAAGTGAGCAGTGTCCCTCTGGTGACAAACCTGAGAGCAGAGGGGACTCTGAGGCTGCAAGGTTTTGGAAGGATGACAAGCACTGTGTAATGCTGCAAGGCTTTTTTTTTTTTTTTTAAATCTGTTTTTGTTTAAACTTTTGGAACTTTCTAGTGGAAGAATAAGGGGCTTGAAACTGTTATTGGTTTCTTAACAGAATTCCCACCATACTTTATTTCTCTTCCTGACTGAAGTATTAATAAGGAAGCCAGCAGGCTCAAGCTGGAATCTGGTACATGACGTGCTAAAAAGACCATTAGGTTCTAAGACCTGTTAAAATCTGGCCGAAATGTGGCCTAATTTGCCTGTAGTCATACAATGAGTAGAACTAATTTTGCAGATATGCTGTAATTTGGAATTATGTCAATGAGTAACTCAGTGAGACTTTATCCTGTCAACTCCAGGTAAATGCGCTTTTACACCCCACAACCTTGTGGGGAATTGGAAAAAAAGATCTCCTGGCATAGAAATTGACCATGAAGATGCATGAGTTTACCTTAAATCAGATCACTGGGGCTCTGCTAGCTGTCACACTGGATTGGTACAAGGCTTATTGCATTTTAGCACAGTATGTTGGCCAATGTGTTGATTGTACCTCTGTGACTCAGCACCAGGACTGCAAAAGCAACCAGAGGTTTAATAAGACAAACACATCTTGGGGCGTACAACTGAAGACAAAAATGGGTGTATGGGAGTGGACAGAAATACACAGAACTGAAGAAAGTACAGAGTTTTAGCTGTTTGGGCAGGTCTTTCTGAATTGCCCTGGTGACAATTCTGGCTTCCAGGGGAGAACAGTAACCAGAAAGCACAAGCAAAATATAAAGTCATCTTAATTCTGACCTAAGTTTCTGTGTGCAATAGGGAAAATTTTCACCTATGAAGTGACGTGGTGCCACTACACTGCTGCAGGATCTTCCTGAGATAGCACTGAAGTCAACAGGAAATTCTGGAAACAGAGTTAACCTCACAAACAGCACCAGCCTGACTTGGAACTAATCTCATTTTAAGCTTTATTTCCAACAGTACAGCTCTGAAAACACTGAGCTTCGGGATAAAAAACATGCACCAACTTCAAGTCTGCTGACTAATCCTTGAATAATATATCAAACAGAGAGAAGTTTATCACTGCAAAGTAGAAGTTTATCATTATAACAATGACAAACTCGTCAAGGGTGTAAACACCATCTCTAAGGCGACATTCAGTACAATTGATTTACAGGAATTTTGGGGCTCTACAGGGAGTTCTAACTCAGATTCTCTCTTGGAAAAGTAAACAGCTTGCCAAAAGTATAGATAAATCTCTTGAAAATGTTTCAATTTAGTTCATCTGGTATTTCTTGGTTTGCTATGTATCTCAGTAAGAATAAAAATACCTTTCTCAGTCCCAATACATGGAGCAAACTTTGCTTGTTTCCCAAGAGATTACTGTGTTTGACACAACCTTGGTACATATTTATGCAAAAAATACATCCTTTACTTAGTTATTTTATTAAAGATGGAATATTCTGTCGAACATATTAGTAACATTTACTACTATTTAAAAACTATATATAAAGTTTTTAACTTAATCATTTGAAGAAGTTTCCTTGAGAGCTTCCCACAGATAGTCAGCTGTTCTTATACTAAAGAGAAAGCTTTTCTAAAGTCACACAGATGTGAACAAGCAGACCTAGTATAGACACACATAATCCAAAGACCTTTCACTGTTTCCCTTTGCACCTCCACCTCGATTGTGCCAGAATACCTGCAGGCATTTGTCCTTAAACTTAGAAACATGCAGTGCAACAAGCTGTTTAAAGTTAGCTATTCACCTGAGCACTTCACTGAATTTTCCTAACAACAAACAAATAATTTATTTCTGCTTCTGTGCTTCTTTCTCACTGCTATACCCTTTCGGTAAGTGGTACCGACATGATAAAAGTCAAATGGTCTTAATTTGTAGTTAATTTAGCACAAAAATTTTATTCAGAGCACAAGACACCACTTGGTTTATATGGAATAAGGCACTCATGAAAATCTGCCATCATATTTGACCTAGGTCAGTGTATATTCTAATGGACTGATCATGTCTAACAGCAAACCAGATAAAAAGCTGTAGCCTCTAGTGATAGGAAACACATAGCAAGCTATGCTGAAAGTATCAGTTTTAAAGATGCAGAGATATTAGCCTCTTGGGTTGGAAAGGATGTCGGCACAGACATTCAGCCTGACAGAGCCATAAAATAATGACTTGCTGCTTCGTGACAAGAGCTGGCCAACTCTTTCACTATTTATTTTTATAGCTGCTTTCTGGATTCAAACAAAACAGCAGAGCAATCTTAGCCTAAACTCTCCTCTATTGGCATCTAACAGACAGAGCCAGGCAGTGTGAGGTTTCTTGGTTGTTTTCTTTTTTCTTTTTCTTTTTCTTTTTTTCCCCCCACACTTTGCAACCACACAGTAATTTAGATATCTAAGCTCTAAGATAAAATAAGGAATGCTATGCTGGATTCCCTCTTGGCACACTACTTCAGTTTGCTAACAGTCGCATTTGGAGAGATACAGTCTGATTAGAACTGAATCAAATACTTCAAGAAAAACTCAAGCAACAGGTTTCTGATTTTTTAGATGCCAAAGGCTACTTTGGCATTAGCTTTCTGAGCAGAGCAGTTTGGAGAAGTCTAGTTTACCTATTCTTGCACTAAAAACCTGAGAAGGCTTGCAACTGTTTGTGGTTCCTAGTCTTCAGTGCAGTATTATTGTTTCAGCACTCTCTACTTCACTTTTTTTAGGACGTTCATTTTTATATGAGGTCTGAAACTAAAACTGGAAATATACGAGCAGAAATGAAAACTCCACCAAAAAACCCCCAAAAGGTTACTTTCAAATCAAATTGCTGTAGTGCATATTTGATTTTATGAAGACCCATTTTTTGTACATAAGAATGCTCTTAAATGCCGTATTTCTCTGCAGTCTGGCTTTAGCAAATTCTGCTTGGATAAATATTATCAATAAAAATTGAGAATTTTAAAAAGAGATAAATTCCATCTCCAGGAAACTGTGGATACTATTCCAGTATTACTTGTCCTGTGTTCTAAGTACCACTAGACACATTTAAAAGAGCAAAGGATATTCCACAAAAAAGTATTCCAAATGTACTTAAAACTTTATTGATCGCCATTAAATACTTCCTAGAAAGTATAATCAGAAGCCAACTCCACTTGCTTTCAGAGATAACACAAGCTGTAACTTCTATATATAGATACCTTTTTCACCAAGATGTTGAATGTTTTATTTTTCAACACTTTTACTACAATGGCTTGATGTGTAACATCTTGAAACATAATATAAATGAAGACTCAAAACCAAAATGAGGTCGGGGCTGACAAGTGTTTCTATCAGGATTGCCAGCATCACAGTCTGGAAACTTGCAGTCATCCTACAGATTAAACACAGTGTCTACAGTGAGAAAATACGTCTGAAAAAGGAGGAGTCAGCTTCTAGCTAAAAGTAATTTAAGACAAAAATCTGCCCTATAATCAGTTTTCCCCCGGTAAGGTTTATTTTCAAAAATCCCAAAGCTAGTACCACTTCTCAATATATTATTTTTTTAATATATTTTTCAAAATAATGAAAAAACCTACATCACTTTTTTTTTCCCCCATAAAAGATGAGAAGAAAAAAGAAAAGGGAGAGGAGAGAAGGGAGAGGTGAGGACATGTGAAAACTGTCCTGTTTTCAATGTACAGACTGTGCAAGGTCTCACTCTGTTCACTCAGGTTTATTTTTATAAAGACTGACACCTTAGTCCAGTCCCACTTTCATTCACTTCAGTTAGGAAAAGAACCATACCCACTCACTACTTTTTTCTCTCTCCAAAAGAAACACCTTGGGAGCGTGTTCTACCTCCCAAACACATCCCACAGGGCTGCCTTCCAGGCAGCAGGTGCACTGGCCAAGACAAGGTCCCTGCCCACACTCTGAGCTAAGGGACATGCTCAGGCACCGTGAGCACACGTCAAGCTCACACCCGCCTGGCTCACAGGCAAACCTGAGCTGGATGGCAGCCTCCATGGGAATTCTGGAAAAGGTGTGCACTCAGAAACCACGTCCAGCATTTACAACCCAGTTCTTTAGCTAACAGTCAACAGTAATGTTTCTCCAAATTATGCCTGGATTCATTAATTATGGGACCAAGATTAACTTGTGGTCTCAAAACAACTACTGCCCAGCAATGCCTTCATTCTCTTCACAAAGCAAAAATCCAATTAGTGTGTTTATCCAAAGGCAGAAATTTCAATTTATCTAAGCATGCTTTTAATCCATTCATTAACTCATTGTACTAATAGTTTAAATGAGTGAAACTTTTCTCTATTCCTGAAAGCCCTACTTTAAAGAAACAAATGCTAGCATTATTTTCTTTAAGGAAAGCAAATAGTAAAATACCTGTTTTATGAGAAATTTCACTCATATTTTGATGTGGTTTGGTTCTTTATGTGACTTGTGAGAATGAAGGTACTACCTTTTGTCATATCTATGATAGCTCATAAAAGAACAGCATTTTTAAACAGTGAGGCTCTTTTAAATACCATACATGAATTAAGCTAAACATGATCTACCTAGTGTTTCCAATGGAGAAAGGGGATCTACATAGCTACAGAATAACAATGACACTACTCTATGTGATGGCTCCCCTTGGTGTACTCACAAAGCACTAAGTCATTGCTGGGGCCACCTCTGCAAATACTGAATATATACTCAGTGTTAGCCAGATTAAATTCCAAACCCCTCAGAAATTAAATATCACTGTGTAAAGCTCCTACACTGCCATTTTCAGTAAGGGCCACTCAGAAATTTGTGCAAATCCAGTTTAGCAGTTGCTTGTAAACCCAGGTTGCTGTTACATGATGATAGTGAAGTAAGGAAATGTGATGTGAGCTGGCAGTGGAAATTTTATAGTGATTGACAATTTGTATCAAAACTCCAGCCATTAGAGAAGTCTTATTTTAGTGAAGTACTGGTAGAGAACTCACAAAATCCAAGTACCTCAGCTGGGATATTTTAAGAATTCTGTGTTAGGGCAGAGGTACACTGGCAAGATGGTACATATGAATTTGTTTTTTCATTGATCATGATGTCGGAATACCAAATATTATTACTGAGCCTCTTGCTTAATACATTCAAAATATTAGTCTCCAGGGCCCCAATTACTGGCCACAGGTACATTCACTGAAAAACAAACTGAGAAATGAAATGATTATTCTTAATACTATTTAAGAAACAAGAAGAGAACTGGAAGAAGAAACAAAAAAAGAAAAGCTGAAGAGCCTTAAACCTGTAAAAGAATGCACCTCTGTACATGCTGCCTGCTGGGAACAGTCTCTGGCCCGTCTTTTCCCTGAACCACATAGATACCATCCTCAGGAAAGCATAGCTGGCCAGTGCCCAAAATGCAACAGGGAGCACTCACCACCTTACCTGCGCGGTGCTCATACTGTCTCCTTGCACTGCCTAATTAATTTGTGCAGACATAGTGTCTGTGTTTTCTGAGCAGTTTAAAAGCAATTATATTGCTTTTCCACTTCTTGTATGTTTTGTTCCTTTGGCTTTACTGGGCCAGATTTACTATGAAGCACTTCTGTGTGCATGTGGTTGATCCCCATCACAGGTGATATTTTAACAGTCCTCCCAACACAAGCAGTATTTCTCAGCTGCCAACACACATTTCTTTATTAGATCGGTAATCTCGTTGCACAGTAAACGTCTGTGTCAAGCAAGTGGCAAATCTCCAGAACTTCAGAGTTAAGATTTTGTTTGGAAAAGTATCCAAAAATGTGGATGTTCATCTACAGTGTACACAGATTATTTGAGATCTTAGAATCTCCAAAGGTAGGCTGGAAATTTTATAAGATTTTAACTTCTTATGGTATTTCCAAGCTTAGCAATGGATTCCAGCAATGTGTGTTGGAAGTGGACTTAAAAAAGTTATGAAATTATGTCTTCAGAAAAAAAAAGCTATCAGAACAGTCTATTTTGATGCTGATTTTGTTACAGGTGGGTTGTCTCTCAGAAATGAAGGGAAGGTTCAGGGTTAATTCATTTTCAGGTTTGTTTAAACTGTTTTGTTCTCTGCTGCAGTCATCGGGAACTAGAAGTACAAGGGAAAAAATTGTTTAAATGCTGCCATATTACTGTGATCTTTCAAGATCTAGGATCTAAAAATGGTTTCCTTTGCAATGCTAAAGAATTGCCTTGGCTGAACACTCTTGCTGTGAATGAAACTTGAATTAGAAAGGAAAGCAAGCACACACATAGCAAACTATCCCTTTGTAATTTAAGTGTTCAAAACCAAATAGATGAGAAAAATGTTGAGAACAGGTGAGAAAGAGAGAAAAGAGTCAATCTAAAATTGGCTTTTTCAAGAAAAAAAGAACAAAGAAAGCAGACATCAGTCTGGTAGTTGTTCAAAATTCTTTGTGGATGTAAAAAAGAAATCATAGTTCTGAATATATAAACAAGAAATGATGGACTCAAAATTATTCCAAAAGGCTGTCAACATAAACTGTCAAGGTCTTTAGATTTCTACTGAATAGATTGAACCAAACAAAGAGCTAGTCACCATTAAATTAATTAAAACGGTACCTGGAAATATTTAGTTGTCAGAGAAGATTTTTGTCAGGTGAACAAGGATTTTTTTTCAGAAGACAGGAGGAGACAAACTTAAGACTGCCTTTTTTGACCAATGGTGGATGATTATCACAGCACTGATTCAAAGTTGTGAAGTCTATACCAGGAATCATCTCTTTTCTCCCTTCAGAACATCCACATGAAAACATGTGTGTTTCTTTCCCTTTTACCTGCAAGCTCAAAACTTGTTTCAAAACCAATGCCTTAATGGGGAGTTAGGGTGGGTGTCTGTTTTTTCAGGGGTACAGACAAACACTTCCAATAGGATCTGTTTTCATTCCTACATGGAATGAAAGTAAATTCTGAAACCTTGAAAGATGTTCTCTAATGAAACCATCACTTTTTGGTTAGCCTTAGTAAAACAACCCTCTGCTTTTTGATCAAGCATCACCTGCAACAACAAATTTCACCACTCAAAAGCAACTGGCTCAAAAAGTCTTAATCAGAGGACTTCCTCAGCTCCTTCAGAATGTTTGATATGACTGATAGAATTAGCCCTAGCAATGCTAAAACTGAAACTGCAGCTAGGCCAAGGAATCATCTTTTCCTTCTTTAAAACTTGTTTTTACTGCCTGAAATATTTCTGATGATTGCAGCCATAAGTAGGAATAAAGACATCGGTCACTTCAAAATTTAAGACTGCTTTACTGAATAAGAAATACTATGAAAATGTAAAATCACAAGAGCATTGGTCTCTTGCTGATATTGACCAAGTAAATTATTGGCAAATATCTGCCCATTATCAATCAAAGGAAAAAAACATTTGATTGATGAGAACATGATGTGTACCTGCTATCAGCAAGACTTAAGGTGTCTAAGGTGTCTAATTCCATTTCTACAATTGTACTGACACTCTATGCATTAATAAATACACAGCAAATGAGCACTTCTCCAAATTGCAGCTGTTGACTGAAGAAAAATTTGACAGCATCAATGAGGAAACCTTCAGTAGAGCAATTCTCATCTTAATGAAGAAAACTTCTTGCAGATGACCTCTTCAATATGGTATAAAAAACAATAAAGAAAAACACTCAGAACTAATTTCCATAAAGCTCTAATGTATAAAATGAACAAATACCAAGGGCACAATAATTGTCTCTGTTGTTCATGAGTGTAACAAAAGCTTTGGCTCAGGTAGCTTCATTATGTTATCCTTGTTCACCATAGTAAATAGATCCATCACGTAACACAATGGTTTACTATGAAAGGGTTGAAGAATGAGGATACTGTTTCATCCAGGCAGAAGATGAGACAGAATGTCTCTCTTTGAAGCAGTCTTGATGCTTCAGAGGTTTGCAGGAGCTAATGGAGAGAGATGATGTGGAAAATTGCCTCCTAGAGGTTGAATTGGTGTGGTCCCTGGGGTTTTCTTTCCCCCACTCCCCACCTCCACTCCCTGCCACTTTCTTTAGGACAGACAGAAAGGGAAAGTAAATCTTTACGACCACTGCTATTCTTACATTTAGAAAGATCATTGTGTTGGGAATCACCCTACACTCCAGTAAGGAACTGCATTGTCTAGTACCACACTACTCTAAAAGTTAAAAGATTTAACTGTGGCTATTTTGTAGGGTTGCATGTTGCCCAATTTCTCTAAACAAAGATCAGAAGTAAAAGAGTGGGTGACATAGGCGGGAATGGCCTGTGAGGGCTCTACGCATTGCAAAGCTCTTTTTGTTTTCTGCCTTTTTACACTCAACCCACCCTACCACCACCACCCCCACCACACTACATGATTGCAGTTAGGAAATAAAAGACTTAATTTGACCATCTCAAACTCAAAATACCAAATTGTAGCAGACAAGAAACCTTGCAAGACAACAACCATAAGAGTTTCTCTGAACTTGCCAGTGATATGGTCCTTCAGAACAAGGACCTAGCCATGCAATTTCTGTAATAGTGACTTACTGTAAAATAAGTGGGTGTGGGAGTCACACTTTTGATGAAGGTTCATCTATCTTTAGATGGCTTATTGTTATAGAAACAACAGGATTGATTTCAACCCACTTTCTTTTAGAAAACTCTTCAAGTCCAGCACTCCTGGTTTTCAATTCACAGGCATTTCAAACACTATTTTAGGGTCTATTATTTTTCATTATGGTCAAGGGAAACTTTGATTTTCTCACCTTTGCAGTTGCCTCGGTAGGCTATTTCCAGCTGAGGGTCTTTGCATTTTGCTCGTTGAAATTCACACCGGGACAGAAAAGTTCTTCCATCAGAAGCACAGAGTGATTTCTGAGGGGAACCTGCACAGTCCAGGCTGCATTCTCTGTCTTTGTCTTGGTCCACTCTCAAAAACTAGAAAAAAAAAAATTAAAGCTGTAGGAATGCTATTTCCATGTGAAAACTGCTCTGTGGTTCCCTTCCCCAGCAAACACATACAAATATTACCCAGCACTAAAAAGAAGTTCTGCCTTTTCAGTCTATTCAAATCCTAGCCGACTTGTTATATCTGAGGTTATTGTGCTGCTGCTGTGAAATGGCAGTGACTGCAACATCTCCATAACATACACTAAATCCAGTATCACAATTAGGAAGTCTCTGAATCTCTTTCGATCATTATGAATCTCAAAACAGCAACTTGGGAGGTTTTGAAGCAAAAATGATGATGGCAGAAACATTCTTCACAACAAAAATGAGACAGCAATGGATGCTTGTCTATTTTATTACATATGTACTAATTATTCTACAATGACAAGCTGAAAAGTCTATTCTAAGACCCCAGTAGGATTTTTAACATAAATATTCTCATTGTGGATTTCAGTGTACCTCTTTCTAGTTTTGACACAAAGCCACACTGAACCCGACCTAATCGTTCATCCCTCCACTGCCAAGACTGCAAGGCTCGTGAGTTTGACATCATCCTTGGCACTGTGAAAAGAAGGAGCTTCTTGCCCTGAAACATGCTGCCAAAAAAAACCTAATTGGATCTGATGCCGCTACATGCCAGCCAAAAACAAAGATGAAAAGATATTACATTATCTTCTGAGCTGTTGAAAAGCTGAGACTAGGAGGAGGTGAACTCAGTAAGTGCTCACATGAATTTCTCTATCCTTCTGCTTCTTCTGAACAAGCACAAAATTAAGCAAGGCATACAGCTACCAGAAGGTAATCATTCTCCCAAGCATCAGGAGGTGCCAAGAAAAGGTCTTCATCCAGCTAAAGGCCTGTTTTCATTGGTGCTACTTCATCATTACAAACCTCCGGTAGAGAAAATTTTGAACTTCAGATGAGAAACTAAAATTAGGAGGAGGAAAATTTCAAGGGAAAAAAAAAGAGGACAAAGAGTAGCATTGGGGATTAAAAAGTTTTTAAAAGATTGCTATGTATAGTTCCCCTGCATTTTATTACACATAAGAGATATATAAAGAGAGTTATAAATCTCCATAATCTTCATACTTAAACTGTGGTCTATTTGCATTTCCTATCACTTAACATGAGGAAATACAGATATCTTTCTGGAGAGCCTGTATGAAAATGGAGAGATTATCTCAAAGGTATCACTTTAGAATGGTAGTCATATGGTTGGACTTTTACCAGAATTTTTATATTTTAGTGGCACACTAAGATAAAAAAGAAAGCTTCATTTCACCAATGTTTGGGGGGGGATTTTTGAGCAATTTTTCACTTTTAGGAATAATTAACTTCAGAAGCAAATTATTCACAAATTACACACAAACCCCAAATCCTTCTCCATGAAATCTAGCTCAGAGTTCCAGAAGTGGAGGACAGATTTTTCTTTCTCCCCATTTCATTATTATTTTGCAGATCCTTCTTGCCAATAGAAATTAATAATTAGCTGAGCTGAGTGGGAAGGGAGAAAAACTGAAGTCATCTCCCTTTACCTGCACAATGAGCAACAGTGAAAACAGGCATCCATGGCTCTGAACAACCTCCAGTCATGTTGGTCTCCAGGGCTTGCCTGGGTGCCCTGATGAGCTGCACTGTGGGAGCCCTCTGAGGTCTTCCAAGCTTCCCTTTCTTGCCTGGAAGTCATCTGCAGGACTCTGAGATTAGGCCTACCTAGGACTGTGAAAAGGACTTCTCAATGAAAAATGGATCACATGGGGCCCTGGGCAAAAAAACTGGATCCAGTCCTCTGCTTTGCCTCTGACCTCCTCTGTGGATTTGGTGATGGCAAATCAAGTGATCTCCCTCTTTCTGTTTTGTGAAGTAAGGATCTGGTACAGCCTTTCTGAGCATAGAAGACTACCTCTCTGTAATGGCTAGGCACTTTGCCACCCTTAATTTATCCTCAGCAAAATCCCTGTTGAGCAAAGAATTAGTTTTCAAAAGCACAGGAAGGCTTCATGACCCACAGAAAATCATGCAGCAGGTCAGGGGACTGAACCCAGGCACCAGAACAAAACCACACACAGCAGCAGTCTAGCCTCTGAACCACTTTTCTCCCAGAGTTTCCTCATTTGTTCTGTTTTGAGCTGTTGCAGGAGTTAAGATGGGTATGCCTGACAGTAACACTGTGGACAGAAAATCCCCTTAATTGTCTGAGGAACAAAATCCACTCCCTTGAGAGCATGATAGTTCACAGATAAAGCTGTATTTTAAAGGGCATTTATCCAAAGAGTTTTATTTAAGTATTTTATTATTTCAAAGCCTTAGAGGAGATTAGGGCAAATTAAGGGTTCAAGGATATTCAAGCAACCTGGAAAAGCAGAGGATGAAGACATACCCGGGAGACAAAACCACTTGAATAGCTTATTGGTTAGCCAAACCTCACTGGAGAATTTGGGTTGTACATTTAAACAATTTCCACCAACCTCATATAACTGAGGGATTTAAGAGCAGGAAGGACAAAAAGGCAAGCAAGTGTAAGGAAAGACAGCATGCAAGAGAGACTAGCAAATGTACTTAGAAAAAAACATACAGAAAGTATGTGATTGACATTTGGAAAATACTTCATTGTCATCTTTACTACAGCAGTATAAGATGATACAAGTCAAAATCAGTATTGCTTGCTCACATAGCCAAAGGAATTGATAAACTAATCAAAAACTAATGCTGAAGCAAGGAGGGGCCATGGAATTTCTCATGAGATTTGCTATTTGTTCAAACAGGAACAAGCACAGTCAGTGACAGAAAAGCTGGGATCACACTGGTGCACATCTTAGAGCTGTACTTTCCAGAGAAAATAGTCCTTTTGATTAAAATAGGGCAGTTTAGAGAGAGAGAAAAATGGTTCAATATGGACTAGAAAGTGACTCACTCTCAATATTGGCTCATCTATTTCTGTCTTTGAATTCATTTAACAAACAAATGTGTTATTGTACAAACATGTGATTCACTGAAAGACAAGCTTAAAGCAGCATTTCTGTTGAATGCTGGTAATGACTGAAATTAGGCCAACAATAGTTGACCAACCTGAGATGGAATTACTTTGAACAACCAGCACAAACTGGACAATTATGGTTAAACCCTATTAAAAAGCAAAACACTTAACAGAGAGGTGTTCTTGCCCTAATGACACAGAAACCAGCCTAGTCATGTTTCAAAAAATTGGTTTCAACTAAAAATTATGCCACAGATTAAAAAGGCATGACTCAGCTGGAGTTGCTGTAACTTATCTTCTCCTTTACATTTTAGTATCATTTATTTCAGCCATTCCAAAGCACTATACTTTACAACACCCAGGTTTCAAGGGGCCTACTATTCTGTACTAGGCACTGCTTTAAATTCTCATGTAGTATTTCTGAGAAGAAAGAATGATAATGGGGCTATAGCAGAAAAATGTTTGATTTTATGTTTACCTTATTAATAAAACCTAATCACTAAAGTCACTAGATATGTGTACCCACTTGACAGGTATAAGCATTGCTGAAATATTATTTACTATCATATATTTCAGACATCATGGAATTCCATTATTTTCCTTCACTGTCACACACCAAAGAATCTTCATACTGGATGAAATTTATCAATGATGGTCCCAGTGATCTTTCACCTCTCTGTTACTGAAGTTCAGAGTATGAAGCAGTAGACACTGGAAATCTTGCTTAAACTGGGGAAAAATATTTCTGCTCTGTTTTTTCCTCTGATTTATCTTTCTGCTTTGTTTTTTGTCAGTGATGCCACATCTGGGCTATGGACAGTCAAGATTCTTATTTCTTCAACCACAAGCAATGTGTTGCAGTCAATGAGAAAGTTCTTCCAGTACCTTAAGAGTAGGAATTCGATGGTTTCCTTACTGTGCTATTAAACTAATTATCAAGACAGCATGTATATATAACCTTGCTCACTGCCATGGCATAACACGTACCTTCTCTTTACCTTACACTGTTCACTCCTATGCAGGGATTCAGTGTCATTCCCTCTGGTCTACATCCTGCAGCTACATCATCTCTAGGGCAGGAAAGGTCTTCAGAAAACTGAGTCACATGAACACCTTCGCATTTCCAGTGCACAAATCTGTGAACCCACCCTCTGTAATGCAGAGAAACTCTCCTTTCACCTAAGCAAATGACAGAGTATAAGGCAAAAAAAATGGCGCTTGGCTAGAGAGCCAACAACTGGATACATCTGCAAGCCAAACAGCCAGTCCAAGAAAGCAGAAGAGTAAAGACCAGTGTGACAGTCTGGCCATGGGGAACACCAACATCTCTCTGATTGGAAGAAAAGCTGACAACAGAAGCACTTAGGCTGAGGCGTAAAGATTAGCTATTGAATCTGGCTCAAAGCCTGTTAAACAGTAATGGGAAATGCTCTACTCTACATTTCATAATGTAGTGCACAGCTATGGATTTCGTCTTTAGTCAGATGCCACTGTTTGATTAATCTGAGCAAGGCAGGGCAGTTTTCACCAGCTTTTTTTTTTAACTTGGGCTAGCTTGTCTCTAATACTTGCAGTCCTGTAGAGACATCCTTAACACAAACAGGCTGTACATAAAGCATAACTCATAACTATGCTAAGCCTATTTTTAATTTGCCCTAATGTAAGTTTTCTTACTAAAGCTGAAGACCAGGAAACCACTTTTTCTGCCTGTGGATAGAACCTCCATCCTTTTCTGTAACACCAAGTTGGAGTCTGTGGACTACAAAAAAGACAGACATTTAATTTCATGGATTTGGATAGTTCATCAGAGGTTTTTTAACCAACCTTTCTTCAATTTACAGATTCCTTCAATTTTGACTGGACCTATATACCCTCCACCGACACTAAGTATTTAGGCACTGTGACAACAGGTTTTTATTTTATTACTTTTTTGTAATAACTTATAACCTTATTATAAGGGTTATAAGGGACCCCTTATAACTGATATACAGACTTTCCCTTTGACCAAGTGAAAACTACTTTCAGAATCTAAAATGTACCAGAATCGAAAGACAGTTCAAGACTGCTTGCGAAACAGGACACTAACACCTCATCTTGGAAGGCTGAAGGCCAAAAGGGCCTGAAAAAAAAGCAGAAGAGAGAAGATGGATGCTAGACATCACTGCTTCGCTTGGAAAAGCCTAGTGCAGACTACAGCTTTGAAAAGTAATTTCTTTATTCTGCATCTGGTTACTGTGAGATGTTGAATAGAATGGTCTGACTTCCCTGCTGCTGGATGGGAGGTCTGCAAACAAACTATGGAGCAGTGCACTCTAAAGTGGTTCTGTGCTGAGAGCTTTGTGCTGGTGAAAAATGTGCTGATTTACAGTGATTTATGTAGTCATGCTGTTTCTGTTTGATAGCTGCCTGACAAGCAGATGTAGAAATCTCCAAGCTAGGAATATTTTGTTCCCTCTGGGCTTGTCTACAACAGAAAAATGAGTTAGACTACAATAATACGTGTGTGTGTGTGTACGTCTGCATTTATGTATGTGTGTGTATATATCCACACATGCAAGTTATAATCTGTAAAGTCATATTCCCATGTGTATTTCAGACAATGGCAACGATGTTTAAATATCCACGTGTTACACTCTGCCTTAGAGAGCATTCCAATCAGCTAGTCTGTCTCAATTAATCTGCTTCATTGAAACCACTAATTTTTTCAGTGTTTATTTCTTCACTCTTCTCCCAAGGAATGAAGCAGAAGGTGATCCTCATGGGTCCCTTCCAACTCATATTCTATGATTCTAAAGTATATTTAGAGAACAAACTCTACTCTCATCCCAATGTCATGGGAAGGCATTCAGCTCTAGCACTGAAATGGATGTAAAACTTAAGTTCTCCTTATCCTTGTTATTTAGAAAAGAACCAGAAGTTACCTGCAAAATACCCAGTGTGTAACTGCTGTACTCAACCTATCTTTAACAGATTTGTTCATCTTGTGCTGTCCCACCGGAGCAAAACGGTCCTTAATGACTGTTCCATGACAAACCCAGAGCTCCTTTTGTTTACAAACATACAGGACATCACCATAAAGGTTAAGCTTGCATGGAGGAATTTACACAGAAGCCATCACACACTGGGCCCGTGCAGCCTTAAGCAAAAGCGACTGAGAGGAGACCTCATTAATGTGTATAAATACCTAAAGGTGGGTGTCATGAGGATGGAGCTGGGCTCCTCTCAGTGGTGCCAAGCAATAGGACAAGAGGCAATGGGCAGAAACTGATGCACAGGAAGCTCCACCTGAACATAAGGAAGAACTTCACTGTGCAGGTGACTGAGCACTGGAAGAGATTGTCCAGAGAGGCTGTGGAGTCTCCCTCACTGGGGATATTCGAGAAGCATCTGGATGCAATCGTGTGCAATGTGCTCTAGGACAACCCTGCTTGAGCAGCAAGGTTGGACCAGATGACCCCCTGTGGTCCCTTCCAACCTGACACATTCCGCAGTTCTGTGACTAATCAGATATGATTCTGAAGAGCCAAAACATGCCCATGCTTGCTATTACAGTGGGCAAGGCCATTTGCACTTACAACAAAGAATCTCATCAAAACATTTCTGTCTCTCCTCAGTGGTAAGGGTTCTTGGTGTGTATCAAAATCTTCCCATTATAGTCCCCTACCAGACAAGCGAGCAGATTACTGACTTCAATGAAGTTATCTCAAACATCTGAAAATGAACATTTGTTCTTTAGAGTTCATTATCACAGTTTACACAAAAAATTAGTGGCCCAGCCACAAGAGTGCAGCACTCTCTGGGGCAGCAAGCCACGATCATGGTGTCATAGTGTGGAACTAATTGTGTAGACTAGAAAAACTAGAAATTGGCAGCTTTAGGATAAGATTCACCTGCCTTGGAAAAGATAGATCATGTCCTAGAAACATCCTACCTTATGAGCTGGAGAGTCTGATCAACTAGCTCTCCTGTAATTGTTTGAAGTCCTATGAGAATAACCTATCCCATAGTGTCAAAGAAAAACAAAGGGGAAAAGCTCTCAAAGTCCCAGGTTTCAGACAACTGAAACAGAGGTGGGGTCTAGGTTTCGAAAATAACTTTATCAAATGTCTCCCATAGGTTGTGCATCTGCAGGGGCACATAGGAGGCAGAACTGTCTCCAATACCTGCTGAGACACTGTCTTATTGAAAAGGACTGTGTTAAACCCTTGCACAAAGGCACCCCCCACAACCACTACCTTTGCCTCATTATGCTTCATGAAACTTTTCATATGTAACTTACGTGTAGCCTCTTTCCCTACAAAATTTAGCCAGGATGATTGAAATAAACAGCTAGACTATGCAATTTCACTGAGTGGGAAGTTGGGGTTTGGGTTTGTTGGGTTTTGTTTTTTGTGTTGTGGTGGTGTTTGTTGTTTTATATTTTTTTAATCACCCAGGATTAGTACTCAAAGTCAGCTCCAAGTTACCTACCTATCAATTAGAACAGTGTTGTGCTTTACTCCTTCAGTGCCTGGAGTGCAGCAGAGCCTCACTGCTAAAACTACAGTCTCCTCTTGGTAGGGCCAGCACAGAAAATTATGAAACGGGGTTGTGCTTTGATTGATATGTTTTGCTTTGGCATGTTATTTTTTAAATGTTTATTGCTTTAACAGGTGTTTTTTTAAAGTGACCTCTACTTTGCTGCATTGATGGAGGGATGGGGGGGTGAATGTCAGCACATCCATCATTTCCTTTTACTGTTGCTTCACAAATTACTAAAAAAGGCAAAACATCTCAGTTGTGCAGCCATGTAAACTAGGAAGGACTAGGCTGAAACTGAAGCAAACTGTGACTTACATTCTTTCTTGCTTTGAAGGAAGGAAGGACACATGAATACCAGAAAATGCTACAAGAACAAGGAGTCCAAATCTCCTCTTTTTTCCTCTCTTTGTCTTAAAAAGAAGCTTAAGGGTAGTGCAACCATACCTCTTGAAGGGCTATTGTCTTCAGTAGCTTAATTCTAGGATCTGGTTCCATCCCTACTAATGTAAATACACAGACACCAACAGGAGCAGGCTGGGGCTCCTACTGGGTAGCACTCAGCCCTGGTGAATCACCCTTTCAGAAGAACCTTTCATGTGAATGCTTCTACAGTATAGTCTTTTCAAGCACAAAGCACTCAATTCAAATGAGTCACACCAGAAGCTGCAAAATCTGATCATCAGAAACAATGTATGAACAACGTTTTGGCATTGACACCACATAACTAAAAATAAAATAATGCTCTTAATTTTCAAGACATGATAAATACTCTCAGTGACCCTAAAACACCCTTTATCTGACTAAATTCATTCATTTCCAAGATCAGGACTCCTTCATATTTCATGAAACCACTTATTTTTCCAAACTGATCCTAGTGTATTCACTTCAGAAAACAGCCAACACATTTAATATTGTAGGTATTTAGAAGTATTAAAAGTCCACCTCAGTAAGGGCAAATGGTCTGCAACCTTTTATTTTCTTCCAAAAACCAGGTTACCTGACTTTTCAGCGGTAAGAAAAGTCTTCCTGTGTTTTTATTATAGTTATTTTTAACTTCAGTTTAACATAAAAAGCTGGGGTTTTTTATTTTGCAACATCCAAAAAGTCAAACAGTATTGAAACTGATGGTATGCATTGCCTGAAAACTGAACTTTAGACTGGGATAGAAAGCATGACAGACTTCATTATAGTGCTGAAAGAAAGGTGGTACCATCTGTATGTACGCACAACTGCTAATTAGAGAGAGCTCAGACTTTTTATTTTGTCAGTGTCCAGTGGCATCACTTCTCTTGGTTTCAGAGTATTACCAGCAAAAAATAGTCGTTCAATAGAGTCAAAAACCTATAGATTTAAAGACCTTTGGTTACCAGAGACAGGACAAACTAGTATAAATTTAAGTTGAAACTCAAAATGAAAAGGTTTCTAATATGAAGATATTCTGTTCTGCATGTACTACAATCCACTAGTTGCTGGTTGTGTCATGTCCAGTGCTCTGCATTTGTCCCAAGTCACTGGTAACTTCATGCCCTTCATTCTTGTGGTATTGTTATTCATAATCTTTTCTTTGGCGGGTTGCTGTCATTTATAGTGTTTCTTCTCAGTTGCCAGAAGTCACACAGGGAGAAAATAAACAGAGAAACAGTGGGATGCATTGTCTATGTATTGAATTATCCTCTAGTTTACTTAAGCTTTTCGTAAGTACTGACCCAGCTTTCAGAACACAAGTGGGCTAGCACAACCATCCTGTTAGCCAGTTTCCTGAGACACAGCTAATCTGTTTGGCTGGTGTCTTTCATAACCTCAGCAACAACTTGGGAAAACAGAAAAGTTTTACTTCTCAGTCTTGTTTAAAGGCCGCTTGTCTGAAAAATACTTTGGCTTCCAAAAAATTGAAAAGCTATTTTAAAATGCAAACAAAATCTGTCAGATCAGCATTTCTACATTCGAGGGGTTTATTTTAGGATTAAGGAATATCAGTACACACCCTTTAAAGTGTCTGAGGTAGCTTAAAACAATAAAACTAAAGGCAATGACCTATAACTCAAAATAAGACGCATTAGATTAAGCCTCTGTCACAAATGCCAGAAATCTCCAGCACACAGGACATGCAAAACCCTGAAAATGAGCTTCTAGATGGTCGTCTCCAGTGTAAGGTATCGCTTATTCCTGGAATCATGAAAGGGGGACTTCCTTTCCAGCTCACCTTTGCTCTCACCCACCACATGCTGAAGCAGCAGTCCAGCTGCAATTACACTGAGGGATGTCAAAAAGAAAACTTCATAAGCACTTACCTTTGCGAAAAGGAAATAGTTTATTAAAGAAATAGAGGGACCCCCTCAAAAGCTAAAGTGAAACAGTGCTGGATGTTGCATTGCAGACTTGTAGGGAACAATCTCCCTTTGTGGGGGACAGAAAGGCTCAGTTAAACAGGGCTTTTCTACATCTGAATTTCTATGCAACTCTATTTAGTGCCTATCACGATCGGCAGGCAACTGGCCACTCTCCATATGGCTGGTTGCCTTCTCTTCCTAGGGAACTAAAGAACACAGAGGCATCTCAAATGACGAAGACACAGTATGAGACAATATCACAACAGAGCATTTCTTTTTATAATTTAAATCAAGTAAGCAACTGATTCACGCAGGGCAGAAACTTGATAAGACATCAAAGGTCTAATCCCCAAGCCATAAAGCTAACTTGCTGACAATAACTGCAGAGCTCTTACTCTCTTACATTTATCACTGCCATCAGCTCCTTCAGAACAAAGTATTTGAGAAAGAAGCAGAGTCTGGGAGGCAGATTTTGCTCTTGCTAAACTGTTGCTCTTAAAATAACATGTTGCTAGGTTTAAATACTGTCCTCTTTAAAAAGAGGAATCATGCTAAAAGCAAAGGGTTTAATAGTACACATTTGGAATATACAAGGGTTTAACAAGCCAGTCTAATGCAAAAAAAACACTTTCCACAGGGACACAAGAACCTGTTAGTGGTTTTCTCAAACCACTGGCAGTTCTATTTCCTCTCAAGTTTGGGGTTCTATGGAACTCTTGTATGTTTGTTTGTGTGTTGGGCAAAAACATTTTTCCTTTAATTTAAACCATTGTTTTGCAAGGAAAAAAGCCATTAGGAAGCCATTTATTTTTAATTATTATGAGGACTTTTTCAAAAGAAAAACCCTTAAATATGAAAAACAAAATTTTGTGTGCATCTAGCAGTGGATAAAAGGGGTCAACAAACCATGATCCAAACCAGACATAAAAGAATTTTTCCAAGTTCTGTTTCACATTTTAAGTGGCCTCTGCTTTCTTTGTCAGAACTCAAGTTCCTTGCAGTTCTTTGCCCTCTATACACCAGTTGGCCAGTAGCTTTAAAATCTGTCCTAAAAGATCACCCAGTTATCTTAGGGATGTTATATTGTTGTAATAGCAGTACAACCCCTTATTCCCTTTCCACCACAGACCCGTGTGTGTGAGATTTCTTGATAGCAAAAGGAGTTCTTAGGGATGACAAACCAAATGGAGGAGAATTTGAAGAGCTTCCATTTGAGTTCAATGAGCAAAGACTCACAACTGTTGGTGCAGTACCAAAAAAATCCCCAAAAAGGCTGTAATGACAGTCACACATACTGTGTTGTAGGTGAAGAATCAACAATAGAGGAGACTACTGCACTTCAGATGTAAAAGTAAAAATACTGGTTTTAAACATAGTGGATCTGAGAACGCACAGAATAAGAGTGTAACAATGAATTGAGATCCTTTTATAATAAAAATCACCTGTATCACAGATTCTGGAGAGTTTGGGGATTTTTTAATGGTATGCAATCAGAATTAATTTTTGCACACTTGAGGAAGCCTAGACTCCCTGTATTTGTGATAAGAAAATGCTTGTAAGTACTTTGAAAATACAACAGATAAAAAACCCCAGACCTCCAAAGAGGTATTTCATTTTAATCATATTTTCTCTCACCCCACAAAGTGAAAGAATAAGGCCCAGCAAGTTCCAGCTCTTACCAAGAGCTTATATAAACAGCATATTTTTACAGCTCAAGAGTGAAGATTTCTGCAGTCCAAAGTCTCTGATGCAATTTTTTATATTTGTGGCTTCTAGTCATACTTGAAAAATCAGAGAATCTTTTCCTCTCAGATTATTTTTGTTAGAAGCCTGTAATTACCCCATGTTACAGATATTTTTTATATGCAGTGGAATTGACCAACAAAATACAGACAGGGGTGGCACCTATGAAATATTTTCCTATTTCACTGTGGAAAATAGCTCCCTGATATGGTTTTGCACAGATTATAGCATTTGGAAGAATATTTAAAGGAGCCCATCCCCTTCTAACAGGCAGACCCATCACACCAATTCCACATCCTCTTCCTCCCATGTTACAAGTTGTTGCCTTTCTTAGAGTGTGGAATCTGGCTTTCACAAATCTTATTTTGTCTTTTAGTGCTTGTGAGGTCAAGCAGAGTAGCCTCAGCCACAGCTTTGTTTCTCTGTTGCATGTAGTGGCCTGGAAAGCCAGCAGTCAGACGCCTAATTTTGACCAAATCTCATGCACATGGGAGGAAGAAAAGAAATAGTGATGCCATTTTTAAAAAACTTAATTTTTGCTTCCTGTCATTTGCCTCACAGTGAAAAAAAGAGCATAGTCCACCGCAGATGCTGAGGCATTCTTACCTCCCTTTATGTTGTTACCTGAAGAAAAGGAACATGAGGTCACTGGACTAAGACCAATTGCTCATTCGCCACTATTCTCTCTAAGGAGAGCTTTGCCAACCACCTAAGGAGAATTACAAGCTGCCCACCACAGGCTACGGATGCTCTCTGTGGACAGTGCTTAACCACATTTAAAGTAATCTGGATAAAAATGACAAATGTCAGTGTAAATATATTCAGTCATGAATATGGCTTTGACTAGATGAACAAAGGTATTTTTCAGGCACCTTGGCAAATGTAAATCACTGTTTAAATGTTCAGAAAACAGGAGAGCAAATGTTTTATGTGAATTCAGCATGCCCATATTTACTACTGGAGAGGCCTTCTTCTCTTTAAGATGTAGGCTTGGGGTCATAAAAAAATTGTCCCATATCATCTAGAACAGATTGCACTTGAAGCCTAAGTTATCGTTCTGTCAATAGTCTGTCACTTGACCTGCTGGGTGCCATCCACTAAACTTGTATCCTTAGCCACCTCCTACAGCACCTGAGGGCCAGGCCTCTCTGTTAATTAAAGTTCCCTGAGGTCTGTCACCTCTGCAATCTACACCACAGCTCCACGCACAGCTTATTCAAAGCAGCATCATTAGCTGACTGACACACCGGGCACAGGACAGACTGACACATCTGTCATTATCACTGTCTTGGACCCAGGTTCACAGGTAGGAAAGTATGTTCTGCAATGAATCTGTAGGATAGGAAGATGTGCCAAAGTACCACAGATTGCTGATGCAAACAACTCCAAATACTTTGTGGTATTTTCCCATTGTCGAAACAATCCATAGAAAATGGCTGCACCTTTAAACTATTCTCTTGGATTCACATTTTAGAAAGTTAAAAATCTTAAGTCCTCTGTAGCTGCAGTTGATACCCAAATATACATTCTCCCCACAACTTGCCATTAAAGGAGAAAAATTCTGCTAGCATCGATTTACAGACAGTTAATTTAGTCACAGAGATGTGGTGGCTTGTTCAAAGTCAAAGAGGAAGTCTGTGGCAATGCTGGGAATTAAATACAGGACTCCAGAAACTCCTTCCTGTTTTTTAACCACATGTGTCATCCTTCCAAATGGTCTTTCATACATAAGATTTAGTCATGGCTGAAATCAGCCCGGTTCATTAACAAACCAAGGACATGGCAAGACAACAGCATGAATCCTTCAAAACTGGCACAAGGATTTTCTTGTTAAAAACATTTGAGGATATTTTGTAAACTATTTTATGACTTTTGTTTCAATGTAAAAAAAACAACCCTTCACTGAATGTCATTTTTAATGCAATCTAGGATAATGTTCCCTGGAAAAAGCACAGGATAATCTGTTTGGAATCTGCACACTATTAGTTCTCTCAAGTTTTGAACAGGGTGGTACTGATTGGTTTTTTTAGTTCTTTCAGGGCAAGTCCTGAAAGACTATTCAAGGAGATTCAAGGTCTCCACTTCTCAGCCTAAAAGAGTAGAGGAGAACAATAATAATTTAGTTTGTAAGAGGTATATAACTGCAATTTTGCCTCTTAAAATAACCATGTCTTTCTCAAAACCAAGGCAATATTTGTACTCTTTCTCCCCACAATGAACTGACTAAATCACAGACAAGACTTTTTATCTCTTAGTGCTTCTTTAGACCTCACCCAACAAAAATCAAGCTATCATTACTTGTCTTTGTAAAGCATCTCATAAACCATGAATGAAAAATACAGTCAGAGAAAAACATTAAATAAGTGCCAAAGCCACAAGATCAGGCTCTAAACAAGGCCACAGACTTGACTTTTGCTTTAGTTCTGTAGGGCTTATTTATGGCTAAGCATTAATTACTTGTATTTTCTATGTCAGCTTAGCACAGTGTTTTATTTAGTTTTGTGGTTTTTAGCTTTAGGAGCACCTCAGTTTCCAGATACTTCTTTATGTAGCTGTCAGACATAGAGAAACAATGATAGCACTGTTAATATATCCATCAAAACAGAATAAATATAATACATTAATGTTTCTATAGCAAACTGACACTGTTAAGGCAGAGGTATATTTTTCAAGGTTTTTCTAAATGTTTTTCCTTACCACAAATTTGTTTAAAAGCTATACCTCAGTGCTTCTCCACAGCAAGATTTCAACCAAATTGTGAACTGATATGAGAAAAATAGGAAACACTTCAACCAAGAAGAACATGTTCCTTATCATGGTTTCCATACAAAAACACCTCACTCTTTTCTTCTCACAGTTGGAAAAGCAGAGAGGATTAGCACGACAAGAAGCTGATATCATAATTTATCTGCTGCACACCATGCTTTTAGTATCACAACAGCTTTCAGATAATCAAAATAAATGATAGTAGGAAGCCTTGAACACAGAGTAGGTAAGATGGATGCCTGTTAGGTGCTCTTAGAGGAATGAAGCTGCAAATTGGCTAAACTTTCCCTCCTTGCACTAAGAGTTTTATTAAGGAAACTGGACTCTGCTTGAAGCTGAAAATGTTTTGTTTCTGTAAAATATTGTTGAACCACAAGAGGACCCAAGCTAACTAAATATGGAGCAAGACATGTTTTTGTGTACCAGCCCAAAATATTCTCTTACTGATTCATTGGTAATTTATAACCGGTTTGGATATAATCTCAACCAACCATCATTGGTTTTGGGAGGTAAAGTGACATGAGTCAACTGTAATTAATATGATAAAGAACAGCTCACTCTTATTGCTTAAGTCAGTCCAGTCAAAGCTTTGCTTCTTGCAACAGTGTTCCAGTTGCAACCTTTAAAAAAGGCAAATACAAAGGGCCACAGCACACTCCCCTTATCATACAACTCCTTTCTGCCTAGCTCAAAAGCATAACATTCTTGTCCAAATGAAGGTGAAACATAGTATCATGTTTTCATGTGCAAGAACACCTAAAGAAACAAGAGACAAATACAGTATTTTTTCACGAGGTAGATGTGTTGTGTACAGAGCTTCATAAATTGTTGCTGCCTGTTACTAAACATTCTTCTTTCTTTTTACCATTTCTAAGTCTAAAAATCATGTCAGTCAAGATAGTTCAGTATCTTTCAGCACAGCTGAAACAACCCTGCACAAGAATCCAACTAAGACCTTGACCTTTGGCTAGAGGAATGTCACATCCAGAAAATACAAAAACAAGCACTGGAAGTGACAGAAAACTATTTAAAAATAGAGAAAAATTGTATGAATAAACTCAACCAGTGAATTTTAAGACTATATTTAATGATTCCTGCAGAAGTAGTAAAGACAAATGTCAGATTTTAAGCTGAATCTTGAACTCCAAATAAGGGAGCAGGTGACCTGATGCAAACAATAGAAAGGAGATGGAGTCCAAAAGTTACCTACTGTTAAGCACATATAAAATTCCAGTAGAGAGAGAGCAAATGGTAAGTCTGGTGGAAACTTGATTCTGAGCAATGAATAGTCTAATTTAAACATTTAAGCCTTAACTTGGACTGCCTTCGTTGTCAGCGTGAGAGAATGTATACCACTGCCTAACTATAAAGGTGCCTATCTCTAAAGTTTTGGGGTTGTACAAGTTCCCCCAACCACCATGTAGGTTGATGTTTGTCTTTGAGTTTTTCCCAGTTCTGTTCTTTTGTTTACATGTAATATGCAAGCTAAACACTTTTTATACAAAGTTGTGTTCTTGCACAGCAGGTTATCAGCTTGAATATCATAGAATCCTAGAATTTTCTGAGTTGGAAGGGACCCGTAAGTATCATTGAGTCCAACTCCTGGCCCTGCACATGACCAAGCATCACACCATGTGCCTAAGAGTGCTGTTCAAATGCTTTTTGAACTCTGTCAGAGTCAATGCTGTGACCACTGCCCTGGGTAGCCTGTTCCAGTGCCCAACCACCCCCTGGGTGAAAACCTTTCTAATATCCAACCTAAACTTTCCCTGACACAACTTGAGGCCATTCCCTTGGGTCCTGTCCCTGGTCACCACAGAGAAGAGATCAGTGCCTGCCCCTCCTCTTCCCCTCAGGAGGAAGCTGTAACTGCAATGAGGTCTCCCCTCAGTCTCCTCTCCTCCAGGCTGAACGGACCAAGTGACCTCAGCTGCTCCTCACATGTCTTCCCTCTAGACCCTTCAACATCTTTGTAGTCCTCCTTTGGAGGTTTCCTGACACCTTTGTATCTTTCTTATATTGTAGTGCCAATCCACCTCTGATGAATAATATTTGATGTATCCTAAATAATGAAAAACCAGTGCTAAAACAGACTTGCTTTTTCTATGTTACATGCTTAAGCTGCTCTTAAGATATTGAAAGAACAACTGATATCTTACCAAATTCACCTGTGTTCTCAAAACACTTTACCTAGTCATGTATTTTTGTACACAAAAAGAAAATCCCCACTGTTCCTTCCAGGATTCACACTGTTTGCAATCTTTGAAATACTACTTTTCTCAAGGGGAAGCAGTCTATGATTGCTCATCCTTGCCTGCCTCAAAGTTACAAATTTGAATGGCAACTTAAAAGAAAGTATCAGGATTTGTATGTTCCTTAGCCAAGACCCAGTACTTCATTTAAGAAGAGCTTGTAGATCTAATCATCTCCTTGCACTCTATTTTACTACTTGCCCAGAGCCATCTGAAGTACTGGGTTCTTCTATCCGATAGAATATGCAACATGACATTTTGTGGGACTCACTGTTTTCTCTCTTGCTCTCTCACTGGATTATATTTTCATGCTAAGCATTACTGAACTGGTAACTGCACGGATCTTACCCTTGACTGACCCTGGTTTATATTGTTCTTGGCTCAAAGAGGCAAGAATGAACAACCCCCAATGAGAAGTCTGACCATCTCCCTCCAGGGGAATTGCAGCTGTGGAGAGACCACATATCATCTTTGGAAAATACAAATCTGTAAGGCAGTTTCTCTTTGCTGGTATAATATGGTGCAAGTCAGACCACTTTCACTAGTACAGTTAAGTCAAGTCCCCTCCTTTGATGAAACAGAAAATTACCAATTACATCCAAATAAAGCTACAGGTAAAGGAATGGTACTGTATTTTCACCCAGTGAGAATCTAAAAACAAAGATTAGATTCAGCAAGCCTGAAAAACGACACAGGAATACTTAACAAGAGGGCTTTGCAGCAATGCTTCTCAGAGTTCCTGTTTCTGGCCAGGACAAGAAATACCACAAGAACAGCCACAGTTTAATCTGAAACTGGATATGCATTCAAGAATAATGAAGATGGAGGGATGGGGAATGACAGACACAAAAACACAGGACTTTTACAAGCTCTGTCCAACCTAAAGAAAGGCTTGGGTTTCTTCATAGCTCAAGTTCGGTTGAAACCTTTATGTAATTCAATAGGGAAAGCTGGAGTGGAAATCAACACTTGATCCAGGTCTTATATTCTCTTTACCTGAAATACTTGTATAATGTTGGTTCTTAAAAGCTGCTGAGTGATAGCCTTAAAGGTGAGAGGCAAACAGCACAATGGCAAACCCAGTGAGCTGACAGGGTGCAACAGGACATGGCTACAAAACGTGTGAAGAGAATTCATTGGTTGTAGCAGAGCCTGGAAGAAACCAGTGAGGTGGGAGAAAGATGGGAAGGAGGATGCAGCAATGGCACTGAGCACTACCTTAAAAGAAGTCTCAAATGGCCATTGTACAGAGCAGCCATCCCAACCCATTTATATTCTATGTTTGCTAACACACCTGCGTTGTGTTCCTGTACGTGCAAAGACTTGTAGACAGTTTCTTCCCAAAGTTGATGCAACGAATACATGTAATTTCTATACTATTAGCATAGAGACACATCATAGGGACAGCACAGGCCTTTCCTTACGCATCATCTACTGGCATCAGTTGCTCTGACTTTAGCAAAGTTACTCCTGATTTACATCTGTGCAGAAATAAGTCCAATGTGCTCAAGGAAATACTCTGCACAGCTGGTACAGCTTAGAAACATGAAATAGATGTTTGTAACACCATGTGATTAAAGAAAAACCCAAACCACAGAGTTTAGATCTGAATCCAAATCCTCCTCAAGCTTGGTGTGTTTTAGATCCAAGATTTTGATTCAGACCCTTGTCTAAATAAATTGTAGCAACTCAAAATTTGCTGTAATTTTAACTAATACATCACACCGAATACATCGGCACCTACTTTGGATTTTAAAGGCTTTGTGGTAACTGGTAAATTAAGTTGTGGAACATAAGCAGTAAGTACTTTTTGGTCTAGAACAAAAAAGAAACATGGAAAATAAACTTGTTAACAGGCAAGTGCCAACTTGATGTTCCACTGAAATTATTAATTCCATTGTCCGTAACTCAGATGTGAACATTAATTTGCTATATCAAAAAATACATGATCATTAGAAGAACTCATTCCAGAGTTAAGCTGTAGGGATACCTGTGACAGAACTCAACAACTTCCAGCATGAAAAAAATTGTCATGGTTCCAAAACCAGTTTTTGCTTACAGTTAGAACTCTGCTTCTGTGAAGATTATCCATCAACCTCAGCTGTTTCCTCGCTCAAATATTTGTGGAAGACATTGAACTCTTGTTAATGTCATTAACAGCAGCAATCCCATTTCCTTCCATAGGAAAAGTCATTGAATGCTTATACATTAGAAAGCAAAACTTACCTATTATGAAAACATTTGAAAGGCAAGTAAGCTTGACAGAAAGTAATAAACAAGCAAAATACCTTTCTCATTCAAGCGATCTGCCTTAACTTCCAGCAAAGGCAAAGATCCAATAACTTGAAGCTGAAGTTAGAAAAATTCAAAACACAAACTAATTTTATTTTTAAAAGCTGAATCTTATTAATCAGATGGATTTACACACCCTTAGTATGAATGAGGAGTGGCCCATCTAGGAACGTGTACATGCTTAATACTTACTTCCCGAATAGCCTCATTTTTTCTGAATTTGGAAGTGTTCGTCTTTTTAAATGTATATTCTGAACTGGTTGTATAAGAAGTAATTAACCCAGTAATAAAATTAAATCATTTTCCCACTCTTGAGAATCAGTGTCCAAACCAAAATATGCCAACTATGCAGTTAGTTGTGGGAAAAAGGTTTCTTTCCTAGAGTCTAGGCCAGTAATTCCACGTTTGAGAAAGTGCTTTCAAATTAAGTTAAAGGTCTACTGACTCCAGCCACAGATGTTTTCTCTCAGGGGTGGTATATGCTGCCAACCGAGTTGACAATTCAGAAATATTGTGTATATGCAGAATAAGCCTTCATTTCCCCTTACACTCTGAGATATGACTACCCAGTAATTTAAGTTTTCAAAGTAGTGTAGTCAGCTTCAAATCCTCTTCTTCAGCAGGCAGTACTGGAGAACAAAAATGCAAAATTGAAGCTCTATGCTGGATGCTAGTACTTACTGTTACTAGATGCCAGCCTTTTTCTCAATGCAACATTTTCACAACTAATCAGTATTTTATCTTTTCCCAATGCAAGAATATTCTGCCTACTTTCTCCCATTCAGTTGCTTTCACCATTTCCATAGATTTTGCTCGGGTAGCAAAAGGAACAAGTCTCTGGGGTACAACAGCAACCTTCAAAGCAGATCCCTAGCCTCATCCCAGCCAGAAAAGCAGTAACACTTACAAGGATATGTATTTGTCAGGTCCATATCCTTACAAGGATATGGATTTTGTCAGGTCCACCTGAATGATCTTATATAGCAAAACTATGTATGTTAGTTAAAAACAAGTAGTGCTATACCTCTTACTGTCATCTGAGCACAAAGCACAAAGAAGGCGAACGGAAATATGGTTTCTTGAGTCTCCACATCAACAGTGACACCATTCATCAAAAGAAAACTACAAAAGCTGCAATTGTTTCCAGACATACATAAATCAACTCCAATGCCTCAGAGAGATCCACAGTGCAACACCTGTCACAGCCAGATGTTTTTGTTTGTTCTGTAGGAGCAAACTCAATGCTTTCAACAAGAAGGGAAAACTGTTCTGGTGGTTTTTGGTTAAATGGGGAACTTTGATACATCAGTCTGCTTATGTGTATATATGCATTCTCATCTATCTGCTCAGAATTAGCTTACATGTGAAATCATAATTTTCTTGGTAGTTGTGTGGGTTTGGGCATTGTTTCTTTTCTTTATACAGGCAATGTGACCTGCTACAGCCACTTTTTTGAGTACCTAAAAAAAATTCTGACCCAGAAAGATTTGGGGATAGAACTATTTCAGTTAAAGTGTATCTGAGTCAAGGTCATGTTGCCAAGGAAGTGCAAGAGAAATTTGCCTTACTACTGCTCATACTGAGATTCTTATATTAAATACAAGAAAAACATACAAAGTCAGCTTTATAGAAACAAATTATATTATTTTACTGACTTAGTATGCTGTGGTTCAGTTCCAGTAAAGAACATACTGCTTACTAGGAGAGCAAGGAGGGGAGCTACTCTTTTACCCAAAGAGTGCATTCAGTAAGCTAAACTATTAGTATCTTTCTTCAGTCAGGTATCTAGAAAGTAAGAAGCAACTTCTTCTCCATTAGACAGGAGTGGAAAAATTCACCTATAATTGATTCACAGCTGCAAGTAACATCTATAGCTTAATTAAAAACTTCAAGTCAATACTGAGATAAGAGGGAAAATGTCAATTGCTTCCAAGAAGGCCAGGTGACACTTTGTCAGCCCAGCTGTCCCTTTGTCGGCCCAGCTGTACCTTAAGAGAACACACACAGATAAAATGCTTCTGGAAGTAGCTGATCTTGATTTCTCTGATCTCTGGCTGCTTGGAATTTTCTTTCTACACTTAAGGGTGATTAGCATTCATTAGGAAAACCCAAGCAAGTATGCAATGATTTTTCACTCTGGCACAGACAGGAGAGTCAACTTCTTTTGTGTGAATACAGCTACAGTGATGAATTCACACACTAACAGTTACTGGCTGAATGAAAATTTCTGTGGTCTTTTATTGTGGCTCAAAGAACCAGGGAAAAGGAGTCCAAGCTATGTCTGTTTCTGATGGGTGCAAAGCAAATTTTCCAAAATTGTGTACCTATAATCTTCCCCACACTGTGCTATTGTCTCAGAGGAAATATACCTCCCTACAGGTTACAGCTAGAGAGAGTTGCAGTTAATGTTTTAAACTCATTTGTCTCCCTAAGAGTAAATCATTAACTGGATTGATCAGTGCATTGATGGGCCATATAACTGGGACAAACAAAGTTAAACAAACATCCCTTTTTCAGCACTGGCAACTCAAGGACATTTCCTTATGAGACCAGGACTTGAAAGCTTCCAGGTGAGATCAGCGTTCAAGGTTTTTGGCCCAATCAATGTAAAAACCACTTGTTATATTTGATAGAGAGAAGCACTACCAACACACAGTGTACCTGCAGAAAGCCAGACCTGAACACAATGAATTATGCATCATTTCCCTACTAGATTTAAACCTTCCCTGAACTGTAGATTCAGCAGAGAAAGGCATCCCCATCAATGTTTGGCTGAACTTCTAAAAACTCATAATAAAATCCTCTGTTCCTTTATTTTGTATTTTGTTACTTCTAAGATCCAGGCAGCACCTGGGATTTTTATTAACAGTAAGCCTACACACAGAAAACTAAAATTACTTAAACTATATTGCAGCGTTTCAGTTGGTGTGTTTCAGTGCAGGTAATAGACTTTGTGGTGAAAATGCTAAGCTTCAGGAATTTTCCTAGCAGACTAAGAAACAATTTACTACTTTATCCTGTGTTTTATCCCTTTTAGATTCTATTAATAGAAAAGCCCCTTGGTTACATTCTTAATTTCTCTGAACTAATGAACTCAATCCAGTTCACAAGAGTCTCTAAAGTGTTTCTAACTATAGTGCTTTTCTTCTCAAATAGGTAAGATCTTCATAGCTTCAGGAGCCAGTTGGATGTGAATCTCCTCTGTTACAAAGAGAAAATAAAACCAAAGAGGCTGATGAACTCTTTCAAGGACCCATTTGTAATACAACCTTCAGTAGGGTTTTTTCTCCCAAACTTAAAGTGAGCACACACTGGGAAGCGTTACATGTCTCTTCCCTTCAGGAAAGGTGCAAGTTTCATCTGCAGACACTTTAGAATACTGTAAATTTTTTCCTATGATGAAAGTCCCTATTCCACACAGGATCTCCTAGCATGTTTAATTATTTTAGTTTCATCCTTGTAACTGAACAGTTTGACTACTAGCTGAATAATATGGGCACATAAGAATCACTGAGAAATGCTGTTTATCATCACTAAACACAGCAGCATCTCACAGAAGACAAAATAAATAGCAGATGTCAGTAATCCATCACTGTGTTCCCATCCGCAAATACTACAGATCAAAATCTTCCAAGTTGCAGCTGTGCAATGAGTTCCATTTGAATAAGTATTCACTGCTATAACAAGGAAAAATTTTCCTCCTGTTATCTTATGTACATGTCCAATAGCTTTTATCACAACAGTGAAATAAAAGGAAGGCTTGACGGGTGTATGGGGGCTGGTATTCAGCAGAATTCCCCAGAGCTCCCTTTTGGGATATGTGCTGCAAATTCACTGATGCACAATGCCCCAGTATTCAACAAAGACTTAAATACACAGTAGTAGCTTAAGCTAAAAATATTGGCACTGTGTCCATAGCAATTTTGAGTGAACTCACAGAAGCATGCACATGGGATATAAAGGCTTGAGATGTAACTCTTCCCTTTTCCATTGTTTCTCTTATGTGGTTTAGAGAACATCTTTTCAACATTCTTCACATCCTCCCCTTCCCACCACCCCCAGAAACGGAGGTGACATTTAGTTCTCCCAACCATGAACTTGTGGAATGAATCATACACAATGCTGGTGCAGGAAAATCCAGTTTCCTGAGAGCAACCACAGAGCTCTGAGCAACAAGGTTATGTCATGACATGCAAGCTGGCATTAAATCCACCCTGAAGTTCAGTTCATGTAAGAGTTCACCACCATATAAGATTTTACTGGTGGTTGCTCAAATTGAGTGACACAACAACCTGCCTAACAAATCCTCTCCTCCAGCACACTGTTCTCCCTGAGGGAGGACTACATGGGCAGCAGAGCTCTATCCTCAGATTACTCAAACCAAAAAGGCAAGTTTGAAGAATTTCAATTGCCTCTGGAGAAATTCTCATTTGTTTCTGCCGAACAGCTACAGGTTTCTGCTGCCTCTAGGCCAAAACAGCCTGACAGAAGCACTTAGTTTCGAAGTGCCTGGTAAAATGGGATGTTTCTCAATTCTTTCCAATGAGTTTATGTCTCCTCCATGTGCCACAAGCAGGATTCCAAAAGCTCCCTCCACCAGCTAAAAAAAGACCAACAAACACAGTTTAGCAGGATCCTTGATACCGCTGCTTCCATAGAGGGGTACATAAACCACCCCACAAAAGCACTTCTAGGAGTTTCACAGTTCACAGCTTCACACTTGAGAGTCTTACCTCACTCATAGTCCCAGAGATCTTTGCCCTGAATACATTAGATGTGAACTGGACAGGACATGGAAGTGGCTGCATGGGTTCTGCAAAGGGGGCTGCCCTGTCTGAGATGTCATTGCTCAAAGAGCTACTCAAAAAAATGGGACTGAACCCATGAAAATGGACATTCTCCTCAGGGAGATGGCTGCACAATAAAGGGACTGAAAGACATTGGCTGACAACATGAGAAGAGTTTAATTCCCAAATTATTAATCTATATTTTCAAGGCTTCTGCAGTATAAAAACATAATGCTTTTTTGACCCTTGGAATTCCCTCCCTGTTGGTACCTTGAGCTGATTAATTAAATTGTTCCACAAATTACGGTTTGCTGGTGTTGTGCAACAGATCATAGATGGCACCTACAGAAGGCATAAAAAGTACAGGAGGAACAGGAACAACTACTGCTATTCAGATCTGCAGCACACAGCTTGCGTTCGGCTCTGGTGAGCAGAGGGACAGCACAGGCTCCTTTCCCACTAGGAAAATAGTATTTTAAAGTCATCTCGACTAGAACTTTCATTAGGGATGGTCTCTCCACTAGATTTTTTCTAGCCCAAACACTTAGTTCAAACCAGAACATATCAAATATTGCCTTGATTATCTAGGTAGCAAGCATTATGCACCGCTGTTGGCACCACAACAAGCTGTCCCCTTAGCAGATCTGAGCTGCCAGTCACAGAGAAGCTATCCAGGGAAAGGCCTCCTGAGAAATCCCAGTCTGTTCTGTCAGTAGCAGCACTGTGAAAAACACCGAGAGCCAATATCCCACACAGCACTGAGGCAAACATGCACTGACAGTCTTGTCCCTTCCCTACGCCTCAGCTCCACCAACAGCTCACTCAGACCTTTCCCAGCCTAATATATCAGAGCCCCTGACACCACCAGCTATAAAAAGGCCAGGGAGGGAGCTAGTTAAATGGACAACTGCAGACTGCAGCAGATCTCCTTCACATTGAACTGGTGCAAATGGAAAGCAGGTTTCATTTCTCCTTTCCCCATTAAATCCATATCACCACTCCATTTGACGTGCCACCCATGAGTTTATATTGGTGAAGTCTATTTCTAACTACATTATGTTAAAAAACAAGGTTACTGCAATGAGGTGACAAAATCTCCAGTAGTTAAAGAAAATCTCAGTGAGGAACTGAATGGATCATTCAAGGTTAATACATTTATTGTGAAGGCAGATAAGACATACCGATAAAATTTTTACCCCACATAAACTCTTAATAAGTAGTTCCTGTATAAAGCTTTAATCATTTAATGAGCTACTGCCTGTCCTGAAAAAAGACATCAAAAGGGGTTGGACAAGCCTTCTGAAGCAAAAACAATCAGTTAGCAATGAAAATTTCCAGGACAACTGTAAGATTCTAAAATTCTTCCTATTATTTTATTTATTCAAGCTGATCAAAGATATTAACTATGAATGGAAAATCAGCTCCAAGTCCTGTAAATGAGTTTGGTTTAGTGTCCAACCTTATGACCAGATATAACAGTAACATAAATTACTTTGCAAGTGCTTTCAGTGTAGAGGTTTCTCCTAAATTCTGGGAAAAAATCCTGATATGGTAAAGTAAGAATATGAATGTAAAAATATTGTTTCTCTTACAGCAAGAAATGAGAAATGGATACTTTTTTGTTTTTATTCTTTTTTCAGGGAGGAAAAAATGTCAGAGTTTTCTTGTTGTCTCAGGAAAGCTGATGCTGGCAAGCACCTTTCATTTCATAACTGCAAATACAAGGCATGAAATTTGATCTTTCGTCAACAAGAGATCAGTTCTTGTGGTCCAGAACTATTTCTGACCAGACCTTGCAATATAATAGAAACTGATTTCACTAAGGCATTTCTGGTCTGAACATTTAAAGGCAAGCCACATGTCTGTTAGTTACCTGCAACTTGCTTATTCAGTTTAGTCTTCTGAAATTTGAAAACAGTGAAAGATGTATGTGACAATTACAAGCACGGTAATTTCTGGCATCCCTGCACTGCCTGGTGGGAACTGTACTGCCAGATTAGTGTTGATGTAGGTGGATGTGTTCACTCCCTGCTGCAGGACTCTGAAAGCCACAGCAGATTGGGCACTGCACCACGGTAACACAGTTACACTGAGCTACGCGGTCTCCTACAGCCAGGAGTGTTTGATCAATACTTAGTTGTGCAGTGGGGAAATAGTTACAAAGCACCCATCCTGATTCCTTCACTTGGGCACGCAGGCGTGCACACAGACACGGACATGTCCCTCTGTAGCTTCTGTCTCTGGCAGCCTACCCATGCTTCCACAAGGTTTACCTGCATTTCTTGGTTTATAGGGTGTGGAAAGCAGGGAAAGCAATGTGGAAAGTGTTGTTCATTTCCTGTGACACCTTGCTACTCACACCTGAGGAGATGGTGGATGGGGAACCTTCACCTACATGCTGCTGTCCTGTCAGATATGTGAACATGAGCTGTCAACAGTCTGGTTACTGCTGTCTTGCAAAACAACAGTCAATACGATGTGGGAACCTACAAAACCTAATGTTCCCTAGGCACACTGGGCGATGAGCTGTAAGACTGCAGCACACACATTGCTTCCACAGTCTGTCTGAGTCAGCCCTCTACACAGAGGGTTGCATTTTTCTGTAGTTTTCTGCGGATTCTCCGTTCAGTCTTTTCATGACTTAGGGGAGGATGAGACCCTTAGGTTTTGTACTGGGCTAGCTTCTTTTAATTCTCCTCCAAGGGAAAAGTCTTCACTCACAAATAGCAAAGCAACTTCAGCACAGTATATGTGATCAAACCAGAGGTTTACTGTCTCTATTGCCTGTGTATTTCATAGCAATTAAAACTATAAAATCTGTATTATATACAGTACAATGTAACTCAACATCAACTAGAATGCAGAGGTGGTTTGCTGGGGTGCTTACACAGCCACCAACCAACCCAGTTTCTGTCCTGTAAAATTAGAAATGGAAGCTTGGCCCATGCTTGCCTTAAGTTGGTTTGTGTCACCTTGCCCAGATCAAAAACCTGGCTGCTAAGATTTTTCATCAGAAGAATTATTTTACAGATTACACAGATTTTTTAGGTTCCATTCTGATAGTTAGCACTTAAACATGATGTTGGATCTCCATGTACAGGTCCTGAGATGATGCCCTTTATAAAGATCTGGCTGTGTGAGCTCAGGATCAGTGGAGAGACAGCACAGCCCACTGGCAGCCCCTCTTCCCTGGTGTCCCTGCGGAGAGGCTCCCATGTGTGCTGGAGAGGTGACAACCCACCTGGGGCTTGTCCCCACCCACGGGACCTATCTTCCAGCTAAAACCTTACTGCTTGGCCTCTGCCTGATCCACTGCTCCTGCCACATTCCATCTTCACCACGGGCTCTGCTCATCCATGCCCATACCCCAAACTATAGGTGACTTCCCACTTAAACAGCAGCCTTTACCCAAGGAGGCACCCGATGTCAGGGACTGGGGCTGCCTCAGGCCCCCATGGCTGCCTGCTCCTGGCTGGGGGGTGGGACACACCCTGCCTGCCCACAGGGAGCCCCCACTGTTCCCACTCCCTGGTCCTCACAGCACCTAACACTCTAATGTAGACTTCTTGCCTTTCACATTACATTTTTTACCATATTAAGAGGCAGTTGAAGTGGTTCAAGTAAAAAGGAATTGGTCCCCTGAGACGAATGTGTAATGATTTTCTTTGGACCAAGGAAGGGAAATTCATTTTTAATTGAATAATATGAGAAAAAAGCCTTACATGTGCTAATTTGTTGGACTCAAATGTGTTTAGACTGGGTTATAGGGATGTTATGACTTTGGGTAATTAGGGTAATTGGAGAAAACAGCTGGACTACTTTGACACTAAAGATTTTGATATGGGTAAGGTCACTGTGACACTAAGATCATACAAGTGATATAAATGTAAAGGAACCTGCACAATGAAAAAAGCAATTTTCTACGTAACACCAAAGATATCTTTAAAAATACATTAATTAAATAGCTTCAGATTTTTCAAAAATGGATCTTTGTAGACATCTCCCAAATCACATTTTTATACTTCTGTAGACAATCATATCTGCTACACAAAGAAGAGTGTGAGTATGAAACAGAAAAACAAACTGTGATAACAAAATAAACAGTTTTATTTTATAAGTGTTTGGCCTTGGTAATAGTTACGTAAGGACTTCTTCCCCCTGTGTCTGCAGGAATAAATCTACAGCTGTCTGAACATTTTAATATGCCTGGTCAGAAACAAATTTCACAAAAGTAACAACCATAAACTTGACCTGTCTTATTTCAGTCTCTTGTTAATTCAAAATTCAAATGTCAATTTGTCCCATACTTCAGATGTACCACAAGACTGTCCTGCACGGCATGAAAATTAACCAGTATTTGTTACGCCTGCAAGTGTTTCATGAATAGAGACTGATTTTATAAGATATTTCGAGGATGAAGAATAAGATCTGCAAAATCCTTGGACATTTTAGCTAATCTGTATTAAAGCTATGGTTTTTCTGAACAGAGGGCTTGATATACTGGTTTTGAAATGATCTACATTTATGATATACATCAAATCTTTAATCAGAAATAGATATTCTCATATTAAAAATGTCAGAGGAACTTCTCAAAAGAAGAAATGTGCAAAAAAAAAAAGGCAAGAGTGAATATTTCTATATTGTCTTCAATATTAAAATAAGATGGTGTGATTGCTAACAAGATGCTAAGTCAGAAAAGTTGCAGAGTTTGCTAATGTTGCAGAATACCTTTCAGGTTAGAAAAGATTCACAGAAGTAGAATCAGTTCATGAAACTTTGAAAATTGTATTAACTCCTGTTTAGCAGATATCCTGTTACTGATATAAAACTATAATTATAGTAGCCTGTAGTTGCATCCACGTTACACTGCGCATGAAATACTGCAGCTGCCTAAAGTTCCTTCCAATTAAAATCTTTCTACTTAAAAATTGCTAGATTTCCTGCATTTTTGTATTCTGACAGCTCTCTTTGGAAACTAAGCTCTTTTGCATTACTACACATCTCTGGATTACAATAAGAGTGCTTCTCCATCTCCTTAACAACATTAGCATTTTAAACACAGAATTTCAGTGAAATTCACGAACTTTACAGAAAACTTTCAAACAGAAGAGCTATTTATTAAGAATCATTTCCTCTAAAAATGCAACATTTCATAGGCAAACTGCCTTTTAGAAAACTTATTTTAAAAAGCCCAAATTTCTTGTTCTTTCTCTCTTTATGCTAATATAGTTTTTAATCACTTGTACTTTTGATTACATAATTCTCCTCATGAGAGAAAACACTCAGCCATTCACCTAATCACATTAGCTAGCAGAGATTTCACATGCTTTGTTATTGGTAAAAATTCTTTTTTAAAATCTCAGATAATGAAAAGCCATCTATCTATAAATGAAGGAGATTAGTTAAAAGCAAACAAAAAGACCAGAAAAAGGAGTCAGTGCATGCATGCACATAATTTGGGCAGGAGGAGAGCACTTTCTCTAGGCTGCCCAGAGCTAGATGGCTATCTTGTATAGGATATCGATTAACACATTCTTCTTCTTTTGTGCTTTTCTTTTTTGATCCTTCAGAAATGTATGTACCTATGTTTGGATATGTGTGACTCTTCTCTATTTTTCAGCCTATACTGTAGCTGATATAATTTTTGGCCTTTCACAAATGCTGTTTGAGTAGATGAGGAAGCCATCCTTTTCACCAACCCAGTTTTCACTGGCTCCTGCAGAACTACAGAGGTGATGGTAAATAAACACAACAACTGGGCAACTGCAACTGTGCCTCACATGTGAGGCTGTTCTTAGACTCAGCCATCAATCAGAAACACAGCAGTGATTTGCCAGTCACCTAGGAATAAAGCAGAAGTATTTTCCAAAAATTTTTTGAACCTGGTTGTCTCCTGTGGCTCTGAGAGGTATTACAGGCACACTATCACCACTCTGGCCTCCACCAGAACGTCAGGATTGCCTACCAATCCCTAATATATATTTTCTAAGAGGAAAGGGTCCCCAGATGAATTCCCAAACAACCTACTATATACAGTGGGACTGCACTTCACCAAACAGATCAGCCACTCTCCACAGGATAAGGGAAGTGTCCATAATGAAGCTGAGTGTGGCTGATAAATTATCTCTAGGGTAACAGAGTCCTGGGTATGTATTTTATTAGGTGATGAACAGAAGAAGGGTAACATCTGGATTCACAGTCCATCAGGCTAAATCTGCCAAATGTTGAATTCAAGTTCAGTTTATTTGAACAACACCGTAACAGTTAAATGGGTTCCCATGGCACAGATCCCAATGCAACACAGAAAATGAAATAGCAATAGTGCAATGGTGTTCACCTTTGACATGAAAAATGCAATGAAGAAAAAGGTCTATCTGAGAGACAGCAGACAGAGTCAACAGCTATTCAAGACAGCAAAACAGCGAGCAGCAGAGATCCCTGGGCTAGAAAAAGCTTAAAATCTTGATCAGTGTGCTACCACAACAATGCAAGTGACCTGAACACTGAAAGACCAGCCCTTCTTTTCATAGCATCATCCACAGCTTCAGGTTAATGGACACGAGGGAGTCCTGGCCTCCTTAACTGAAATAACAGCACTGCCTTTTTTCACACAGTTGCTAAGACAGAGGCTGCCTGCTGAAAACAAACTCCCACGTTCCGTGTTTTCACATGCAATCTGCAGGAGTTTTAACACAATGTGCAAGCATCTCTGGACAACATGGAAGGTTGTCAGCTAAGGAAGCAGCAGGTAAGCAGCAGGAATCTCACCTGACATACTACAATCAAGCTCAGGCAGGATTCCAGGCCTGGGGGACAGCAGGACTGATTGAGAGGCATGAGCTTGGAGAAAGAGTGCATTGTGAAACCAATGCACACTGAATGGGCTTGCCCAGGTAATGCAGTCAGAATGAATAACAGGTATTTTAGCACTCCCAGTTTCATGAGCTTTTCTTAATGACTGTGTTGATGAACCATACACATACACAGCCTTAGCTCCAACTTAACAGAGCTGTATGCACAGATAGTCAGTGTCACTGAGGTAATGTGAATCATTAAGCCTTACAGGTTGCTTGTAAGAAAAGAATTTTACAAAAATGTATGCACGTTATTTATAGCCCATTTTATTTATAACTCATTTTATTTTGAAACAAACATACTGGTTTTGAGGGGTAAAAAGAAACATAAAAAATCCTGAGACTTGAGCTTTTTTCTTCACACATTTTCGGCATGAGCAGAACTCCCCATTTCGTTGACTTCAATTGCTGTCTCTTCCAGCTTCTGCTCACTTCTATTTCAATTGAGCCAGTGCTTCCACCATGCTCAGGTATCTATCAGCCAATCTCTGGCTCACAGAACAGTCTTTGGAGCCTACACTGAGCATGTTGTTTAAGAACGGCTGTGTCTTGGAGGAGACTGTGCCTTTGCCACAAAGATCAAAACTATCATTTTCACAGAAAAAAAAAATTGGACTGATAGTCTTTTAATAACAGCTTTGGTGGATATGGGATTTATCAACCTCCTATTAAGAGAGTGAGCTATATTCACCCTAAAAAGTGAATGACGGGATTTTAACAAGTTTAATTTCACAAATTAGTGGCTACTTCAGTGGATCTTTAGGTTCTGTAGTCACATGCATTTGTCAACAATATGTAAGAAGAACAAATATGACAACAGGGTTGATTAGAGGAAGTAAACACCATCCAAAAGCAATAAAAAGCAGGAAGACGTGGTTTTATACTCTATGTGCCCAGCAAATGCCCAGTGGTATCCTTTCGATCAGCTTCCACCTGTATATACCAAAAGCTGAAACTTGTGTCTGCTATGAATAGCACCAGCACCCAGATACATACAGACTAACAGATTTTGTCGCATCTCCAAGGCTTCATATCCAAACTTGCTCATTGACAGTATCAGTTTCAGGCACTACACTTATCTCCAAACTCCTCTGCACACTCTTGCCCTGATGGGGTAGACCCATAGTTTCTCTTGTTCCAGACTCAAGAGGACAGACACATGTCCAACTTTGTCTTTCTCAAACTCCCACTGGACTCAGCAGGATGTTATGGAGAAGGTTGGACACACCCACTATAAAAACTGTGGAATATAAGAATTGCTATTATGCAAACCCTCCTCTGGGACCCATGTACAGCTGAACCTGCAGCTCCTGTATCCACAACACACATGACATGATTGGAGAACTCCATTTTAGCTGAGTGCCTGTCTTAGGCTTTTCTGCTCTTCAAGTCACACAGGGGTGTGCAGAAGCAAACTGATATTCCAGAGGGCCAGGGCAGAAGCTGCAGTTGTGACACCCCTTTTTAATAGGAAGAACTGAAGCATGGTGAGGCAGAATAATTTCTGATCTTTTAGAAGAGTTTGCTGGAGGGATAAACCATTCATTTCCCCTCACCCCCCTGCTATGTCACCACTTGAACTGCCTTGCAGACACCTGGCACACGTGTCTTTACTTTTTAATCAATACAGGACACAGACTTTTTAATCAATACAGGACACAGAATGTGTGTATATGACATATGCAGCCCTCAGGCCATTTCATAGTCACGACGAATGAAAGGAAATTAGGTAATTAGCTCCAATTATACTTTGACAACAGCTTCTAAATCTCACTCCACTGAACAGTTTTCTAGCAAAAACAGAAGCAGTAAAAAAATAATCACAAAGTTTTAAAAGGTGTTGACCTTTATTCAAGCAAGAAACATCAGGTATGAGAAAGAGAAAGCATGTAGTCCTGCCTCTCTCAGGCACACACGCACACCTGCTTTACTGTTGTTGACAGCAGATAGCTGCAGGGCTCTTCCTGAGAGACATCCTGCATACCACAAAAGAGCTGGAGAGTATGAACTGTGACCCCCTTCAGCTTTGATAGACTTGTCATTTCTTTCAAACTTTTCCATCCATCATGCACACTCTTTCTAATGTTTAACTCAATTTTATGAAGATCCCTAGACGGAATTTCATTTCATCTCTGACACTGCTTTAATTGCTGTCAGTGAGTTTATACGTGATTAGTCCTATTTGTAACCTCCTAATTTCATTGGACATTTCTGGTTGCTTCTTACTTGCATTAAATGAGTGTGATTTCCTGATATGGTTATAAAATGAATGTCACTTGGGAGCTTCCTCACCCCTAGGTGTGTTGAGAAGACTCAGGATAGCAGTTTTAAAGAAATAATTTACTTTTGTAACAAGGAAAGATACTGTGTGACCTTTTGATTTCTCCTGTCATAATAAGCAATGCTGGCAGTAAAAGCTCTATTCTCTCATTATTTAGGATGATTATCAAGAGAGCTACTAAAATAAAACCAAATATTGCCTGAGGCAGTTCCTGAAGTGACCTGATCTGAGATTTGAAGGGAAATTGTATTCTTTTTGTTCTTTTCAGTTTTTAGATAACACAAATTCATCAACTAAAAAACACAGCTGCCCTGTAGCTCTTCCAAGGCAGTCAAAACCTAACAACTTAGAAATCTTGTCAAAAGAAAGCTAACACTAGACTCCTATGCATCATTGCCTTAGACCAAGACACACAAACAAAAAATAGCAGATCAAAGCAGTCAGATTAACTTACATAAACTTCAGGGGGAAAAATATCTGACATTTTGGTTACTAACCTCAAGGGAACTTTAAGCTTTTATGGGGGTTTACCAATCATTGCTGGAAAACAAAAGGAAGAAAAGCTCTGCATGGAGATGTATATAGTGCAGCCGTGCACACACATACATGATTGGCATGGGTAGTCTTAACATAGGAGATGGCAATCTAGGAAATTTATTACAGCTGATGGATCCAACATTTTGAAGCCCCAGGAAGCCTATAGGAAGAAGTTCTGTGCTTCTTGATAATGCCTGACACCTCTCTGAGTTTGTCAAGAGAGCCTTTGGACCAGGTTTCCCATAGGGTTGTTGGTGCTGCTGCGATGGAAGAAGAGAGTATACTACAGAGGTGGTGAGTGTAGCAGCAAGAACAGCTCGCAGCTCTTTGGTCTGCACTCACAGGATGGAAGCACCTTTCATCCAGATCCATCTTCTTTTCTCCTTTGAAAGGTAGGGAAAGGCAGTGGGTAGAGAAGCTTCCAGCTCCATCTGACCTACATGCAAAAATAGGAAGAGGCATCCAAACATTCACATTGTTCTTTGTAGGAAAGACCAGGCCACATTGATTCAGGGCTCTTTTTCTTCAGGGGAGAAAGAGTTTTGCACCATGAAAGGAAACACATACCCCAGCTTTAGGGCAATGATAAGGTTGAAACACTAAGCTCTCACAAGTCAGGAAATACCAAGCAGATGACACTTGGCTCTCTGCACTGTGCAGAACACTTTGGCCAGCAGCATGACAAAACCAGAGAATAGACAATTTTGCTGATCACTTCCTGTAGTGTTGAACTGATTGCTCCAATTCTTTACAAAAGGTAGAGTAGGATCAAATATATGTATTTGTGTGTGTATACATATATACACACACATATATGAAAGTCTATACAAAATAACCAGCTTGGATAATTTACAGAGGGTGTAAAGAACCAGACTGTGGCCACAACTGCCTGATGAACTCTACTATTTGTATATGCTCCATTATTTGTGTTCAGTCGTGCCTGCAAGAAGGTGTCATTCAAGATTTACTCTTATTTATTACTGAACTCAAAAAAGATGGTAGACCAAGAAGGCCAACCAGGCACGAGCCTCTTTTGCCCAAAACATCGTACAAACACAAAGCGCTTACAGTCTATACATACAAAAGGCATGTAAACACTGAAGATGTACTAAGGAAAGATCAACTGGACAGGCAAGGAGAATATTGGAGAAAAATCTACAGTGGCCAGAGAGAGCCCAGTCACAACTCTGAGTCCCAAAGGATACCGGTTTCCAGGTCCTCTGGGCTCACTCCTAGCAGCAGTGTTTCAGCTACTTCTTTTCTTTGCTTTCACCTCAATACTACAAGTATTGTGAACCTGTGAGTATCTCACCAGTCACTCTATCAAACCAGCAGTGCTGTGTCTACTGAGTTTTAGTGGGTCTTTCACCAGCCACAAAGATGCAAAAAATTCATCTCTATCAGCCATTTAGTCTTGGTGTCAGATCTTGCTTTGCCATCTAGTAGGAAATACTCTGATTCTCTCATTGCCATACATCTCTCCAGGTCTTGCATCTAATGAACATAAACACTGACACTTCATAAGAGAAGTACTTGATATCCATTTTGCAGTGGAGAAAATTCCTGCACTAGTTACAGACAAGCAGACATTTGAGCTCTGCTTTTTGCCATTCTCCCTTCAGAGTGAAATCAATTATCCATGCGTGAATATTGCCTTGTAATTTAATTGCAAATTAATGGAAGTCCATCATCAAGCACTGACAGAACTTTTGCTCTGGGAGTCATTCAGCACCTGGAAAAGGGAAACTTAAACAGAAGAGTAATTTACCAAATGAACACTTTTTTAAAAAAAAAGCCTTTCCCTTTCTCTCAGAAATGTAATTTATGAAGCCTTTTAAGAAGAAAGCATGATGGAAAGATAAAACCTCCTGTTCAAAGTTCAGATTTGCAACTAAATCCACTTAGGCTGAAATCTATCAAAAATTTGGCATGCTTGGAAGCTGCCTTCCCAGGAGGACACGGTCTGAAATACAATCCCATTAAATACAGTGTGAAAAATAAGTTGTCCACTTTGTTTTGTCTTGCCCACTAGAATTTATGTAATAAATGCTGCAAAAAGAAACAGTATAGATACATGCAATGAAATTAATATGCCCTATGCTTTCTGCAGATTGAACCCCTCCTCATGTCTCACGGCCAAGAGCATCTCATATGTTAGGCCATATATTCCCTCTTGTCCTCATCAGCCTGCTCTGAGCTCTCATGAATGCTAGTGGTTAATTAATGACAAGCCATGCCATGTCATTAAAGACACTTTCTTTTTACAGAACTCTTTTCTACCTTTCAGTTGTTTGTGTCAAGACTTTTTTCCATTTGAGTTCCGATCTGATGTGCAACTGAGAGGCAAGCGTTGAAAAATCAAGGTGCCCAGCTGTTCCCCTCCTCCCCTCCGGACTAAAGCCACTGGGGAGGGAAACAAGGGCTTCCCCTCCTTCCAGCCCTTCCCAGAAGAGACGGGGCAGACCGCGCTGCTCTTGCTCTCCCTCCCGTGGTGGATCCCTGAAGTGCCATGGAAGAAGAGAGGTGACCTCCCTGCCCCTGAGGACGCTGTGCAAGTAATGCCACCACTCTGTATCTGCAACGGAATGGACAGGGGGAGAAATGGAGAAATATCTGTATAGACCCTCCCATCTCTGCTTTTTATTTTGTGTCACTTAAATCTTTGATGGCTTTTTTCCAAAAATAAGCCATCCAACACACCAGAGGTAATTTACTAAACGAATAAACCTATGGTTAATTCAAAATTACTTAGTTTCTATGTTGACAATCTTTTTCATTTCTGCACCCTCTTGTGGGGACAAAGGTATCTTTACAATATGTGCTACCCTCGAGTACATCATAGTATACTTATTTCAGGACCAGGCTTCACTTACTTGATTTCATTTGTTTGGTAGAAATTTTTACTTTAAAAAGTGACATTTGCCACAGTGATTTTTCTCTATGAAGGCCCATCAGCCCACATGACAACTGCTCTCTGGACTGCAGCAGTGTTATACGGCACTATTGGTAAAAAACGGTGATGCACAGTGACCACAGCATTAACAAATATAACTTTACAGAGCCTGGGTCAGTTTCACTGACACCCCTTTGTCTGCACTATAAGAGGCATCAATGTGGATGGTACAGTGAATGAGAACTGATTAAAACACTGTGATTAAATGCAATAAATAATTCTACACCTGCACAGATAAGGACAAATAAATCAACTGAGACAACTGAACCAGGGACCATTTGTAAGCTGTGTTCAACGTGTCCTCCTGCTTCTAACAGTAACTCTCCTTTTAAGACCATTAGGTTCACCTCGCAGTCCCAAAGAGGAACCCCATGTGTTTAGATGTCTTCATCTTGATTTTCTACGGTCAAGTGCCCTGAAACCAGCACGGCACACAAGTATCAGTCTCACTGAGAAGAGATTCTCACATTTTAGTATCACCATCTTTCTGATATGCTGTCAATGCAATGTTTCTACCTTGTATTCTCAGAACAGGGGTCCCAAACCCTAGATTCTACCATTCGCAGAAAGATGCCACTGTGAAGAGCAGCATCTAGCAAAGAAACAGGTTTCGGAAGCTGTTCTCTAGATGGCATGATTTAGGTCCCCAGCAGATCATATTCTGTGATACTTCCTCCAAGACACATGGTCTGATTTAACAGCATTTCTGTGTAAGTAGACATATTACAGCTAAAATATGGTTAAGATGGTTTGCATGTCCACTAAAATGTCACTCTCTCTTCTCCCCCTCCTTCAAAGTAGTAATAAGACTCAATGGCAGATTTTACTCAGACTAAACTCAACCATTCCTCCATTTTACTCCAGATACGGGCCAGAGAAAGATACTGGAACTTAGGCATTGCCTTCCCACCCTGACATCAACAACGCCTGCAATCTGCAGGTTTTCTCTGTACTGCAGCTTGCTACATGGATCACACTGAGTCCATCCTGATTACCAATAAAACTATTGTTTATCTGTCACTAGTTGCATTTCAAAAACTGTACAGATCTCTCCTGAGCTGTTTACTCACTGACAGTATCTTGCTTTAATTCTGAATAAAGGTCAGAATACTGGTAATTGCATGATAAATCTAGCCCAAGTAAAAAGACTGTGAGCACTTTATGGCAGCAATTTTATTCTAAAAATCTGCAAAATACTGCGTGCAGCCATGACTTAAAAAGCATTCCAAAGCAAAGGAATTTTTCTTTGTTTGCATGTAAGTAGTCTTTAGGTGCTCTAGGATGGATTCAGATTTATAGCATATGTATGACAGCTAATTTGTATACAGTTTAAAAATGAACACCTAAAAGACAAGAAAGTATATTATTACATCCTCAAAACAAATTTAATGCAACACAAAAGAAAAAAATTAACTTTACTCAGTGACTCAGAAGATGACAGAACAAGCAGCCTAAAGTAAATGAAGAAAAAAACCCCAGCTTTTGGATAGGTATGATGTAAACATTCTTGAGCAAGTTTTCTAGCAACCCACTGAGCAAGCCAGGGAGAGAGCTGGAAAGGATCGCCTTCAGGAAATGTTTTCTCTTTCTGTCCCGACAAGAATTCTAGGTTGTATTCTCTATTAGTCTGGATTTTCAACAGCTGATAAAACACTTAGTGGTCATTTTTAAAAGATAATAAATTAGAGAGGGGAAAAAAATTCACTAAAGGGCAGTTACCAACTCATCAAAGTGATTTCTTCTGCAAGGACAAGCTAAAACTTCCATTTGGGAGACTTGACACACAAACTTAATTCACAGGTTCTGTGGTAAGAGGTGACACTGCATTAGCCTTGCTGCTTGACGACCACTGATAATTTGGTAAAGTCATATTAAGAAACCCTCTGATACTAAGTGTTATCACACCAACCTAAAAACTAGTCCATATACTTCTAGGTAGCTGTCACTTTCCCGTAAGCGAAGTTTGTATCCTTGTATCCCAAGAATACCACTTCACTACAGAAAGGGCTGCAATTCAGACCAATTCCCCATGTACATGGGGCAGCAGAGCAAAGACTGAAAAACTGCGGGAAAAAAATGCAGATATTTATTCTATATCTTCCCTCTTCTGCTTAGTTTATTTGCTTATGGACAATATCCTGTTACATCTTGTTGTCCCTCCTTTTCTTTTGGCATAAATTATTCTGAGTGAGATTAGCATACTGTAAATTTTTTCTGAAGTATCTTCTCTTTTCAGGCTCACCTCCAGTGTTGCACTGGAAAGTGCTTTATCTGCCACTGTAGATAATATTAAGGCATTGATTAGCAATTAATAACCAGAAGTGGATAAAGAAATGTCAACAGAAGCATATCCCGTGAAAACACACAGGGCCACTGAGACCAAAATATGGGCATCACCAGAATTTTGTTGTAGAAGACAGCAGAGGGACAGAGGAGGCAGTATTCACACAGTGAAAAACTGCTTTGACTGTATTAATTTGGAAGAAAGCATTCCAAATTTTCATTGTGCAATGGCCTTCATCATGAATCTATCATGTCAACTCCCTAAAAACCTATCTCACAACACAATACTGAATCAACCAGAAAATTAAGACGCATTTGGGTTTTGATTCTACAGAAAATTCAAAATTTTTGTAAATCCCTGAGTCCTTTGCAGGATGTAACCTCCACTCACTCTGCAGATTGCCCAAGAATGTTTGAATTTCTTCAGATAAAAAATGTCACTCCTGAACCAAACTCAGACCTCCATTGCTGTTCAAAAATAGGTCTTTGATTCCAACTCTTTTTTACTCAGTTTTTCATTTTCAGGCGCCTCTGCACTTCCTGATCTCAGGCCTGACAGGAAATGAAGTACCAAAATACCATGAAAATGGCTGCGCCTGTGGTGAGGCTGGTCTGGCTGAAGAAATGGAAACATGAGCAAAGTCCCTAGCAAGCCAGATCTTGAAAAGATCTGTAGCCTGGTTCCCAGACCGACAGGGTTCAGATAGGTTTTGGATAGCAGCTAAACCTTTGGAGGCTTTTCAAAACGAACTAAACCTTGAGGTTTGCCCACTGTCAAGAAATACAAACAGCTGTTCCTCGAGGTATTCAGTAGGCAACAGGGGACCGATGACAGCATCAAAACTGGCCACAATATGCCAGATCTACTTCTTTTTGTTTCCTCTGTCCTGCTCTTCCCTCCCCATTCACATTCATTTCTACTCTTCAATTCTAGTTTTAAAAATCTTATGGGCATGAAGTCAACCAGCCATCTTCATTAATGTCTTCCACCTTATAAGGTGCCGTTTACGCTGGCTGCATGCACAAAAATTACTTCTGACCCCTGATGAAAAGTTTGCTGATGCTTTCAATATCAACTCCTACAGGTTTTAGTGTTGTTTCTTTAATAAGAAGTGTCTTGAGAGTTTATTGCAAGTAAGCATTGTTGAAAGTGTTTTATTTTCAGAGCTGATGTACCCTTGGTTGTACCAATGCCCATTTGCAGTAACAATGTTTTTAGGATCTGGAGCCACTTACAGTTTTATTTATGGTCTTGGTTTTTCAGTCACAATTAGAGTAACTTTTCCAAATGTTTTGGTTTCCAGGCGCCATCCAAATGGGTCCTTAACTTGGAAAGCTTTGATTGTGTTTAGCTTCCTTTTACTGAACTACCTTAGTGGTCCATCTTGTATTGGTCAGTGTTGTGGAAGCTATCCAGCACACTAAATGCTATTGAATACTCAAAAGCATGTGCCAAGGGAGAAAAAGAAAACAACTGTTCCCCAAAATATTCAGCTGCTGGTGAAAGGAACCATTAACAGGCAGAGGTGTTCATTTCAAGAAGTGATTTCAAGCAAACTTTTTCCTTTGTAAGATCTATTGATTGTATTGAGAAAAGCACATAGTTCAGCAAGGCTTTGAAAGAATAAATAGTTTGTGGTATGTTGCAAGTCATCAAGATTTTAAAATAAGAAACACTTGTATCCTATTGTTTGTGGAAGTACATCCTCACACACAACACTGCAACTGAGATAAAAGCTAAGTTGATGGTTTCACAAATGCAGTATAAACAATGACAAAGTGTGTTGGTAAGTGCAGTGATCATAAACTTATTCAAGGAACAAAATAAGCTTTCTTCAAAGCACTGTGTTTCAAAACAAAAGTACCTATATCCTCAAGATATGCCTATTTCCCTAACACAAGAATTCAACAAGGCTCAGATCTCCTCGGTTTCATATATCCAGAAAGAATGGGTGCATCTCACAGAGCAGAATAAAAATACAGCATTGCTGTATTTTTGTAAAAATGTTCCAACAGTGTGTTACAAGAACTGCAGTGTTACCTGATTTTCTATAAACAAGGTAAAAGGACAAGGCTAATTAAGATATTTTGTGGAATGTAAGAATGTTTTACATTAGTATTTGATACAAGGGGAGAAGAAAACAGGAGCAGCCAAACTGGCTACAGTCCCTCATATCTCATGGGTTCTTATGAGACAGCTCTCAGCCTACCTTTCCATAATGAAAGCCATTGTTCTGTTGCCAATATTTGTTCATTTGAAATAACAATAAATACAATACTAAAGAACATTCTCCTCCTGCATGCATCCCTGAGGCTCAGTTAGCAATTAATAACTGGAATATTATGTTTCCCCTCACTTTACCTATTATTGCAATATGGTCCCACTCAGGAGACCAGAGTCCAGGAGCAACCTTAGCAAAGAGTAATTTTTGATGACAAGAAGCCAAGACTGGTACAAACTCAAAGTAACTTTGTGCTATCTCCAACCCAGTGAACACACAGAAATTGTGCAACTCTTAGACCCTGATGCACACTATGGCTTCACAAAAAAGACTCAGGTGTGCATCAGCCTACCTCTCACGTTCCTTCTCTATCCTGGCACATAGTCAGGGAGTCAAGTAAGTTCTGTCTGGGTCCACAGTTTGGGCAGAGACGGACAGATTACAACACTCACACCCACTTTACATATAGCCATGAGGTCCAGGGGACCAGACTCTAGACAGACTGGTGCATTTCAACTACCTGCTGGCTACTCTGATGCATCTGCCTGCCAGAAACCATCCTAATAGCTGTTATGTTGTAGGAAGCCATATGCTTATCACTCCTTGCAAACCTGCAGTCACGTAAGGCTGTCAGACAATCAGAAATCTCTTGGAGGTATTATTCACATGAAAACTCTACAATTTGTCGCTATGGGACTATTGCAAAGCTTCCAACATCTGAAAACTGCATATTCACCTGGACTGTAGACATGGGTAGTTGTTGTGGGTATTTCTGCCCAAGCGAAATGCAAAAATATTATTACTAATTAAATGGGGAAACAGCTTTGTAAACTACTGAAAGTCTTTTCTGAAAGTAACACTTGTTCTGTTCCTAGACCTAGTCAGGACATAAAGTTAAAACAGCCCAGACATCTGTTAAGACAGATGAAAAACTTAAAGACAGATGCTGATATCCTCCCTCCCTGCCAAGCCATCACCCAGTTTGTTGCTTAGAGCCCAGGCAAGGAAAAAACCTCTGATCCATGTAGTTACCTTTTGGAAAACTTTGCTAGAGGGAACTAGAGTTTTATTATCATGTCTCTGCTAAGGTTCATCTTATGTCAGATTTACCACTGCAGTAAAGGAGACTGTGCCCCTGATATTGCCACCACCTGGCAAGATGGGTATACCTGCGATAGTGTGCGCTATCATGGGTATTGTCATCAGGGATGCGCATTCCCTCTCCATAATCATCCCATAGTTTTCAGGAAACTCAGATCCACAGTGAAACATGCCCTGTTCCCATGACCTCTGGTTATTTATGAAAATTTCAGCTTTTATCTGTTATTCTTCAAACCACAAATAAAAATAAAATCTGCATCTGATGTGTAGAAAAGAATGGCCATTCTCAGCCGTCACACCACTGTGTGGCACAGCAGGTGATAAAAAAGCCATAGATTTTCTTGGTGTTTCTACACAGCTTGGGGTTATTGTTCCTTATAATTATGCAGATACTATCCATTAATATTTTGGAAAGGTACATTTGGAAAGGGGTTGTATAGTCTGTGAGCGACAAGCAAAATGACTACAGGAGTTAAGAATGATTAGGTGCTGTGGTATTTGTTGCTGTAATAACACTGCTTTTTTTATTGTTGTTTAAATAGGTAAGTACAGAAATAGTAGAAATAAACCTGCCTCACTCAAAGTTCAGTTATGTGGGAAGATGTAGAAAGTATACGTGAATCTGTGTGTGTGTGTTCTTTCGTTCCTATGGGTGTCCGCCTGTCCATTACTTGTTTTAGGGATGGATTTCCAGTGTAGTCTAGTATTTGTATGAGTGAGCCCTTTCTGTAAGAAGAGCACAGGCAGCGGAAAAACTAGCATGAGCTCACTACCTACAGTCCTCTACTAACAAGGCTAGCTAAGCCTACCAAAATGTTCACATTTATTTCAGTCTGAAAACTTGACGTCTTCAAAACCATTACCTTTTTGTTAGCAGAAGCAGAGGGTGGGAATTCCACTAGGATTCACTTTTCTGCTCATGGTTCATTAAGATGCAGACGACTATAAGGTACAGAAATGAGTAATGCACACTCTGATTTGGTGAAAGAAGGAACAGACGGACTTCAGACATCATTCAGGTAACAGTGAAGTCAAATACATTTGCATGAGTCTATGACATTTAATTTTTAAAGAGTTTGCCGAAGTGCCCTTGGCCAGATTTTTCTTCCCTTTGGTGAGGCAGACTACCCCTCACTGAATGAAAAATATATTCCACAGTGATTTATATACGTATTTTTAAAGGCTTTGATATCATTTGGGTTACGTATCATTTAAAGACATTGTAACAGTCACAATCACTCTTACTCTACATTTGGACAAACTAAGGTTTGGTAGCATTTCTGGTTTACTTCCACACAAATATTTAGAACTATTTTTATGTACAGAAAAAAAGAATATTACATGCACTATCTTGTAAATTATGTTTATACATTTGTGAAAGTGAACTTGAAAGTAAATTGCAATGTTAATCTGTTAATTAGAATAGTATATATCACCTGACAGTCTAAGGGTGCTTCAAATGAGGGTCTTAAAAAGTAAAATATGAGAATCACATGACTTTATCCGTCCTGCACTTTAAAATGCCACACAGAATAAAATTCATGGAGCAAACTCATTCCTTTAAGGTTTACATTTAGCAGCTTCCAATCTACAAATCATTTAAGAGAAAAAAAAAATAAAAGCCAAACTTAGACAAGAAGGCAAAACTTTTTCTGAAGAATTTCAGGTATGAACAGCTCAGCCATCCCCCACTGCCATTTCACCTCGAGCTGTCCCTATAGCACCTTACTCAAGAAGGGAAAAAAAAAAAAAAAAAGGAAAAAACCCAACTCTCAGTATTTTACAGAAATTTTCTGAAAGACTTAAACAAAATAGGCTCTATTTCACTTTGCAGCTGCCTGTAACTTTACCATAATAAACTCTAAGCGCACAGCCTTCATCAAAACACTTAAAAACAGCTTGAAAGAGGTACTCGCTGCCCGTTATGTTTACTCAAGCACTTGTTTAAAAACACATTTAAGGAAAATGTTTTTATTTCTACAGATTGCATTAATTATAGCTTTGCAAACACTGCAAGCTCTACAAGAAGACTGAACTGAACTATTAGCTGCAAACCTCAGGTCTTGGCTAGAAAAGTGGTTATGGCTTATTTAGTAAGCCTAATGAATTGGCTCACCCATCTCTACGCAGAGTTCCATGTATAGCATCATGGAGCCTGGAATGGACAAAAAGGCTTGTCGCTTTATAATTAAAATAAAGTAAAATCGGTCAGCCCGAGTCGGTCAAAAGCAGAACCTCACTGCAGCATTAATCCTCTTCGGGCAACTAAATGCATTAACACGGACATTAACGGTGGACTGAAGCTCCGCGGGGACCCGCAGTAAACTTGCACTTCGCAGCCGCGGGCCGCGCTCTCCCCGGAGGCGTTCGGCGGTGCCNCGCCCCTCGCCGCCCGGGGGCCGCATCGCCCGCTCAGGTGCGCCCGGGACCGGCCCCGAGGGCGCCCGGCACCAGCGGCGCGGTGGCCTTACCGTGAGGGCGGAGAGCTTCTGTGCCGGCACGGCGGGGAGCAGCTCCGGCAGCAGCAGCAGCAGCGGCACCCACATCCTGAGGCGGCGGCGGTGGGCACGCAGCGGCTGCGGGTAGCGGAGGACGGGAACTCTCCTTGGGATGTCGCTGCCCCCCTGACGCCTGATTTGGCTCCTTTTCAATCGCTCCGGCTGGGAGGTCCCAGCTCAGGTCCTCAGTTTTCTTTTTCGCCACCCAGTCCTTAAAATTTGGGGACGCCTGTAGGGCTGAGAGGAGGCACTTTCTCCCTCTCTCTGTGTCCCTCCCTCGCTCCTCGGGAGTCAGCCCCGGCTAGGAGATGCTCCCCAGCCTCTCCTCTCCCGGAGCCCTCCCACTGCCGGGGGAATCTGCGGACGCCGCCGCCTCCCCCGGGGCGCCGCGCCTGCCTCCGCCTCGGGCGGGCTGCTGTCTAGCCCTGGGGGTCCCTTTCTCTCCTTTCCAGCCCTGAGTCCTGTGTGGCAGGGGAAGCGTGAGGAAACGACTGGGACGGGAAGGGAGGACCCACCAGCACCACCGGCAGCACGCGGGAAGGCACTGCCGCGGCTAGGGAGGCTGGCGGTGTGCGACCTCTCCGAGCCGCTCTGCCCCTTTTCCTCTTATCCTGCCCCCTCCCCAGCCCGGCCTCCGCTTTCTCCTCCCAGACCCACAGATGCTCGCCGATTAACCCTCCCCGGTGCTCCCGAGGGGACGCCGCTTGCTCCCCCCGCAGGGTTTATTACTCCCCCACCCCCCCGCCTCATGCTGAATCAACATGCACAAATACCGGCAGCCCCTGGCAGGCGGGGGAGGTGGTCTCGACCCCCGCCCCGGTGAGCCCCGACCTCCTACCGGAGCGCCCCTGCCCCGGCCCCGCCGCGCCTCCCGCCGGGCACCGCACGGGGCGGGAGCCAGGCCCGTGGCATCCAAGTCTCTGGGCTGGGATAAAAGCCAGGTGGCAGCTCCCCGTGGGGTAGCCGGGCGTCGCTGGGAGCTGCCAGGCGCTCCGGCACGGCGGGGAGCGGACCCTGCTGGCCCAGGGTGGGGTGCCCCGGTGAGATGCGGAGGCTGTGGGCCCCCACTACGCGTGCAGTGAAACCTTCCACCCCAGAGTTTTGCGCTTTTCTCGCTCATCTCTTTGGAGCCAAATAGAGGTATGTTAATATTAACTTACTGTGAAGGATCTCCTCGTCCCTGCTGCCTGAAAGAAACCCTTTCACTACAGTTTTGTCACTGGAGTTCCCCGCTCCTCCCCAGGGACCCACAGCTCACTGCCAGCCTGCAGAGATCCCCACAGTTAAGTGGTACTACCAGGGACGCTGAAGCTATCAGGGCTTGCTTTCTTCTCCGTGTGTGCGTGTTTGTGGGAGAGGACACAAAAGGGCTTTAGGAAGGCTGCAAAGTGGCACACTCCCAGCACACAAGTGATCATTTCTTCAGGCATTCAGATCTGACATCCTTGCAGGCTTGTCACACATGGCTCAGTGAGGGGCTCAGGATAGAGCGTCCTCTCTAGAGCAGTTAGCTGCATGCATGGTGAACCGAGGTGGAGAGAAGTAGGTATTAATTACAGAAAGATTTGGGTGCTGTACTTGAGACAGCTGCTGATGACTTTTCCAGATCCTACAGTGTTCAATGGATGCAGCCAACAAAGTAGTCCCAGCATTGCCAGGTCTCAATGAGCGCCCACAGTCACAAGCATTTGAAAAGCCCCCTTTTCAAAAGGTTTTGTTTCATAAGATGCAATTATCAACAAAGTATTTGCGCACATCTCTGTGTGAATGGCCTGAAATAACTCCTGGGCTTTTTAAATGGGGAAAAGAAAGTAAAGCTATCGCATGTTATTTCCCACGTTGGAGCAGGTTTGAGGCCCTTCACTGCACCAGACCTCTATCACTCTCAAGCTAGCAACATCTCTCATAGTGATAGCAAGTTGCCAGTTGCTGCAGTAGGCACTGAAGTACATTTTGCCAGCCTGGGCTTCATAGCCCTTTCCTCTCAGCTGGGTGAAACTTGGCAATGTTGACGTCTCTGTCGGAGACAGAAGGAACTTCTTTTCTTGTGACCATGACTAGCCTTTTTCATACCTCAAAGTTATTCACCACAACATGTACAAAGTCCTGTTTCCCTCATCTTTCCAGTCATCTTCCATGTCCTCCAGTCCACTCCAGTCTGTTTCCCAGTTTAGGTCAGTGTCCTCTTCATCACAAGCCCAGCCTGCTTTCCCTTCTCTTTCGCTGTGCTCTTTGTATTTTGCGAACCCTGCAGCTACTCCACCTTCAGTTCAGTGTCCCCTGCACTGCTGGCAGTGGGCAAAGGCAATTCATGGCTGACAGTCCCTTTTGCACTTGGTTTGTCTGTCAGGACATGCTAAATGACACGGCAGTTTGGATTTGACATTGCAAAAAAAAAATACATGCTCAGAATTGATGAGAAATATATCTAATAAAAACAAACTGCAGGTTTTTGGGGGTTCATAACTTAGTTGAATGTGAGTGGATTTACACAAATCTGACAATAGCCAAAAGGCCAAAATTCTGCAAAAAGGCAAAAATTCTGCAAAAAGGCAAGTTTAGAGTCCAGAACCTGCTGACATTATGGTTTTAAAATAAAGTTGATTTACCAAAATATACTCTATTATTTTCTCTACTGTCATTTCCCCAGCTTTTTTTTTCTCAAAACAAATTGACAATGCCATTTAAAATTTCTTCTTCCCTTTCTTTGTCTCCCCATCCCAGAAGATAATTCAGTCTAAAGTAGGTATTTTTAGAGGAAAATAGGAGACCAAGTGGTAAAATCCTAGCAAGGTTTAAGCAACTGAATGTAGCACTGTATAATGTAAAAGACAGAGTGATTTCAATAGGCAGAGCTTCCATGTGGCAAGAAGCACACCTGCCTCCAAGAACTTCCAGTCTGATTAGATAGGCGCTATAAAAAGGGAAAGAAAAGTTTTTCCTTGCTATAGCCAGGGAAGGATTTTGAGAGAATCACATCAATATTCCTTACAGGTGTTGACCTCCCATTTAAAAAGGAGACAGCTTTCCAGAAGGACTCATAGGTCCATTCATAACAATACACTGTGAGCCATCCCTTCTGCACAGATGCCACTGAAGGAAAATTTTGTTTTGCATTACTTGTTGTAATTTGTCAGTGGTGGGTTTATCCTGAGCGGAGCCCTCAGCCCCCACAACTAGACAGCTTCCGATTCAGGTGTTGGAGTCAGCTGCCACCTAACACCAGGACTGTGTCCACACTTATCTCTGGTTGTACACCAATCTCCTGAGGTCCTACACTTCGATCTGTGTAATGAGACCCACATATTCTTCTCTTCCCCCGAGTCTCTCTAGAGCTGTTGAGGAAAGCAACTTGTGTTGTGCAGATAAAGGGAATCTCATGGAGCATCCTATATAGTTCAACAGCAGTGGATCCAAACATACAGGAAATACTCAGCAGAATGTAATGAGCGCTTTCATTTCATGTTTCTAATTGGGTCAGAGAAAGAAAAAGGGAATTATCTCTCTGCTATAGAATTGTGCAGGCTGCTGTAGAATCCTGAGGATGGTTGACCATCCTGTATTAAATTCAACAGGATTGTTCCAATAAAGATCTTGGAAATTCTAATTGCAAGAAAGGAAGATTTATCTGTCTCTTGATTATCAAGACAACAGAAAGTAAATCCTCTTAGTTTACAATATAATGACAAGGATGGACTGCTGGATCCAAGCTGAGTTACTTGGCAGGGGTATGTAAGCATTCAGGAGTCTGCTTATCAGGATCAGGTGCTGTTTGGCAGAGGATAATGCAATTCTGAGAAAGAGATTCTTTTTCTCCTATGAATTTCTGGCACCCCTATTCAAAGAATTACCAAGCAGATTCTCTGCTCACACCTGCTTTTCAAGTTTGCTGCTTCTCAAGAAGTAAATACATTCTGCAGCCTCACTTGAGCTATACCAAACACTTGATTTCTTTTTAAAGTTTGAAAAAAATAATGGGAAATAATATTAAAACTCAAGCAAGCAGTTCTTGTAATACTTAGAGAATACACAGGCACTTATAGACATGCAAACAAGTACAGAACAATTATTTCCATGTTGTGTGACTGGGACATACCTTTCTCTCTTGGCTTTGTACATTACTGAGCATCATGGAGTCCCAGTCAGTGACAGAGACTGAATGCACCTGTAATAAATAATAAAAAAGTAGAAGTCATTAATTTTTTTTACTTGTACAGCATTATCTCTTAGCTTATTTTAAACAAAGATACTAGATCACACCCAACTGACATCAATGACAAGTCTCCCATGTCTTTAAAATTAATATGAATGAAAAGTTCACAAACAGAAACCTGAGAAACTCCAGCTCTAGTGTGCTTGTGCTATCATTGAACTGTATTCATGGGTTTTCGTACTTAATAGGGGTGATATCCCATATATACCATATGTTTAGTTTAAAGGAACAATAAAATCATCTGCTGTCTTACTTTGTGTTTGCTGTGAGTAGTAGGGAAGATGAATTCCAAAATATAACTAGGAGTTTGTGGGACTACTTAAAAAAAACCTAAAAATTGCTCATTCTTTTAATTCATTTTTTAAGTAGAAAATGGTCTTTATAAACTTCTTTAAGTTTTCACACAGCTGTCAGCAAGCAGTTGATGACTGAGCTGTGTTCTGTGCCATATGAAGCCTGGAGTGGAGTTTTTAGGTGTTTATGGGAACCAGAGGCTGAAATCCTGTTTTTTGAGAGTTACACAGGTGAGCCAAACCCTCATTCCAAAATGCCAAGGCCTACACATTAATTGATCATTAAAAATAAAGTTATCAAACCAACCTTTTAGAGAGGGGACAGAATATAGAAGTCAAGTCAAAACTGCAGAGGAACAGACCAGTGTGTGTAGCTGGTTGTCCTTGGGAAAACAGACAGCTTTGAAAAGCATAATCCTTCAATTAGACTTTTTCATTTTTCATTACTACAGCTTACTATGTGGAGATTCATCACATCTTAGTAAGTAGTCAGTATGAGGAAGAGGACTTAAACCTCTTCAGGGCAACAACAACAGCAAAAAAACCCCACTCGCATCTTGAAATGAGAGCAGTGCTAGTAGTGTTGCCACCTGCCAGAGACACGATTCCATGCTCATCCCATCACCCAGTGCCAGCACACTCTAGACTTCTCAGAAGGTTGCTTATTGCAATGCAGAGAGAGGCATTGCTGTTGACTCACTCACTCACTCACCTTGTAAATCAGAGATTTAACGAGGAGCCAGAGGTGCTCCTCTTTCACTCTAATGTAGAGCCTGGGATGGCATGGCTGGGATGAGAACCAAACCCTGAAAAACCATCTGGTGGCTGAGTTAAAGGAGCACCTGAGTTGGCAAGAAGGATGTGAGCATCAACAGAGGCAAGAAGGAAAAAGAGAATAAAACCAGCCTTTTGGAAGTGTTGCTGACAAACCTGGTCTGCTGCTTGACTGTCTGGAAACAACCATGGGATTCCGCATGGTTCTTGGAGCCTTGGACACAAACCGTGCTTTGGAGAATGCCAGCAGGAGGAGCTCTGTCTGGGGTGGATAAATTAATCCCTAATGCTTGGATCTAGAAGCACCAACCATTAAAATCATATAGAAAAAGAGCTATTGCATCAAGTGAAATACTGGCTTTTCTGAGAGCCAGGGTAGAAGCTGACTTAGGTGACATAGGATGCAGCAGAAAATAAGAACACAAAATAACACCAGAAAATCTAAGACATCAAAATTATTGGTCTCAGAAGTAATATGTGTTTATCTATTATTATTATTGTTATTATTATTAGTAGTAGTAGTAGTAGTAGTCCCTTTCCTTGGCCAGACTTACTTTGCTATCATTACCTGTTTACTGTATGGCTCATCATCTTATGGAGGAAACTCTTTTTATTTTTGAATAAAAGAAGGAACAAGCAGTTTAAATGTGAAAATATAGGAAATCTTCTTACTGGGAAGATCCTGAGCAGATCTCAGAGATGTACTACTTCAGCATCCGTATGCACTGCTTCTCAGAAGAATAGGAAGAGGTCCCCTTCTTCTAATCCTAAGAGGTTAAATGGAAATGCTTTCACAGGAAAAGTGTGGTATTTTACCAGTGTAAATTTCATGCAGTCCTAAATGTGGAACAAAAATCTAGGTGTAGTGTGTGAATATTTTTTATTTCCAATCCCTAGCACTGACATTTGTGTTGCGTACCAGCTTGCTATTTCAGATTTGTAAACCTGTTGTAACCCAAACCCCATTACATTCTCACTGCTCTTCCTCAGCCCTGTATAAAGGGAGCTCCGTGGTCCCAAGCCAAGCGTCTGTGGGCATGAGGTGTTTGCAAAGCCTTCACCACGCCTCGCGATCTCAGCCCAGATGCCAAGGCCGAAATGGGCCCAGTGCCAGAGCCTCACCATCACCACTGGAAGAGATCAGCGCAGGACAGGACGGAGGCAAAGCTGCCTGAGCATGCAGGGCAGCCATCCTTGTCCCTTACCACATCGTTCCTGCCTCCTACAGAAACAGAGGGCTTCCCTCTTCAGGGCACTTTGCCTTTTAAGACATCAGGAAGTAGAAAACAAACAGGCATAAGTTAGTTGTTCCTTAGCCCTTCTGCCTTTCACTCCTACACCCTCCTTATAATGGGCACACAGCAAGGAAAAGTGTATTTGCTCCTTTCTGCCCTCTGTGACTGTCCCAAGGAAAGCCAGAACAAATCTTCTGTGCTAGATGAGAAAACATAACTTATAACTACAAACAGCAGGCTCATCTGCAAGGGTGAAATACTGGAAATATAAGCAAGAGGGGAGAGAGGACCCCAAAACTGGGGGAGAGCAGGAATATCTACCCAGCAGGCCTCACAGAGGGTGCAGATCTGCAGTAGATTCCCACAGCCAGTTTTCTGAGTGCTCCTGAGGACGTATGCAGAGGAGCAGGCACTTCTGGTGGGAAAGTGGTATTATCAGCATGCAGTGGTCTGTGCAAAAATTGCTACTTGTGACCTAGCCATATTCTGCTTTGCAGTGGGTAGCAGTGGCTTTTAGTCTACTGAGAGTCATCTTTTCTTACCAAGTTCTCTTCAGAAAGAGTAAAAAATTGGCAAGTTAATGCAAAAAGCTCATTTAAATCTTAAAGGAAAAAAAAAAGAAAAAACACATTTGGGGGAAAATGCCCATTTTTCTTCATGTTTTTGATTTGCATTAACTGTTTTTTCCCAGCTGGTAAGTACAGATACATTCTCATAGACACAGTGGTAACAGTAAAACATCAGGTTAACGTGGCAATGGACACGACTGAGCAAATGCTTAGCTTTTAATCAGTTCTTTTCTTTGCAATTTATTCAGTATTTCAGGAGCTGTGATTTTCACGTATTTCCCATTGCCTACCAAAAGCCGCTGGTTGCACCTCCTGCCACCAGTTTGTTTGTTTTTACTTATGCTGACTGCTAAACTAATTAACAACCATACATTTTGGAGAATGTGTTGGTAAGTGCCAAGGTTTCTTCAAAACCCTTAAAAATCCCGTAGAGTAATGTCATTTGGGCATGTGTTGCTTTACCACTTTAGAGAAAAGACAATATTATTTTTTTGTTTTAAAGTGAGGCAAAAAGCAGCAAGTTTTATGGGTTTTGGCAGGCTGGTCTTTGTTGCTAGCATTTCTCCTTAAGCTGTGTTAGTGGTGAGCTGCTGGCTCACCATGTCTCTGGGGCACACTGAGGTACAGTGTAAAGAGTGTGGCAAAGACACAAATTTATAGCAAGAATTAAATGGAAAGACGTCGTGAACAATTGAATAAGGACCTGTCGGCTTAGACAAACAACCTACCAAGGCTTTTTCAGTGTAGGGCTGACATTAGACAAAAAGTTCATTTCTCAGACCTGAAGAAAATCTTTCTTTCTCATTGTGGTTTTAAACCTCTGACAGGCCTCATAAACATTAATCCATAAGGTGTTTGAAATTTTGTGTCTCAGCAAAGATTTGTGCAGGTTCTGTGGCTTGTATTTATTTCTATGGAGTGACTATGGCATAAGAAAAAAGATTCTTGCTTATGAAGTGTAAACACTGGCCACTTGAGAGACAGTGATAGGAATGACACTAAATATTTAGTAAATGATTTCCACTGGGAGAGCAAAGTATTTTGCATTGGAAAGCAATGCAAAGAAAAAAAAAGGGAAAGAAAATCCAGTAGTTTCATAACTATTTTTCTAAGAAAGAATGTGAAACAGTATCTGTAACTGGCACCTTATAACCCTTAGGTCATTTGGCCTTTCCTGAGCTCACAAGAGTTGATCAGGAGTTCTTCAGGGAAACAAAATGTGCATGTCCTTGTGCCAGTACACACCAACTTTCAAAAAGCTATGCTTTTCACAGTGGGGGCACATCAATTGCAATAATATCCTTGTCAGGAAGGATTCCGTGGGCCCCCAGCAAGTGTTTCTGCTGACAAGCAGACAGAACTTTTCCCCTCAGCCGAAAGGCTGCTGCTTGAGATGTCCAGAGATATAGGACACCCCTCTTCGAGCCTAAATGACACCCAGCTCTCCCACATCCCATCCTAACCACCAGTTGATCAAACTATTATGGAGCAGCTCTGACAGATGAGCTCAGAAGGACAGAAGGATCTTTTGGCAGTCAGCAGGGCCAGGACTGGGGAGACCTTTCACTAGGAGAGGGGTTAAGATTTGATGCAGCTGATTTGAGCAGAGCAGGGATGCACACCTTTGTCTCCAGTGTGCCAGATAAGCATCCCAAGCAGCCAGCTAACGTGGAGTCCCTGCTTGGTTTCTCAGGAGAAGTTTTTGCTGGTATTCTGTCTCAAAGAGAAAAAAAAGGCATTGCAGCTCTGCTGGCAAAAAACGCTTGGGTTGCCAGGATGTGTTATTTCATCCTTGGAACCAGTGCGGTGTCAGGAGTTGCACCACCCCTCTGGGGTTTATTGATATAAAAATTCCAGTACAGCTATACTTGCAAGCTCCTTCTAGTGTACACTATGCCTGTGAAGTAGAGTATTTGAGAACTTTTGGCATTCACAGATTATTTCTTTTTAACACACTTTTACAGAAATGTGGGATAAACAGTGAAAATAAGCTAGGCTAACAAATTCAGTGCCTAAGCAAAAGGGTGCTTTGTTAGACTGGGGCTGACATTAGAGTTAGGGAAGAAAAACAAACAACAGTGTTACTTTTCTTTGAGTTTTTTCTGTGGCCAGTCCTATTAACTACAACTGGAATCTACATGTCATCTCAAAAAAACCCCAAGCCATGTACTGTCATTTATTCCTGTAAATCATATTGACTTCAGTTGCATTCCTCTGGTGTAACTGAGAGCAGAATTTGGCTAAGAAGTACTGGGACTGCTCTTTTTCCCACAGGTTTTGCACATTTCATATGAAGAGGTCTAACTTAATATCCGATAGCTCATCATCTGCCACCTTGGCAGTCAGCATAACTCTCCTAGGGCAGACTTGGTAGTGTTGATCTCAGTACAACAAGTCGAGGGAAAATGTACAGGGATGATCTGAAGAGAGCAACAAAGGGCAGGTCTGGCTTTCCTGGTCTTGTTACAAGAGGTCTTGACTATGTAGATGACCCCTGGCAGCATGGTCAGTTTGTCTTCAGCCCGAGAAACCATGTTTACCCCATGGTTCGGAACATCAGTGCCTAATCCACACCATTGGGATAGGTCCAGAGAGCAAACTTGTGCCCAGGAATATCTACTGTCCTTGACACATCGTTTGTTCCCCAGCCATTATGAATTTTCTTCTGTTTCAATCCCACACAGCTCTGAGCTATTGCTTTTTCTTGACTGTGCTTTCCTCTGGTTGGGAGGCAGGACTTGGCTTTTCTCTCTGAGATGCCTCACTACTACAGGTGCCATTACAAATATTTTATTTGCTCATTTTCAGAAACCTGGAAAGTGAAAGAATCGGAGGTAGAGCTGAATGCTACTTTGCAAATACTCTGGAAGGTATGTCCAACTTGGCACTGAGCTAAGTCATCCCAGTTGGCAGGAGAGCAGAAAGTCCTTTTCTCTCTCAAAGATGAAATCTGAATGTCTGCCAGCTCCCTGTAATTACAAGCCCCAAAGAGTGTCTGCTCTGGTGTAACTAGAGATCTATGGGTTTTGGCATTTCATGTATCCATTACCACTTAGTGCTACACCGCCAGGCCAGGATGGGAATTTCCTTTGTGGGGAGACCTCTTTTATTAATAAAATACGAACCACATTTGTTCTCCAACATCAATCTCAGCTGGCTAATTTCTTTGTGTCCCCCAATACAGAGCTTCATTTTGAATGCTCCTGGGGAGTATCCCTTCTCTCTTGTTTGTCTCCACCTGCGTTTAGTTCTGCGTCAGCATACGCAGTAATAATTCCCACTCCAATACAATGAATACGCTTTCTGAACAGCCTGCTAAGGTCACTACGGGTTGAAGCAAGGTTCAGGCTGCTCAGATTTGTCATGCCTGCCCGTGACTAGCAGCACCTCAAAGCCACACCCCACCATATAGTCACACCCATTGCATGTAGCAGTGAGATTGTAGGGGGGTCCTGACTGCTGACCAGCCAGAGTCAGAAGTTAGGAGGAATATTACTGGTTGCAGGCTGAACCAATCTGTATAAATTTTTCAAAACTTGCTGAGAAGCTATGAAATACTCAGATGACTTGCCAGTGCTGAATGTGGTCCTGTCTGCACCTGCTTCTGCACCATACAGCAGGTAGCAACAAAAGCAGCTTTATATTGGAGTGTTGGTGACACAGATGTACAGATCGTGTCTGAAAATTGATTCACTAGGTATGATGGAGTAACTTTGACTTTCATGGGCCCTTATGGAAGAGTCTGCAGATGCTTGTATAATGCAGGTAATTCCTGCCTTTCATGTATTCACCTTTCTCCATTCCTGCCACTGTCAGGTATGGATCCCCTGCTGGAAGACAAGTATTTTCCTGCCTGTGAATGACATATTATCACAGCAGGTTAAGAAAGAGGTAGATGCTGAAGACCATTTTGCCAGGATCGTTCTTGTCCCCAGGAGGAATCTTGGAGAGGGTTCTGCCTTGCTAGGGTCTTACACGATACTATTGGAGCAGTGACTGTTGCAGACACAGGGAATATGATTTAATTTTTTGTTTTGTTGGTGGGAATACTGTGGAATAAGGAATTCCTGGAAGGTGAAGGAGAAAGCAATACAGCAGCTGTTACAAAACCATCTACCCACATCCTTGTGTGCACAGGGACATTTGCTCAGCTTCTGTTCTTCAACTTCTAAGATGAAGCTAAAGGACAGAAAAGAAAAAAAAAAAACCAAAAAAAACCCCAACAGTGTAGAAGAAGAGTGAAGAGTGAGCAGAGATTCCTTCCCCAGATAAGAGACAGAATCTGTTCAGTGAGTAGTAGACTCTGCCTCTGGCTTCAATTCTGCTGAAACACCCCGTATCTGGCAAACTATGAGCTGCGGCTACAGCTTTCCCTGCTGCCAGTACATGCACCACAGGTCTCACCTCTTCAGCGTTCCTGGTGGTGAGTGATGCAGCTGATCTCCTATCACAGCTCTTCTGTGCCTCTGAGCCTCTCTCCAGCACCTGTGTAGTGACATTCCAAGGGCATTTAGGGCCCCAGTCACTGCAAGCCTCTAGTGCTCTGTTAGCTTCAACTGGAGTTATCCAGCGGGGATCAGAGAGATTAAAAGGGCTGAGAAACACGGTATTATATAAATCTTATTTCCTTATTAATAACTTCAAAAAATTGTATTCAAATAAGCCAAAAGCATGGAGAAACAACCTTCATGTGTTTGCCACTTGCCAGTTAGAAACCTCTGTGTGCAGTGATTTATAGTTTATTGCCAATCACACTGTCATCAAAACTTGAAATTATTTTATACCAGAAGGTTTTTGCAGATTTTGAAAACATTTGGTTTTGGTCTGATGGGACTTCTGAATCTTTTGGGGAGTTGCTGATTTTGCTCTTTGTTTTTTGCTTTAGAATTGCAAGCTCCATCCCTTCCATTAACCTCCCTCACAACTTGTTATCATCATTTATGCAAATATGAATATTATTTTCCGTGCTTATAAACAACTTTTCTTTTTGTGACCCATAATCAGAAGGGATGTCTCCATCCTTCAAGGAGCCAGCCTAGGTGGGTTTTGGGTCCCTCTGCTGGAGCCTGAGGTCCCCAGCTAATTCTAGGCAGCTGAAACTTAGAAGGAAAGTGCAGCTAAAGTTTCAGTTGGTTTGGGTATTTAACCAATCACATATAGGCTCAAAAACCTAGTAAGGCAATTCCTTTACTTCTTTTGACTGTTCAAAGAAGGCAAACTTTTAATCACCTTGTTCACTCATAGCTTCAGTGTCTGTCCATGACATTACCCATGTGGATTTGTACCCAAAAAGAAAAGCTTCAGAAAACTTACCTTAACGTCCAAGAATATAGGAGGAAATGGAGTTTTAAGCATGTATATAACCTTATTTGGACTGTGCATTGCGAATCAAGGTAATTTGTACTTTGATGAAGTCTTGTATGACGGTATGTGAAAATACTAACTTTTGGCATAATACAATTATCTTCTGACTTTTAGGCTCCCAAAAACCCTCAACAAAAACAATGCCACATGACAATAATTTTGCTATGAAAACAATAATATTTTTAAATGTTGAAGACAGAGACCAAATATGGCATGAAACAAGCTTTCTTCTGAGAAAAGTTAATTGCCACTAGTTTTGTCACTGGAATAAGTATTTTCTTGTTACTAGTGTAACATAGAAAACCATTTTGCTTTTTTCATTATTTGTAGCTCAGTCAGTCACTCATGTTAATCAATGACAAAGCTTCTACTGATAAGAGCTAGCAAAAATAAGAATTATTCTTAGAAGTATAAACACATTTTATATAAAATATATCTCATTTTCAATGATAAAACTTACAAATATGACTGTTTTGAAATTCCTTTTTTTGGGGGAAGGGAGATGGGATTTTTTGGGGGTTTTTTCCAAGCATGGAATCCCCTAGGAAATTTCAGTGGAGTTGCAAAATTCGCAGCAAAATGTTTGATTTGGTCAAAAAGCCTCTTCAGGATTAGATTAAACTATTTCAAGCAGTTTTACTGTAGACTCTAAATTGTGTCTTTAATCCAATATAAACTCTGTTTAATGAAAGCCATCTGCAAGTCGTATCATTGTTACTCCTCACTCCATTCCTATTGCTGCTTGAAGCATCTCTGCATTGGCAGTTACTGTGAGTGGCCACCGGTTTCCAGCAGAAGCCTTGTGGTTAAAATGTCTGTCCAGCAGCTGTGACTTTCTGCTTTTTGCTGCCTCTCCTGTTGGCTTGTGCTGCATGGCTGAGCCACTCCTGACAACTGTGCAGCTTCTTTTGCCCATCTGATAAGTGGATAGTGTATCTGCCTGCCAGGTGTGTTGTAGGGACACAGTACTTAATGTTTGCAAAGAGCTACTGTTGCTTGATCAGAAATCCTGCAGAAGGGCAAAATTTCACAATGGAGTTGGAGCACAGACTTAAATAACAACACTTAATGCTTCTCCAGGCTAAAAAGTTTTGCTCAGGCTACACTGAAATGAAATGATGACTAAACGAATTTAAGATCACCCAAAGTCTTTGTTTCCACCCCTGTGTTATGTCTCACAGCCCACTTACTTGCACTGGGATCTGTTGATGGGACCACACTGTCCTTATCTATACATTGACCTGAAAGAGAAATTATGTTGGTGAGAGGAGGCTTATTTTTAACTAGATAAGTTCTCTGATCTGCTTTCAGCATCTTCCAGAAAAATTCAAAGTGGAACAACTGAAAGGGCAGTGAATTGCAGTACACAGGCAGGGACAAGCAGATGAAATGGGCAGGAGTCATTAGATTGACTTAAACCCCACCACTGAACTGCACCTCAAAGAGGCCTTCCCATGCTTGGTGCCTTCACCAGGCTTGGTGCTCCACAGTAGTTATTCCCAGCACACTAATCAAATGCCATGTTGCAAATATGCAAGAAAGATGGAAGAAAGGAGTCACAGTGATTCCCTGTGTGGGGCTGGGAACTGGGCACTGGAAGTAAGTGGCTCAGCAGAAGTGGATTGGACAGCAGTAGGAGAGCAAATCTGAGTGCAAGTGTCCTGCACGTTGATTAGAAAGTCCATTCTTCTTCCATGCTGCAGTATGCATTTTAGATACCTTTCCACTCTTTCTGCATCTAAACCATAGCTCTGACTCCATTTTAATTGAAGTTTCCCATGAGTGAAGTGCTGTGGGTGCCCTGGAGAAAACTGTTTTACAAAGACTGGGGAATCATGTATGGTACGGGAGCATGAAACTAAAGCAGGGCAGTTTAACTGGAAAAGAATTTATTTTTGTGTACACTTAAACTCCCACAAAGAAAAGGAGTCTTTGAAATAATTATCTCCATATATGTTGCCACTATTACAGAATGCTCACATTAAAAAAACTGTGAGAACATTTGAGAGTAGGTTCATGGTGAGCATGTCATTACTGTGTCTCGTGAAGGGAGCTTCAGATGTGTCCCTGAGGTATTCTCTGGAAGACTGAGGATCTGGGCTGCACGTATTTCTAAAGATATTCCTCCAAACATTTATAAAATCTTTTTCATGTTGCTGGAGATCTGAAGGAACAGATCCTGTCCTTCAATTTGCTGCATGTCAATTGTCTGAATGTTATTTGTGAATATTTATTTTTAAATTTTTTTTAAATTCAGGTAAATCTCCACATGTCTGAAAAGGTGACTCTAGGGTCATTTGCATGTGTTTTAGTGGTTATGCATAGTTGTCTACCTCTTAACAGCATTTTCCAAGAGTTTTTTAAACAGAGAAGGGCCCATATAGCAGCAACATCAAGCAATCCTCCTCTTTTTCCTTATCCCATCCCTCAAGTGAAAAGACAAAAAATGTTAACTAACCAAAGAGACAAATGTTAAATTCTTCATCATCACTACAGTATGCTGTTGTCAAGGAGGTGTACTCTTCTTCAGGAAGGGGAGTGCCTTCCCCTGACAATAAAATGACAGCTCTAATTACCCCATACATTTGTGATTTGCTTTGGAAACTTATTTTGACACACGCAGCGCCAGAAATTGTAATAGCTTAAGGGAGAAGGGAAACATGTCACAGATGTGAGTGGCAGAGCAAGAACAAAAGACTGTGCATTTCCTCTTTACCACTACAGATCTCTGGGTTGCCATCTTTTCTTCATAGCAAACTAGGGAAGAAGAAATTCCTGAAAGCAAAGCTTTGTCTTATCAAGTGTGATAACATCTGACAAACTGTACAGATCTTCCCTGCTCCCTTCCCCTCTCTTTTGCAAAGGTTGGGGCTGGGCTAAGGACAGAGTAGCAGGTCATTGACCTATTAGCCTCCACAATCATTTTACCCCAGGCCATGAATGATGTCTGCAGACAGGTCCATTGGGGAAGAGAGGCAATAAGGTCACCACCTCCCCATTTCCTTTTCACCGCTATCTCTGCAGCAGCAGCTTCTCTGGGCTTGACTTCTCCATGAGTAATTGATGTGTTGAAAGTTAAGCATGTGCTTAAGTGCTTTGCTGGAGTGGGGCCAGCATGTGCTGCACCTGGAAAGGTCTAGTCCCGGGCAAAGGAGGGGCTGGCTCAGAGCAGCTGCCCCTCTCTCCCCATGAAGCTGCTGAGAAGGCAGGCTTGCAAACCACCTTTTACCTTGGGCATTTCGCTGCCTGCCCAGTGCAAGGAGCTGTATGCTACTCGTGCAAAATCTGCAGAAATACAAACTCTTTTAAAATATAACATGATAGATGATTTTCTCTCTGATGTCTTGGAGAAATTAGACATTTATCATTATCTGCATATGTGTGGTTTTGTCTGACTACTCCTCCTGCCCCATCGCCCAAAGACTCCATGGATCAATTTGATACAGGAATAGCGACCTCTGAGAAAGTTAAATTTCATTAAAGTAGGCAGCCAGAAATAGATGCTAAGGCAGAGAAAGAGTCAAGGTATCCTCCAGCTGCTGAAATACCAAATCATCTTCAGTGATATGATATGTTATTGGGAAGCCATTCAGTCTCGGTACTCAGAACAACTTCTGGGTCCTGTTTGCCCTTAATCAGAGTGTTTTATATATTGACCTGACTCTTAGAGGTGGCGCAAAGCTTACCACCAGTATTAATAATCAAAGCAAAACAGAAAGGGGAAAAGTGTATAAATTCTCCCTGTTTAACCAGTACTCAACAATATTGTGCAAACCAGGGTAGTTCTCTGCATCATGCTAATTGAACAGCTTTTCTGAATTTGAGTAAGGATTATATACAAATTCTGTGTTAGGGAAACAAACCAACTAAAAGATTCCTTTAAGAACTTACTTTAAAATTTTAACATGCCCTAAGTGCTTCATTCAAAGGGGGCTGAAAAACACCAAGAAGAGTAACAGAAAGATTGAAGTTACTTCTACTGTAAAGCAGACTTGAAAATAGCTTCACTGATCTTTTAATTATGGAAAATGCTATTCAATATAAATTCCTTGATGCTGCTAAAAAATACCCACATGTTTTGAACTTCTCAGAACAGGTCAAATGCAAACTCAAAGTCTACATTACTAGAAATTGATAGTCAAGTACTTATATTGTTTTCATATTGTCTCTTTTTAGAGAGAAGATCTCAGGATGGTTTTGCCAACCTCGTAACTTAGGCTTGCATGGAAGTACAGTAACCTTTAATAGCATTAATGGTAAACAAAGAGTCTAAAGAAGCTTTTGCAGTTTCAGGAGTTGGAGTAGTGAGAGATGATGCCTTTGCTGTCTCACATGGAGCAGGACATTACACCAACCCTTCCTGTTAAAAGCACCAGGAGTATCACTGTGTTTTGGTATGTTTCTGTGAAAGGCCAAGTGCAAGGCTTCAAAGGCCCTGGAAGACTCCAGGTGATCCTGCAGACACCAAGAGCAGTCCAAGGGCCAGTGCTGTGCTTCAGCAACATCTGTGTGACATTAGCTGTACCAAACAATGGGGATTCATTCAGCTGCTTGGTCTGTGGAGCAAAAAGGTGGGAGCAAAAATAATCAGTTCTCTAAGGTTTGCTGAACATAAAGCATACTTGAAATAAACTGTAACATGTAGCTGGTGATATTACCTTTAATTGCAGAGGTGCTGAAATGAGCAGCTACTTCTCTTCCTCTTGAAAGGGAGGCAGAAGTGGAAGCAAACATAATAGTGTTTTCTTTTAACATTACTTTCGTGTTCCTCAAATATACAGATAAGCCAGGTTCAGCCTTTGATTTCATGTCTAGGAGTCAAGGGAGAGAGAGTTCTAAGGTAGATATGGGCTTGATCCAAAGTCCACTGAAGTCAATAGCAGCATTTCCACTGCCCATGGTGAATTTTAGATCAGGTTGCATAGCTGTAAATAAAAAGATTCGCTTGAAGATGAAACATGAAAATTCATGTGAAGTAAGTAAGCATAAAAGAAGAAAGTGAAGCTAAATGACATTATCATTACCTCATAAAGTATTAATAGGAACTTATATTTTTTAAAGCACTGGGGTTTTTTTCTAGTTTCTCCCTGGGTTGTGTTGCCCTGCAGAGCACACACGGCACACTGCAGTGATTATATGTCTTAAGCCTCTGGTACCACTCACTGACTGATAAAGAGGTCAGAGGGGGAGTCTGGGTGATGATAGTGGAGAGAAATGTTCCAGAAGAAGACTTACAAAGGGCTGTGAACTGTGGAAATTCACTCTCTCACTGTCACCAGCTATTAGCAGGGCCATTAATAATACAACTTCCAATGCGTAGGTGCATTAGCTGTTGCCATGCTCTAGTAATGGACCTTCCACAGGACAGAGTGATCGGTGTCTTTACACTAAAGGATAGTAATACACCGGTACAACTTCTCTGTTCCCGTCATTCTGACTTGCAGAGGGAAAAGAGGTAATTCACACACACTTTCCTGAAGCAATCAATTCCTGAGAAGTTTTTTGACTCTTTTATGCACCAAACTTTCATATTTTGGGGCAAGTGCTGTACCCAGTGATTTTAACACTTCTGCTTTCAGTGTTAACATACTACATGTTCTCCACTTAGGAATTGGAAATACTCACTGTTGGGTTACTTTTGTTTGAAACTGAGTCATCTGATACTATTTTTATGCTCAATTGCATGGTTTCTGTCCCAGAATAAATTGTATCATTTGCATTTACAAACACAGTGGACACTTCTCAATATGTTGGTGATAATTCAGCTTAAGGCTTGCAAATGGGCCAATTTAAAGCGTCACAGCAGAACACCAACTTTTGAAACTTTAAAGCTTAAATTATATGAACTGGCAACATTAAAAGTGTCTTATGTGTTGACCTGGATAGAAAATTGCTTTCAATGAGCCTTTAAAACATATTTTTATTAATTATTTACTTTTGTTCATAATTCAGTGCATGTCCTGTTCACAGAGTATAGTCCATTCTCTAACCAAAGCAGGTATTTTTAAATTGTCATTATAATGCTTTATTTTGATAGATTTTAAAAGGTTGTAATGAGAAATATGTTTTCCTTACAAGAGAAAATTGTCTTTTGGCCCTAGAAAGAAAGAGAAATAAGCAACTTGGAATGAGGCAATGATAAAATGCAAATTTGTGGTTGAAATAGAGAGATGCTTGGCATATTTCTCTGTACATTTAGTGAACTCAGCAGAAAACCAGTCTGTAAAAAAACCCATGGCATTCCTATTTCTGCCCTACAGATTCTAGTGTTGATAACCTGAGCTGAAATACAAAGCTCCAATGAAATCTGTGGATACATTACAGTTCCGTGAGCAACTAAAATGAGATTTAATTCTTTGTGGGAATGTACCAATTCATGAATCTATTTCAAATTCCAGAAAATCAGAACTGAAAAAATAATCCAAGGATCTTCTATAACTGCAATGAAATATATACGTTTGTGCCATCTGCTATATCCCTTTGACATTTTAGTCTTTCCTTAAACATTGAAGTGACTGTATTTCAATAGCATGAATGCCCAGAGAAAAGGAATTAATAAAGCTGATTGAATATTCTCCCATGAGACTACTCAAAAAAAATGCATGTGCAGCAGTTCTTGCTGGAAATGCTTTCCTGTTTATCAAACTCAGATAACGGCAATTACATCATATGATGCCAGAAGCCTGTCACAACCAGGCTCAAATTTTTGCAGATAGACAATTTATGTTCAAAACAAGTTTTGAAGCAAGTACATTCAGAGGAAAGTGTCAGTGTGAAAAAGTTCAGTATTCCTGTGGGTTGTCTGAGAATCAGAAAAGATGTCTAGAAAATTAATACTTTTTATCTTGAATTGTTAGCAAGGGTCTAAAAACGCTGAGTGACAGAGGAAAAACTTAGTTGGAAGTTTTTCAGAGACTTTCCATGATGCTTGTACAGGCATGCCTGGAGCACATGACTGAACTTATTGTCACTGTGGTTTTCATCCATCATAAACACTGGGAATGTCATATTTGGCCACGGCAGAGGCATGGAGCAAGACAAGTCATCAGATAGAATTTCTGTGACTGAAAGTAGAGGAAACCTTATGGCACAGCAGTCACAACAAATAAAGCTTTTGTGTTTCTTAAGGGGGGCTAGGATTTGATGAATAGGGGAAGCTAAACACTTCCTCTCGTCTTTTCATTAGATTTTGATCAAACACCTGGGAAGAAACCTTCCATGTATTATTTAAAATGGGTCTAAATAAACAAGACAAGTACTTAGGTCTGGTGACCTGATAGGTAAAGGAAAAAGAAACAGGGATGCCCCTGGAAGGAGGCATCTCCTGACAGGGAGTCAGTGGAAAGATGGTACACATATGGGCTTGTGCCTGCTCTCTTTGGGTTCTTTAGCACCTCTCCATTACGGAAAGCCACAGAGAATAATCTGCTGATACTGCAATTTTATTTTCTCTTAGTTTTAGCTCAAACATTTAATACTGATGACACTGTCTATTTTTCTTAGTTAACAAGGCAGGGTCTGTTCAATCCTCCTTTCACAGAAGCAGCCATTAGAAGACAAAACCATGCCTGTCTCACTCCACTTGATCTAGATCTTCTCTTCTTAACTGCTGTGCTGTATGTTACTGAAAAGGGATAGGTTAAATACTCTGCCATATACCGTACATGATAGTGCTCAAGTGACTGCTGGCCGAGGGCTAGAAAGAGACTTTATGTCTGGATTGCTACTTTATAGCCAAAAGGAAGCTCCATATTTTGATTCATCATATGATCCTCCTACTTAATAAGAAATGAGAGAACTCTGTTGTGCTCCAAGCTAGAGGAAAGAAGACAAATATTTTCCCTCTTATCCTGGAGGAAAAGTAGACTGTCTTTCCACATGCTCTCTTTAACGTTTGCTGTTCACCTTTTGGTCACTAAGCTTATTATAACAGCTCAATTCCTCTTATGAAATCACTGTCTTATGTCTTCTGTTTGTCTGGGACTGTGTAATGTCAGATGCTTCAGACTTTCAGGCTGGCCAGGATGAAATCAAATCACAGCTTTCTCAAGCTACTCACTCAGACTCTCTGGCTTACACAGCTGCCATTAAATAACCATTCTTTGTGAAGCTGCTAGTCCAGTACCAGTGGCTGGGGAAAATCAAAACAAAATAACACTAAGTCTTGTGGTCGTGGAATGACATCACATGTGTTTGGTGTCACACTGGGCATGTTGAGTTGCAGTTTGTTTCCATTCAAGCGGCTTCTTTGGCAGTCATGATGTGCTGGTGTGCAGTTGGAAATGATTGTTCAAGAGAAGTCTGTGGGGATGATATTAATGAGTGATTCAGCAAGACTCAGACATTTACAGAATTGGCCCTAGTGAAGGAGAGCTTATGTTTAAGGAGAGAAGAAAAATGAGCAAAGAACACGTAGTTTATGGAAAAGACATGAACATGACCAGATTAAAGAAAATAAACTGAGAAGAGAGGAAGTACAGGACAGAAGAAGAAAGAAGAATGATGGGATGGCACCAAAAACATCAAGAGCACAAGGACTGACACAGAAGCATTAGATCTTGCTATCACTGAGATAGTCAGAAGAAAGCAGCATACTCTATAGTAAAAATTTCAGAAGGAGAATTAAGCAAAATGCTCTGTTTCAAGTGGTCTATGAGACATTCATCTTGTTTAGAGACCTGGACCCTGATTGTAAGTTTTGACATAAAACAACACAATTTATTATGGAAAACATTGTTTTAAGCTAAATTCATGTTAACTATATGAATTTATCTCTCACTAATTATAAATTAACTAGTAATTAAACCCTAAAAAATTCCAACTACCCAAAACTTTCCAGTTCACCTCAGCTCACCTTTAAATCTTTTTTTTTTTTTTTTTTTTGTACAACATCTGACGTTAGCTGTGTGTCACAGATCTTGATATTCCCATCTTGTGAAAAATTGCATGTCATCTGCTGGCTTACCTCAGTTATGGTCTGGACACCTACAGAGTTGACAGATGGTCCTGTTGGCAGCCCATGTGGCATGTAAGTGCCTCTCATCAAGCATGATTGAGGAGATGTGCATTTATCAGTCTGCAGCTCTTTAACCTGCTAACACCCGTTCTTAACAGGATAATTTTACACTTGAAGTAACCGGCTGAAAAAAGACAGTTCCTAAACTAAACTAGAACAAATTTGGTAGGCCACCATGAGGTCACATTCTTTTCTTAGAGTGCTTTGATCCTACTACGACAACTTTGAACTCCGTTTTATTCCTTCTCTGCAAAGGTATAAACCAGAATCTCAATTTCTCTATCACTTCTCTGTAATACAATCTATGAACCTAGGAACTAGAAACGGAAAAAGCTTTGTGGATCACAGCATGGCTGAGGTGGGAAAGGGAGCTCTAGATGTCTCTGGTTCAGCCCCCCTTCTCAAAGCAGGGTCAAGAGCAGCTCACTTAGCACCATGAATCTGTATCTTTTCCTTGCATCTGCAAAATCAACAGCCAATCCTGTGACTCACCTCCTCCAGAAACCTTTTTGGATCCATAATTACCCACCCATTTCAGTGGAAAGTACTCCTACCAGTGGGTGAATGCAGAGCTCACCTTTGAGCCCACTGCTGGGAGAAGGCAAGACAGATACCAAATTACCTCCTAGTCCTCCTCTTTTTCTTTGCAGAAGATCAGCAGGGATAGTCTTTCACTTGTCATTCTTAGCAGGGACATTTCATCATGGAAGTGCCTCCTACCTACTCACCAGTAGGAGATCTGTCTGCCTGTGAGTATCATTTCCTCCATTGGTCTGCCAGCATCCCAGCCTGTTGATTTTTGGGCAGGATGCATGGTTCATCTGTTTGCTCAGGCCCTTGCCTGAGGATGTGGTGGTGAACATGTCTAGTTTATCCTGGAGGGGACTCTGAGCTGAGCTGACACAGATCAATAAGATGTTTGTTTTCTTTGCAAATTTCTAATGGTAGGCAGAAGCTGTCTGGACACATTTAATAAATAATTAAAAAAAAGTAAATAAAAAGCCACTCCATTTCATTTGAACTTAACTGGTGTAGGAAGAACTCACAAGGGAGCTATGTAAGGTTTTATGGGAGGTTATTTTGACAGAAGCCAACATTTGTCAGAAGACAGAATAAAGCCCAAACCCATTGCCAGAACTTTGTTTCTTATTCACACTGCTTTTCTACATTACAAATCAGCAAATGATGAAATCCAGACATAAAGAAATACAAGGATTCATTTGCTCTGAATATAAGTTTGTATTTCTTACTTGTCACTCTAGGTTTTCCAATTCACAATGTCTGCAATTATTTCAGAACACATTTAGATGGGAAGAGTAGAGGAAATAAGGGTATCTAGGATGCAGGGGGGAAGTAATAAGGGGGAAAGGTTAAAAAGTTAAAGAAAGATGAGTGAACAATTTTAGGTGTTGGAGAGGTATGGCTGTTTTTCCATAGGCTTGTTTCTGGTTTGGTACGCTCTGTACCTACATACTCTGTTTCTTACTCTCTTGTGTCTTAGGTTATATTCAGTGGTGTTATATCAGTTATCTAATGTTCGCAGCTGATTAAGGAAATGACATTGATAAGTTTCAGTACGGCAGACCTTTTTCAATTTTGGAGTCTTTAGGTGAAACAAGATGAGAGTTCTATCACTTTGTGCTAACAAAGGTGATCCTAGAACAGACAGCAATTTACTGTTTTCCTTCTAAATAAAAGATGCTATTCACATAAAACTAATATATTTATACTTGTGTCTGTATTTATAACATGGTTGTCTTTTTCTTTTATTTCTTTGCCACCAGAAGAATCAACTTTTCCTGAAATGCAAAATTTTTTTTTCCCCTGGCAATTCTGGGAGCCCTGCGGTGCTGCCTTTCCTTGGGCTGCAGTGACACCTAGCGCTCACGCCCTTAAGTCCAGAGAAGCCCGTGCTTTTTGGCTCGCGGGTTTCCTGTATTTTCTTCCTACGAGGGAATGCCGAACAACAGTGTCAGCGGATTGGATCTGCGGGGTGGGGGAAGTAAATCTTTTAGTCCCTGCAATGGGAACTTTTGTATGCCAGTCTCTGTTGAGGGAGTGCTGGCCGAAGGGATCTGGGGCAACAGCAGATTTGTCTCACAGCTGGGATGTTCCCGCATCTCAGCTCAACGTGGAAGTGTCATTTGGGTTCCTGGCTTAAGGAGGCTTATCTTTAATAACAAAAAATGAAGAATTTGGAGTATCTCTAGTTCAGTTTATCATATAGTTTACAAAGTAGTAGCCCCACTGGGATTCACTAAATTCTTGGTCATGATTTTTCTGCCGCTGGATATGTTCGACACAGGCTAGTCAGAAGGATCCTCAGAAAAAGCAGGACACCGCTAACCAGCTGGTCTCTTCCATCTAACATCTATATAATGCACAAGCGCTGCTGAGTTTGCAACCAGAGCCCTCAGTGCAGTAAAACCAATGGTTTCCCCTCTCCAGCCCAGGGCATACATTTCCATGTCCCTTCTGCCTGTCTCCACCACAAAATGCTGGTGCAAGTCACCAGGAATCTGCCCAGAGCAGGCAAAAACCAACAAGGTCTCTAATCTTCTTCCAAAAAAACATCACAAACAAAATCAAGACACCCCTACCTTGCCACCTTCATTTCCTGCTTTTAACAGCTGGCTGGTATCCTGAAGATGAGGAAGGCAGAAGAACTGTAGCCTGTATTAAAAAATCATATAATCGCAGATATCCCATAGAAAGCATCTTCCATCTGGCAGAGCAGGAAACTCACACTGCAGGGCACTCTCTCCGTGGTACCACAGGAATTTACCTAACCACCATCTGCTTCTTCTTTTCCGTAGAAACAAAATCTCAGTGCAATCTGTTATCTCCCATGGTTAGGTGCCATTTCTTCTGATTCTGTTGTTTTTCAGAATTACAATCACTTCCTTCCCACGAACTCTCTCAAAGTATTGTTACTTCATTAGTAATTTTTGATAATATAGTAGTATTTAGAAACTGGGTAGTATGCCTTCAAGTAGACTGTGAACCTACTATCTGCTCTTGCATTACCTGCCCAACCATCAGAGAAACAACCATTCTTGTCTGTTGACAAGACATTTTTTGTAAACTTCAGCTGTGCTCAGACCACTTGCTCATACCCCTAAAACTCTGAGAAAGGCATATACTGACCCACATCCAAAACAGGGGTCAGCCTTTCAGGAGGGATTCTTTTGCCTGACACTCCTTGACTACTGGCTCCAGAAAGCTGTGCTGCATTTGTAACCACCTTCTCCTCTCAGCTGGTTTGAGATGGCGCCTTTTGCATGATGGTGGGACTGAGAAGGACCTGGGCAGCTGTTGGCCAGTCACGGCAATTCTGGAATCTCAGAAGGGCCCCGGAGCCCAGCCACCACATCCCTGATCCTCCTGGTCCTGACTGTAGGACCTCTAACCTCCACTGCCCATTCCCCCACCACACAAGTGTGGAGATGTATCTCAATTCAGACAGAAATACCCACTGCTCTGCCACACCCCTTGCAGCAAGCATAAAATTGACCATGGCTGTGTGAAGCATACAGATACTCCTCATTTTTCACTTTCAACTGATAAACCACCTCAATACAACCGTGGGACCACTCCTGCCCATGCAGGAAGACCAACACATCTGTTCGTACACTGTTTCAAAACCAATTTGAAAGCCCTTTTACTACTATGACACTTCTACAAAATTCTGTTTCTTTTTAACAGCCTCAAAGCTCACCCTAGGATCTGGAAGCCAAGCTGCATTCCCCTGGGCTTGGGACTCCCGTTCTTAAATGTTTGGCAGGGTACTTGCTCCTTTTGTGTTAACCACTGCTGCTCTGTGCCTGATTGCCTCCCTGCATCTCCAGGCAGCAGCAAGGGTTGCACAGGTGTGATAAGGCACAGCTTCTAACAAGGAGCAGCACCAGCTTCTTCACCAAAGTCATGTAAACTACATCTAAATGGTGGTACTGCTAAACATAGGATGTCCTGAATGAGGTCCCCAGGACATCTCAGAGGGAATCTTTTCTTCCAGCTATCACCGCCCCCTGAGCACTGCAGTATCTGCCGGGGCCAGGAGGAGCTGCCATGTACATGGAAGATGTTTCCAGCCTGGTCAGTCAGCAAACCAGAACCCAGACACCTGCATCGAACATCCCAGCTGGAACATATTAACATGTGATCCGAAAGCAGCAGAAAGATCCTGTTTACTTTTCCTGTTACCCATGAAGAGAAAGGGATGTTTTAAAACTTTATTCTGCTAACCAAGGGAAGCAAAAGTGACAGTGAGCCAGGTGGCTATGACAAGCCTCATAGAAATCGCCTTTTCCAGAAAACCCTAGTTCCTTTCTGAAAGGGATTTCAGCTCTCACTCTCAACAATCGTGATGCTTCTAATTCCAGTGGTTGTGAAGGAAAGCTAGAAACATATTTTAAGTGTGTCATACAGCATCAAAAACTGGAAGGCAAAAGATACAAATACTTTTTTAAAAATGAGGACACAGTCTAAAACAATCTCCTTCTTTTTGAAGACTGAATAATTAATTGCATTAATTTATGCTTTGTGTTATTGGAATTGTCAGTTCCTATTAGATACCTGTAAGAAGGAGATCTGAGAAGAAGTGCACTTCTTTTCTCTTTTTATTGCTATAAAGCAAAACACCTCTTTGTAACCTTGAAGTACTGTTTGCCATCTCCTCCAAATTAGAAACAGTAGTTCCACAAAATGGAACTATGGAAAATAAGATATGGTTTACTGCTTGACTTGCTTCAGTTCTGCTTCCCTCTAGGGCACAAAATATTTCTGTTTCCCAAGGGCTAACTGCTTATCTTTTCTGTGCCAATCTCCCTAGCCATAAACCATGGATAAAAATTCATCAATATTGCGAAGCTAATTACACATTCCAGCTTTAATGATTTTCCTTAACGATTTTATGATTCTGTGATTTACAGAACTCTATGAACTCTTCCTTGAGCACCACAGATGTTCAAATCTGTGTAAAATACGCTGAACGTTTTTCACTCAATTGGCACCATTCTTTTAGATTGTCCTGCTTTGGCCTCAAAGGGCTTCAACTAAGCTGTGGCAAGGACTTGTCACATGTAACATCTGGAGATGAAAAAACATTCATGATGTACTTTTTCAGCTCTTGGCTGAACGAGCTGTACAAATGGCAGGCTCCATCCATGGGGTGAGAGCTACCAGCTGCCAAGGATACAAGTGCAACTTGGAGAAAACTGGTTTCACCCCTAGAAAAACCCTTGTTTGAGTATTTTAGATTTATAAAGCACCACATTTTCTGTTATCTAATGCTACATACGATAATCAGATATGGCCACAGTATTTCCTCACATATGCCCTCCAGTATTGGATTGAAAAATCAGATCCGTCATGATTGAAATTTCACATTTTCCATTGCCAGCAGAATCAGTTTTTCTTGATGATAATAATAGCACAGAAGAATATTCTCGATCCTTTTGGCACAGAAAATCCTGCTCACATGTTGCACTATGGTACAGAAGACAATGAAAGAATATATCCAAAAGCCTCTCCAACATTTCTTTTTGCAAAGTACCCAAAAGTGTGAGTAGCTATGCTGTCTGCTCACAGCTGTCTTGGAAAAAAAAGTTTGAGAGAAAAAGGCATGTAAATACTTAGTGAGGTTAGAAAAAACAGTACAAACTGTGATTGCTACCCTTGTCAAAACTTCAAAGGGAAAATGTACTCCTTATTTCATTTTTTCTGGTACGGCTATCTAAAGCTGCCTGACTGTTTATCAAAATGTATCTAACAAGTCTCTTCATAGCTGTGTGACTCCTTTGCCACAAAACCACATTTACCATGCCACATTTTGTATTTTGCGTTTTTAACATTTTGTTTGCATTACTCTTGCACTAAATGAAGAAAAAAGTTTGTTCACTTTGGGAGGTACCATCTGGTTTGAGTTTAGTCACAAGGAGGAGGAGAACGGGTCTCCAGTAGGGATGCAGCTCAGAGTGCCAGGCTGGAAGAGGTCTATCCACGCAAAACCACCCCATCGACCCCATCACAACACAGCTCACGCACGGCAAAGGAGCACGGAGGGCTCCGCATTCCCTCTCCTGCCAGCCTGGCTCCGGAAAGCGGTCAATCTCTTCTGCCCTCTGGTGTGCTTTTTCAAACATTGCCGCAAACGCATCGGCAGATGTGCAGGTTATATTGCTTCTGCCAGAGCTCACGGAAGGTAAGCCCTTGCTGAAATGAAAACGCCACCAGGTTAACAAAGAATCTGGAAGAGACACTAAACGCCTCTGTCTTTCCCTTTTGAAAGTAATGTCAGTCCCTAAGATACAAATGAGGGTTGTCTGTCGGTAGGGTATAACAAGTCACGCCTACTAGAACCACTATCACCTTACTGGAAGCTTGGCTATTTCGGAGGGCTTGTGCCCTCCTTACCATCAGTTCTGATGGAAGTTGTATGTGTACAGCACAGCTGAAAACTCTTTTACTTCTTTGTGTTTTCTCTAACTTAAGAATGTCTTAAATATTTTTTTTTCTGCAAGCATTTAATAGGAAATTCTGTTCTTTTTACAGAATTCAATAGAGTCAAAGACTCCAGAAAGGATATATTTCCCTCTGTTTTTACAATAACTCCTACGATTCTCCCGTTCAGTTTATGGAATCCTTTCATTTCATCTCTATATAATTCTAGGAACACCTTCTATATTCAGTGAGTACTACCATCTTTTAAAACTGGGATAAAATGAAAACTGCATTGCCTACATATTATATCCACCCTTGCTAATAAGTGGATTTATTAATACCATGAAAATTTTCACCTGGTAAGCTTACAGCACCAACAAAAGCATAGTTTCTGCAGTGCCAAGGGAGACCAGAAGTTGATTCAACCCATCTAAAATCAGACTCACCCTTTTATATTCAGGAGGATTTATTAATTTCCAGTAACTATAGAGAGGGCTTATAATGCTGCCTCAGGTGCATGTTACTCAGATAACCTTAAAATGGGATGAAACTGCAACTTGTGTGTGGAACTGCCCAGCTCTTCTCAGCATGCCAGATAAGGAACATCTGAAAAATTGTGCTCAGACACAATGTTGTGCAAAACATAGTCTGGCTTTCATAAGTGGCCTTTAAATTAAGTTTCTGTGGGAAGTCTGTAAACTTCAGGCAAAAGAAACTTCTAGAAATGGGAATTCCTTTTTTTTATCCTTGAATATTTTTCAAAATGCAGAGAAACCAAATAATTATGCTGTGCTATGTTAACCAACACATATGCACTATTTCATGTGCCTTTAGTTTTCAAATGTCTTCCCCACAGTGCCCTAGCCTCTTGCCAATGTTTCCCTTCAGGCCACCAGAAGACCCTGCTTCCCAGGTTGGCACATTTCTCCTCAGCCCAGTGCCAAGAATTTCAAGCCAGGTTGCAATTACCAGAAGAATTGTTTTGAGCCTTTCAGCCTCCAAGTAATTCTGAGGTGAAGAAAGCATTTTAAAAGTGACAGGCTAAATAAACAATTTTAGTAAAACCAAGATTGTTCTTCTGGGCTTGTGTAGGCAGACCAGAATTAGCAAGCATTTTATTGTAGTGAATGCTGTTCTGGTGAATCAACACTACATGCTTTTCAAAAGGTTTGCAAAAATTATTACCATTTTCAGCTGTTTCCATTTGGAGAGGTCCAGATGGAGGCTCATAAAGATCCCTCATATTCCAGAAGTGCTGAGTATGAGAGAAAGATGAGATCTAACTATGAAGTTCAAATGGGCCGTACATGGTTTCAAGAAGCCCCAGGGTTCAGAGCCTGTTAAGACAGAAGAGTTCTTGGGTTACGTCTTGAAGCAGAGTTCGGGTGTACAGAGACCTTTAAGACAAAAATGGAGTTGCTTCACCTCTGGGGTTAGGCAGCATTGCTTAAACACAGGTCAAGATATTAAATATTTCGTCTCATCCAGTAAGTCGCATTCAGCTTCATCTAAAACCAACCATTACATTCACGGAGTTAATGGAATTTCTCAACAGGATATAAAAATCCAACTGGCTTTTTTTTCTTCACAGAAACTTTGTGTTGTATTAACCAGTAGACAAAATTGTAAGACTCCAGCTCATTCCACCAAGGTCACATAGAGCAGGTCACTTCTGCATAGTCTTGGTGAGGAAAATCTAGAATTAATATCATGAGGAGTGTGCAGTAACTGATTTGTATTGCTTAGCTGATAAGCTGATTCACAACATTTATTTTTTAAATATGGCCCATTTTCCCATAACATAAATCTTTAATAGATTACTCCTGAAAAATGGTAAATAAATTGTTGGAATTTTGGATGAGATTTCCTCAGAGGACAAAGCATTCTCAGAGAATACTATTCCCACAAGGTAATACACCAAGGCTGACATCTAACAATAAATGAACTTTTTGCTGCAAGCATTTACCTCTCTCCATAAGGAAAATACCAGGATAAATAGCTTAGATATCCAACTTTTAGGTAGCCAAGCCTAGGTAAGCTCAATGATACTTGGTATCATTCTGTAAATGCATCCACATATTTTTCTATATAACAGGAGCTATGTAAGTATAATTGTGAGAGATATTATTAGTACTAAGAACTAGAATAGATGTTTTTATAGCTGCCTACAAAAACTTATCAGCTCACCCTTTCTGTAAAAACATTCCCAAATGTTTTTGGAGTTCTGAGGGTTTGTCTTTCACAGCTTGGAAACTGGTCTTCTTGGCAGATGCTTCAATTTTCACTGGTCAAGGAGACCCAGGGAATTCAGCTACCCTTCTCATTTTCAACATCTGAGAGTGATTCAGAATTTATACAGAATTATATTTTGGCTGTACCTTTGGCAGAGTTCCAGCACTGTAACTGTAGGCTTCACAATTTTCCCTGAGTGGGCTTGCTGTGAACAAACAGGCTTTGGGTCCCAGCCCCACTGAGAAAATCTAAGAGGCAGAAAAGGAAGGGAAGCAGTGGACAGAGGTTTCTCCTTATGCAAGGCTATTTTGTTGGTACAAAATGATTCAAGTGGGGAACATGTACTACCACTAACTTTCAGGAAACTCTGGTAGAGTCACTGACACGGCTTATGATTCTGTATTTGTTAAGAGTACGTGTTCCGGGAAAATACAGGGTCATGAACCAAAAGCGTGTTTCCCAGGGAACTGATCCCAGTGGACAGGGAGAGATTGAACTACAGAAGCAGGATGTCTGATGGTGGGGTAGCATCTCCTACATGCCCATGTGAGCTAGTTTGAAAGCAAACTAGTGAGAGAGTCCAAGTCAGAAATACAGTTTAATAGGAAAAATAAAATAAATGCAGTAGCGCAAAAAAAAACAACCCACTGACAAGGTCAGAGCACAAACCTGACCCCCTGATAATCGGGGGGTTGGTAACAGCCCAATTAGATGGTGACTGCAGTCCTCCTGGAGTGATGGTTCTGTTGAAGGGTCTGGTCTTCCTCTGAAGGTCCAGCAGTGTTGTAGGAGGGTCTGGTCTTCCTCAGAAAATCCAATGGCATAGATCTTGTCCTCTGGGATCCCAGCAGGTAAGGCTGCTCATGCTGTTCCAGGCCCCAGATTTTATCCTGGTGGGAATGCTTGGTTCCTTCCCCCTGGGCGGAGCATCTCACAATGGGATGGTGAGTCATGGGGCAAGGCACTGATGGGGCCATTAACAGGAGATAGTCCAGGTGCAGGTTATCTCTGAGTCATGCAGCAAGGCATTGTGGGGCCCATTAACAGGAGATAGTCCAGAGGGAGGAGGCAAGGAACATCGCTACACCTGGTCTCAACAGCTCATGGTAATAGAATACATTGTAACCCAGGACACCATGTATTTCAGGCTTTTTGAAGAAGACACTTAGAAGACATTTTTAATCTGTAGTAAGGCCGATAGGAGAGAACACATGCAAGCAGTAGTCAAACACTTTTGCCAAATGCATAATATCTTATGTTACTGCAATGCAGTTTTCAATTCCATCTATAGGATTGATATTTTATAGTTAACTCTTCACTGCTGTCTGGTAATTTAAATTCCATGACAATAAGTTGGATATTTTTTTAAAAAATAATCCCATATTGGGCAAAACTTCTTTCCAAAATACCTTGTGTATCTTTACATAGGATACACCAGCTAGTCTGATTTTAAGCTCTACTTCATGCTATCACCATCTACTGATACCTATAAAATAGGTAGAAAATAAATGCTCTGTAATTTTGAAATTAGGTCACTGACAATTCATACCTGGCCAACATATTCCAGACAATTTAGGAAAGGAATTGAACCTCTAAGGCTTGTCCTGATTCTCTCAGCAGACAGGGGATTTACATCTATGTGCAGATGTGCATACTTTGGGTGCCAAGAATCATTATAGACAGCACTGGACACATGGTTTGTAATACAAAGTGCTTTTATTTGTGAAGCCCATCTTCTGTAGTATGTTCTTTGCTTGAAGTTGGGAAAATTGCTCCTTTGCCAAAGGATTTAATTAGAATTATGTCATATCCAAACCAAATTTTTAGTGTTTCTAAATGCATTTTAATGTATATGTTAAGAGCTCCTGCCAAAATGTTTTCCAAGAAAAAAGGCTTTTGACTAATAGAAATTTTATGCAAAATTTTCCATTTTTTTTCCAAAAATGTGTTTTAATATTTCAAGTTTCAATAAAAGCCAGTAACTGTATTGCATAAATATGCATTATTTTAATGTCACTTGCAGAAACAGCAATTTCCTGACCATTTCTATTTTGAAGCATCACTGAACTGATCTTAATGGGTCATTATGATGTGCAGTACATTATTTCAGTAATATTCTGACTAAAAGTTGAAATATGCTTTACTTTAAATAACATTAACCCCACCTCCTTTGATTCCTCATAGCTTATCGACTTTAGATATTCATCACTGAAATGCCTGTTTCACTCAGCTGCACAGGCAAGTCAATTCCCAAGCCAGCGTTGAAGAGAAAAAAGTATTCAGCAACAGTGAAAGCATAGATGCATTAGGTAGAGAAGAAAGGGTTTCTTCTTCGTCTTCACCACTACCTTCCTTTCATAACTTTAGATTTATATTCAGCTGTGGGACCTGGACTATGAAGCAAGGATTAAGAAACAGAAGAGCAATGAAGCATAATATCCAAGCACTAGCTGGGATAAATAACAGATTGAATTCTGACTTGTTCCCAGTTCCTGGGCTGTATTTAATTTTCTTTACTGTAAACTGTCTATGGAGGAATAAGATGAAAAAAGATTTTCTATATTAGCAGGAAGATACTCAGAAGTACTTTATTAGGTTTCAGTCCTGGAAGAACCTTCCGAATGAATTCTTCAAGTATTTTAGCATGCATGTCTGTGGTATAATTAACATCATCTATGTCTCTAAGTCTATGTCCTTTTGAACCTTTGATCGCTGTATTTTTCAACATGAGTTTTTTCACGGTAACAGTATTTCTCACTGTCATGTTATACCCCTCTCCCCCCCAAAAAATTGCCACTCAAAAATTTTACTGCTCCATTTATTGCAGGTTATAGTACTCAAATCAGCTTTTCTTTGAAATATTTACAAATAGCAACCACAAAGCCTCAAAAATAGGTAATTGGTATTTTTTTTGCAAGCAAGGAGCATGAATGAACTGTCCCTACTGATGCATGCAGTTTTGGTGAAAAATTGTTTTTCTTTTGATCCCAGGACTTTAATAAACTCTTACTGAATCATAAACAACAAGCATACTTTTATGGGTTTTTTTTTCTATTAATATAAGCAAATCTTTAGGCAGTAACACCAGTCTGCTTGCTCTGATGTTGTGTTTTGCAGAGTTTGTAAACAATTACGTCTTGAAAAAAATAAGGCCTAGAAAACACTGTCCAACAAGAAGTCTGAGGACTATATCCAACCCGTCCTGATGTTTCAGTCCATCCTTCCCTTCTCCTTAGGGTTTCAGACTGAGCAGTTCTCTTATAAATGAACATTGCTCGAGCAGCCCAGATCTGCTTTTTATCAGCCATCACAAAGTTGGAAGTAGGTAGGAAGGCACATAGGAATCACTGAAGAGGATAGACTGGCCTCCCTCCACAGTTCCCCAGATCACGTTCCAGCTGCAGCAGCCAACGTGCATTAGCTGGAGAGAAGAAGCCAAATGCACAGAACCAGCCCCTGTCATTAAACACTGGTTCAGTCACTTGCTAGGAGAGGTTCAATGCAGAACCACATCTGTGTCTTTGGAACCTTGTAAGTAAGACGCGAGAATTATTTCATGGGTGGGGGAATTCAGGCCTAAAGTTTTTGAGTACTTTTCTGGTGTAAAGACCTACATAACACAGTGTCAGAAAATGCAGTTTCTCCCAAACACAAGTTGAAATTCTCATTTTCTGTTCATTGCCAAAAAGTTAGGCTCACTTTAACTACAACTACTTTTACATGTACACACTGATAATCAGAACATCTTTCTAGAGAATGGTAAGTACCTTTCCCATTCACAAAGCTGTGAAATATTTATCCTGGAGGACAAGTAGAAGTTGGAAGTAAATGGCTTTATCTTTGATGTTCGGGATCTAATATGAAAAAAGCCCATAGGTATGCAACTGAGCAGCTAAGATGTTAAATACTCACAAAATATGTATGTTTAACATTTGACAATTGAAATTTGTCAATATTGTTTTAAAAAACAATGAATGCACACCTTTCTTAGTAAGCTGTTTCTGGATGGCAAAGATATAAATTCTGTATTTTTCAAATAATGAATGGGTTTCTCAGTAAAACAACCAGAGTGACGCTGTTCCAGGCGTGTCCTCGGTGAGAGGGGATGCAGCATCCTTCCTGCAGACGTATGCCTGAGCAGGGCTGCCTGTGCTGGCTCGTCGTCAGAGGAGACACGCCTGTCTGCTAGGATCGTAGACAGCGAGCACTTCCAGAGGCAAAGAATGAGGGAGGGGTCTTTGCCTCCATTCCAGCAGACTTTCTCTCAGGGAAAATCCAGGGACAAAGACAAAAAAATGCATGGTCCAGGATTCTTATATAGGGAGGAATAGGGGAGGAGAAAAGGGACACAACCAATGGGGAACAACAAAGGGGGAGGAACAACAGGGAAACAACCAATCAGAATGAGGTAGAGGCGGGTGTTACAACCAGGGAGCCAATAGAGAAGAGAACCTGATAGAACTTTCCAGACGAGGGGGTGCAGTCTCAGCTCTCATAGCCACCCACAGACCCGCCTTCGGATCCGCCTTCATCCATCCATTGGATGGCCAGGGCCTGGTGGGCGTTTGACTGCTATAGCCCAGTAGTGGCTGGGCCACCTCAACACCAGAGGGAATGCAGTAAACTTGAAATTATCACCACTGAACTGGGGTCCAAAGCCCTCCTTATAGAAAGAAGTCCAATTTTTCCCCCCAGCCCAAAAGACTGTGACTTCCAGCATATCTACAACTACTGCTGCCCCTAGCCGGGTATGAGGGAGAGGGATGCTATATATCAGTGCATGCGCAGAGTGCTGCATCCTTTCAGTGTTCCCTGTTCCCTTTCAGTGGCCAGCCAGGAGGTTGCCCCTTTGCCTTGCTGTGCCTGCCCTGCTCTGGGTGAAGGAGGGCCCTGAGTTGAGAAAGTTTTTTGGAGCATGAGGGCATGACCCCATGGGGAAGAAGCCTGCAGCAAGGGCATATATTAGCAGATGCCTGAAAGAAGCAGAAAATGAGAGAGCCAAGTCTTTGAAGCAAGAGAGAAATTCTTTCTTAGTGACCCAGAGGCACCAAGGGTGAGGTTGTGCAAGACAGCTGGGTCAATCTGACAGCTTGTTGCCACCAAAAGTGAGTGTTTTGTGCTGCTTCAGAAAGCTGGGGGTGTCTGACAAACACAAGAGATCATGCAAAAGAAGGAGCAGACAACAGTCAGAAGAGGGAAGTAAGCCTAGCCTTTGGGGCAGCCATGAGCTCAGATTTCGCAGGAATATTCAGCCTGTGTGGTGCCTGCTGCAACCCAAAATGCCACAAAATGTTGCTGGACTGAGACAAAGAATGTGAGGAGAAAGGTCTATTATATTATTATGTTCTCACTCAGAAGAAACTGAGTTTCTGTATTTTAGACGCTGACTGTCCTAGTTTAGCTAAATGCAAATGTAGCTTTTAGAAATTTACAGTCCTCTCAGTGATTATGGTCTGTCCTCTGTAAAAAAAGGTCTAGTTAGGCTCACCTCTAAGCTTTGGAGAACTCAAGATCCTTTCACAATTAGTTTAAAGATGTCCTAGTCTGGATTACTTGGGATGAAAGAGGCCAGGGAGCAGCTCCCCAAGGAAATTGAGAGAACATTTGTCTTTGGCAGGGATGAGTGAAGGCAACAGTAGCCTATGGAGCCACGACTAAAAAAGAATGTGTATCCTTAGTCTTTGTAAATGGCACTTTATCACTTCACTTTCAGAAATATATAATCACCCCTTTAAAGCCTACATGCAGTCTCAGAAGAGACATTTTACACAGGAAATTAAAAGCTAATCTGTATGAAAATGCTATATAGTTTCAGATTAAATCAAAAATATTTAGCCTTGCTGTGAAAAGGCAAAAACCGGGCAAGACATGAGACTAAATTATCTTCTGGAAGGTAGTTTTTCATTCTCCTTAATGGGACTGGAAGTGAATACAAAGTAAGCATTTTCCTAGAAAAAGATAGTTCCATGAAGTATAGATGAAACTAAATAAAACAAAGGAAATATATTTAAAACTGCATGCCTTAGGAAGGGACTTTCATTATAGTCAAGGTTTCCAGCTTGTACAGCCAAAAACATACATAGACTGAGAGGTCAGAAGAAGGAAATCCTTTAAGTAGCGTAACATCAGCTGAAACTGATGACTGTATTTCTAGAAGTAAATCCAAAACAACCTGGAATGACAACTTAGTCAAAAAGAAATACAATTGTTCCATTTCTGAAAAGAAATTTTTAAAAAATTGGAGGAATCAGTCAAAAGTAACAGTCTTCACAGACTAGAAGGATTTAGGTTCCATCCAAGGCTTTTACTAGTTTTCAGAAGTGTTTCTGTGCAACCATTGCATTGTCTCCTAATAACCAAATCCAGTTTCAGCCTTTTAACCATCGAAAGAGTCTGAACTTACCTCCCCCAGTCATACTGCAATAATTTCTGTGAAAAATGTTGTTTGGAAGCCAAAAGTCCTTTCCCTGTAGACCTGAAAGTTAGGCTGCATCCCTCTCAGCTTACTCATAATTCAACACCACATCATCTAACTGAGTTGAATCTTGACAATACTATACTTAGAATAAGCCACATAAAACATTTTCTAACACAGTTCTTTTAAGATTGGTTGGAAATTTGAGATGTTAAAACTCAGACATCAAATTATCTCTGAAATACCTATGATATTTACATAAAATGATTTTATATGTTTCCTGTCTGAGAAAAAATTATTTAGGTGGAGCATTAAGGGGATGGAATGCGGATCAAACATCAACTCCTTCTTCTTTTTTTTTCTTTTTTTTTTTTTTTCCCTCAAGTGGCCTGTTAAGTTGTTTCACTAAGTGATTTGGAGAAAATCAGAAGGTAACCAGTAAAGCCAAGTGCTGGGACTGAAAGGCATGGGAAGGGAGAGGAAAAGGGTCCAGGAGTCTGAGTGACAGGTGTGCCTGTACCTCCACCCAGCACCAAGAAATTACATACATCCTGCAATGAAGAAAGCCTGTGGAAGCACCCTTTGCCTTCCTCCACGGAACAACCCCTGCTCCTGCGCCTCCACAGAAGTCTGAAGTCATCATTAACCTGTCATGGGCAATATTGCTGTGTTATGTGCAGGCACACAATTCTGTGCTGCAACAGTGGACACTTCATCAAGCAAGAAAGACTCACCCATTTTAGGAAAGCTGGTGAGAATCACATCATCACTTCCAGTTTACAGGAGAGTCAGAGTTTCCAAAGCTTCTGGGCTGCTAAGGGCCTTTAGGCTGCAAAAAATCTTTGCAGAAGAAAAAACCAAACCAACAGACCTTAAGATGTCACCTCTTTATCTTAATAAAAGCCTTTTGAATATTTCAGTGATTGTTTTCCATTTCTGGTAAGGCTTGTTCCCTTGTTTAAATCCTTGTTCAATTTCCAGACACTGGAGATTACACACAGTTTTCTGTTGTCTAGATAGCTATCAATATCACAATATAGTAAATAGTATAGGGTCTGTACTAAGTAATAGGTAAAAATGTTGCTAATTCCAAAAACTATGGGTCATGGTGGCTTGCCTCTTTTCATCCATGGAAGGCCAGAATAAGAAGTCCTACTCTTTGTTGGAGTGAGAGTCCCTCTACCATCAATAAGCTCAACAACTCTTCTGGAAATGGAAACCTA